>VZRS01011721.1:481503-523433 GCA_013398055.1 Ifrita kowaldi | reverse complement strand
GCTGCCCCGGCCCGCTCGCCCCCCGCGCCCCCGGCAGCCCCGGCGCGTCAGGGCAGCTGATGCTGACCCCCTCGGTGGCATCCAGGGGTGGCTGTGCCGTGTCTCTGGTGGGAGTCCAGAGTCCGCACTGTGCGACCTCTTAATAGTAAGCTCTGATTTTACACAAGGAAAAAAAAAAGAAGACAGGAAGTTAAATAGTTTTGTTCAGTTCTTCAACAGTATCTGCTACTAATGCAACTGTCAAAATTAGCCCATCCTATCTGAAAGTGGACTCTTTCTAAATAAACAATATTTGTTTACTATATTGGTTGATGAAAGCATCTCGGCTTGTGTAGGTGTGAGTTAACATCCACCAGCAACTCATCTGTGACTTGTCTAAGTATCTCAGGAAGACTTTTTTGGTATTTGAAGTATTACTTTGAGTCACCTGATTCCATTAGCGTGGCCAGCTGTTTAAAAAACTTCCTTTTACTGAGGCGGTTCTCACATAGTGCACTATTTGTGTTGCAGTTCTCAGTGCTGAAGAAATTCCACATTTTTAACGTGTCAGATTTAATGTATAAGTAGCTGTCTCTGTAACCATGTAAGCTGATGGTGGCTCATGTTTTAATAAACTTTTTCAGAAGCACAGAGAGCTTGATTTTAGGATTCAAAATCACTTAGGCAGTTTAAAAATACAGTGAATATAGTCAATATAGTGAAATTTATGTTCTGTTGAGCTTTTAGAATATTGTTGGTAGGCTTGGTTTTAACATTGGTGGGTTCCACTGATTATGGGATGTGTGTATGAATAATTTTTAATCAATCTTGAAGGTAACAAGAAAATTACTTCTGGTGTGCATATACTACATAACACACAGTATGTTAGGCAGATACTGTACTGAACCAGTTTACTGTTTCTCTGCTCGCTTTGAGGTGCAGTATCCTCATGGGATCCTGTGTTCTGCGCCGAACACACGATCCGTTTTATTCATACATTTGGAAACTTTCACTTTGCTTTTCTTTAAATGTTTTTTGAGACATTATGGCCCCAGACGGAAGGGCGTATGATTTCTGACTTCCGAACCTGGACTGGCTTGAAGTCAGGTGGTGCAGTTTTTCCATTCTACACATTGCAAGATATGGTAATGTACTTTAACTTGAAGGCTAAAATTGGTAACTGGTAGTCAGTAAAGAGTTGGTATTTTATTGTTATTACTTTCTTATGCTGGTAACTGAGAGCAGTACTGAAGAGAAGCTTACTTAATTTTTTGTGAGCTCTACCCGGCAGATAGGTCCCTTTCTGCAAACTTTGGATTTTTGGATTGTAATTTGTTCACATTGTGTGAACGTCAGCTGTAGTAATGGACACATTGTTTTTTTGAGCAGTGTAAGGGCTGAAAAAACAGTTTTTAGGAGCTCGGCCAACTAGCCAGTCATCATTTCATTTGGAAAGTAAATTTTGTTTTTTAAATTGTAAACAAACTTCTCACCTTCTGCTCGTGCTCCTTCAAAACTGCCTCTTTTTGAACGAAATATGCAAAGTGTATTTGTATTTTACATGAAATATTAACAAAACTAAACTGTAGGTAGTTGTATGGAGTATGAATTTTTTGAACTTTAATGGTGTCAAATCCTATGTAGCTGATAAGGGTGACTGACAGTCTGGCCTGGCCTGTGCTGCACGGGCTGTTAGTGCTTCCTGTATTAATTCCTGTTTAAACTAGAATATACTTTCCAAGGAAGGCTGGGGGCAAATTTAGTCTTGATTTGAATGCTTTCAATGATGGAAAATCCAGTCTGTCTTTTTTTTTTTTTTTAACATCAACTCTCTTGCTGTTGATGCTTCTTTATTTTGAATCTGAACTTGCCCAGCTTCTGTTTGCAGCTTTATCGTTTTCTCTACAAGATTTACAAATGCTTGAATCAAGGTGTTAGATTTCGTGAGGATGGAGGATGCAAACAGGGATTTCTTCCATATCTAGCTTGTAATCCTTGGCCAGTTTTCTTGCTCCCAGTTTGATAAACTTTGATAAACAGCAATTAAATTCTTAGAGTTTTCCTGAATGAAGACATGGTCTACAGTTGTGTAATGGGCTCCTCTCTGTACCATTCAAAAATCAGTGCACTTCTTATTGAAACAATAAAAGCTTTTAGGGGAAAGGACTACTATTTTCATACCAAGAAGCCTTTGCTGATGCTTTCCTAGCATATTTGTTAGCTGGCAACTTGGTAGGGAGTCTTTTGTCAAAACAGGTTGTGGTGGCTGTAGGCCTTAAGCACTCTGGAGTCTGTGTCTGATGCTGTGAGCTAAAGTAGCAGTGGCCATTGCTCCTTCTCCTTTCTTGCTCCTCATCCCATGCTGTATGTACATCCCAGGAGTCTACTCCAACACTTGTCAGGCCTGTTTTTAAGCTACAGTAAGTTGCTGAAATAGCAAAAAAAATTCACTGAATGGATCAGCGGGGCCATTTCTCCACTTCTAGGGAGTTGCAGTAGTTGAAAGTTTGCTCAGAGCTGATACAGAAGGTTGTGTGGGGTGGTATATTTGGGAGGGGGAGACTTTCACGAAGAAGAGTGGAAATGTAAATGGGAAGTGGAGGATCTGAGGCTTCTGGAGGCAGTTCTTTTGTTGGCTAGGTCCTTACTGTAGCTTGGCAGTGGATTTTGTGGTTTGTTCAAGGTTACGTGCTCTAAAAACTGAAACAAGTGTTAAACCCTATCAAAATAAGAAAAAAAGAAGATTGTTTAGGAGACTTCCAAAGTTTTACAGTCATTTAACTGGACCCAACTTCAGAGGTAAAGCAATTTCATGTCCACATTTAAGAACCAATGCTTTAAGCTAGATAGTTTTATTTTGGATGCTTCCTTCAGAAACAGAGTTAATCTTACTAATTCTTTTTTTTTAAACTGTGTCACAAATGATGTCAGAAAGTACCTGAGCCTAAAAAATTTTCAAAACTTGGTCGCAAGGAAGATGCAGTTTTGTAAATGTCTTTCTGTCATAGTTGCTTACAAAAGCCACAGATGAGATTGCCATTCTTCTGTTTGTTCCTTCATGATTTCTTTGGCCTTTCCTATTCTTTCCCCACTGGAATTTACCAAGTCCCAGCTTTACTCATGCCCTTTCTTTTGTTTTTGAGCTTCATTGAATAGGGAGAGGTAGAAATGTCAGGAAGCAATGTGCTGGCTTTCAAACAACGTTCTCCCTACCTTAGCCTATTTTTAAACTTATTTATTATTTTAAAATGTTGGCAAGTCCTTTTCTTGAAAAGGCTGATGTTTGGCATTTGGTAAGCCCTGATTTCGGAAGGAAGTGATGTTACTGAGAGAACTGGATAGGCTATGGGCAAGACAGTTCTTCTGGAACCTGTGCTGCTAACATGTGGTGAGAATTTTAATGTAGAAGTTGAAACTAGGAGCTGATTTATTGGAGTAACATCATTGATGTTGGTGACATTGCTTTCCCAAGAGAGGTATTTCATGAGGCAGCTGTTGATAAGCTTCGTGAAGTTGGGCCCCTCTTATTGTCGGTACCAACAGTTTTGTCTTTATAACTTTAGGGGTACTTGTATCCCACCATTATGTTCTTGATTGTTCAATGGTTTGTCTACTTTGAGGACTCATTTATCTGGGTATGTTTTTAGGACTGGGCCCTTTTTTATGGGAGATGAAAGCTTAGGCCGAAAATTCTGTTCTTTAAAGAAGATACAACTTAATAGTACTTCTAAAACAAGGAAATGCTGTTCAAGACTTTCTTGTCCATCTAATCATGTTGGGTTTTCTCTTGTGAATGTCACTGGCCAAGTGTAGTTGAATTCAGCATGGTTCTTGTAGTTGTGGTGAGGGAAGGTCATGATTTACGTATGAAAATTTCAGGTAGGGAATGGTAATAACACATTAGACTTAAAGATTATTATCCTTAAGTGTGTATTCTTCCTTTCATCTTTCTTTTTCATTCTCTATTGCTCTCAGCAGTGTAAGGCTTCCCAAAGAAGTCCCACATTTTCCTTTATACCATCACAAATCTGTATGTTTGCATTATGAGTTGGTCAGAAACAATCCTTTGTTCTGATTTGCAGCTGGGAAGTGAAGCATCCCTCTGTGCTAAACCCTCCAAAATACCCAGACTTTGTGTTCTGTTCATCTACATTTTGTATTGTCCTAACTTTGGAAGTAGACTCCTCTCACAAATCTCATCTTAAGGGAAGATTCAGTTAATAAATCTTAACACATCTGTGAGCTGGGATGATCCTCTACTGTGCAAAACACATCATAATCCATTCAACATGTTCCATTATTTAAATTCAGCAAAACAAGACATAAAGAAAAAATTAGTTCACAGTTGATTGATGCATGTAGGATATGATGGAACAAAATTAGTTAGGTGAAGTAACAATTTGATTTTATGGTCTAATCATGTGAACTGTTGTTTGGGTTTTTTAGGCTATTATTAAGTAGATGTGGGGATACTTCCTAGGGCTTTTTAGATTATTTTGGTTTGGTGGTTTGTTTTTTAAGGGGCAACGACATAGCTACAGAAGGTGAAAGTGTTTGGTAATGCAGCTGAGCCACAGATTCCTGATCTATTGGAGGAATGAGATGTTAGGATGAACATGAGAACTGATACAGTCTTATTTTATGAAGACACAGATTTTCTGTTCCTTTGTCTTTCTGTCAGTCCTTATGGTCTTTTGTAGGTTCAGTGATATGTGGTTTATGTTACATTGCAGTAATTACCAGTTCAAGGCTTCTCATTTCTGTGCTGGAAAGCTGGAGAGCTGGTAAGATTCTGTGTGATGCTGCGCTTGAGTAATGATTCCTCTGACTCAGTTTTTCGAAGTTATTTTGAGCACCTAGGCATTGAGTCATCAGAGACTCATTACCAGAGGTCATCATTTAAAAACATGATTACAGCAGCTAAAGAGAAGGAAGTCTGGTATCAGATGTCATAAGCTACATCTGGTTTATAGATTCAGGGTTTCAGATTTTCACTCTGATAGAATTTCTCCATATATTGGTTTTATTTTAGCAATAAGACTTTACAGTTAACTGTAGCTTCATAAAAAAGTTTATTTTATTCCCTTCTTTCAAGGTTTTCCTGTGAATTATCTTCCTCCTCAGATTTTCAGGTCTTGAAAAAACTCCTAGGAGAGTGTGTGGATATTCAATAAACCCCTCCTTTGATTAGGATTAGGGCATCTGGCAAATTTCAGAGTTTACAGAGATCACCAAGGTAAAAATAATTTGAGAATTTTGCCATTTCAAATATGTGGGTTCCCTCCTGTATTAAATTCACAAGCAATTGCAACGTTGATGGTGTTGGAAACAGTCTTGCAAAACATTTTAAAAGCAGGTAATAGAGAAGAGACTGTAAATAGTGGGAGTGATTTGTTTCAACCAGCCCTGCAGTAGGACAGATGAGTATTTAGATACCTAGAATTACTTTAAGTAAATAGCTATTGCAGTGTTCAGCATTTAAAGCTAAACCTCTTCTATTTCAAGGCATGTTTCACAATTGCAATTTCATCCAAATTCACTTTACGCTTCTCTGAGGGCTGAAAATCAGAGCTTGTGCTTTTATTTTCTTTAGTTGTCTTGCTGCTTTCTCAGCAGTTTATGATTGGAAAGGAGCTTCCCAAGTAACAGAAAGTTCAAACAACAGAGCAATCTTGTAGTAGTCCAAGAAGCAAAATTCAAGTACTACTGAAGAGAAAAAAAAATGCATATTGCTTAAAGAAACCTCTGTCAAGAAAAAGAAACAAAAAAAGAAAAAAAAAAGGACATTTAAGACCAGAATCATTTAACTTTGACAGGTAGTCATCTGTGAGACCCATAGTAAGGGGAGAAGGGCACAAGGGACAGCTCTTCTCATAGGGAGCTGCCATTATGCAGCCTGATCCAGCTGTTGTGTAGTTGCAAGGAGACATTCAGGACATGGAAAGGTATGAAGGGCACATGATCTGTCCTGGGCACTGCTGGTAACAGGGTGTGTGCTCACAGAAGTGTGCTGGGTAGAGTAAAACCAGCGACTCTGTGTGTGAACATGTTTTTTGTGGGTAAAAGCTCTATTTCCTCCTGTATTTTGGAGCAGCTCTTCCCCCAGGCCCTGCCCCTTAAAGGAAGCCACTATACAGGAGGGGTTTCCAATGTGCAAAATAGGTGGCTGGAAGGAGGAGGAGGTGGTGAGAAGGTAGGCAGTGCAGTTTGTGGGAGGTCTCTGGGGAGTCCAAGCAAAACAGCTGCTTCTGGGGAGAGGCAGCCATGTCTGGCCTGGGGTTTCTGCAAGTGGGACATGCCCAGGTGAAATCATTCAGTCCCACTCTTGTAAAAAAGTGGGGCTGATGTACAACTGGTTGATGGGTGTTATTTCTTACTACTTGTCATTGAGTTACTGACTTCTGCTCTGAGTTGCCATCTGCTCCTCCTTGGCAAGGGAACTGTTGTGCTTTTATTTTGTGTATTCATATGGTATCTCTATTTAAACACAGTAGGTTTTGGACTTGCTTTTGCTTTTCCCAGCCTTCTGAGACTGCAGTTCTCAATGTTCAGAGCAAAAATAAGTTGTCATCTCAATTCAAGCAAAGTGTTTGCTTTCCTGGTTGATAGAACAAAATGGCTGATTTTCAAGATCAGCTATAAAAATTGTCTTAGAATAGCTTTAAACTGTTTCTCCCTTCTGTATGAGGTTTTTTTTTTTTCACGACAGTGATTATATAAGTGGTTTCCAGAAGAAAGACAATTGATATAAGGCTATTACATTTATTGTTTCTTCTAGTTCTGATTTAAATTCAAGTGTTGCCTGGAGAGCCTATACAATTCATCTTTCTGCAGCAGTAAGGCAATGGCTGATGAGGTGCTTCACTTCACCCTATAGCTTCATCAGATTTGAGAGTGAAGCTTAAATGTTTTATTTCCTCCACTGCATTAGTTCTTTTTTGGCGGGTCAGGGTTTAATTCAGGAACTGAATATTGCAATTACATATGATAATATAATGTAATTAGTGCTTACCTAGTTGCAGCACAGTTCTTTCAGCAGTACTGTAATTTCCTTCCTTAATAGCCCTATATTTTTCTTCTGAAAATTATTGCTTTTAGAATACAAAATTAAGCATCTTCCTTGTTGCAAATAACTAGACCACAGTCTTGGAAGTTTGTATGAAGGTTGTTGAATTACAATTTTTTAATCAACAGCTCTGTCACATTCTGTCAAGCTGCCAAATTTTCTAGTAATTTATGAGGAAGCAGAAGTTCTAACTTTCTTTTCAGACTTTTTTAATGCTTTCTGTCACTGTAAAGGTTGCTGGTACAAGAAAAGTTCGTGAGGTGTCCTGTCAAACTTTAAATGTTGCATGACTTAATCCAGTTTTGTCATTCATTATCTCTCTTTTTTGTTGTTGTTGTTTTTTTGATGCATCTGTCCAGGCATTCTTTTTCTTCTTTTTTTTCTTCTTTGTCTTAAAGTGGGATAGGCCCCTACACCGGTAGTGTGCACATTGCATTAAGTTGCAGATCATAATGTCCAATTCAAGTGCTGGGTGTTCTCTGGCCAGGTCTAATGACTGAGCTTTGCTTATTTGAGCTGCCATTTATCATGAAATTAAATTTGTAACTTTGCAGGGTCTTGTACTTTTCTATGCTGCCAATAGAAAAGCCTAAAATAGCTGTAGGCTTGGATACTTTGGAACCCCAAAAATGCAAACCTTGCCCATTTCTAGAGTAAAGAAGCTTCATCTGATAAAATTGTAACACATTTATGTTGGTGTGACAGTTTCCTCCCTTGCATTCATAAACTATAAGTAAACATAGGCTTTCACAAAGTAGTGTTTCTAAGAAGAACTAAGAGATAACAAAACATTAGTATATTGATTAATGTTGGTTACTCAACAGAGAATTAGGAGAATTCCACGTGGAGAGCTCATCTTGCTGTGTTTCAGATTCCTTCCCAGCTGCTTTCAGTGAGCATGCTATTGAGCACGTGTTTTCCTATTAATATTTACAGTGTTTGGGACTTCAGAGTAGTACAGCTATTCCATTCTGTATTTTATGGATGAAGTTTTATTTGAAGTAGCATCATTTTAACATGCACTTAGTTTGCTTTGCCGGGTATTCATTTGCTTATAGAGTGGCCTGTGCATGTGGTACATTGAGATGCACAATGTGTAATAGTGTGCTGAGTCTGAAAGGGTTTGAAGTTCACTAGATAACCGTAGCAAAACTTTGTCCCTCTTCAATTATTAGGATAATTACTAATTTTTTGTAATCTCTGCTCTCGTAGAGGCAGCACTATTGTGTGACTACAAACTGTCTTAATGAGTAGGTCACAATGTGGCGATTTTTCTGGTGAATGCTGCTGGATTTTTCTGAAACCTTCACATCTTACNAGACTTTTTTAATGCTTTCTGTCACTGTAAAGGTTGCTGGTACAAGAAAAGTTCGTGAGGTGTCCTGTCAAACTTTAAATGTTGCATGACTTAATCCAGTTTTGTCATTCATTATCTCTCTTTTTTGTTGTTGTTGTTTTTTTGATGCATCTGTCCAGGCATTCTTTTTCTTCTTTTTTTTCTTCTTTGTCTTAAAGTGGGATAGGCCCCTACACCGGTAGTGTGCACATTGCATTAAGTTGCAGATCATAATGTCCAATTCAAGTGCTGGGTGTTCTCTGGCCAGGTCTAATGACTGAGCTTTGCTTATTTGAGCTGCCATTTATCATGAAATTAAATTTGTAACTTTGCAGGGTCTTGTACTTTTCTATGCTGCCAATAGAAAAGCCTAAAATAGCTGTAGGCTTGGATACTTTGGAACCCCAAAAATGCAAACCTTGCCCATTTCTAGAGTAAAGAAGCTTCATCTGATAAAATTGTAACACATTTATGTTGGTGTGACAGTTTCCTCCCTTGCATTCATAAACTATAAGTAAACATAGGCTTTCACAAAGTAGTGTTTCTAAGAAGAACTAAGAGATAACAAAACATTAGTATATTGATTAATGTTGGTTACTCAACAGAGAATTAGGAGAATTCCACGTGGAGAGCTCATCTTGCTGTGTTTCAGATTCCTTCCCAGCTGCTTTCAGTGAGCATGCTATTGAGCACGTGTTTTCCTATTAATATTTACAGTGTTTGGGACTTCAGAGTAGTACAGCTATTCCATTCTGTATTTTATGGATGAAGTTTTATTTGAAGTAGCATCATTTTAACATGCACTTAGTTTGCTTTGCCGGGTATTCATTTGCTTATAGAGTGGCCTGTGCATGTGGTACATTGAGATGCACAATGTGTAATAGTGTGCTGAGTCTGAAAGGGTTTGAAGTTCACTAGATAACCGTAGCAAAACTTTGTCCCTCTTCAATTATTAGGATAATTACTAATTTTTTGTAATCTCTGCTCTCGTAGAGGCAGCACTATTGTGTGACTACAAACTGTCTTAATGAGTAGGTCACAATGTGGCGATTTTTCTGGTGAATGCTGCTGGATTTTTCTGAAACCTTCACATCTTACTGGCTTTGTTCTTTGGGGAAAGAACTGTGAGGATGCAATACTGATGGCCCTAAAGTTTCAGGCAAACATCAGGGGACTTGGCACAGCAGGCTTCTGAAACATGCCATTAAATATTGGTTCAGCAAGCAGTTGTAAGTGTTGCAGTTTGATTTCAGAGACACAGTAATGATAAATCTAGGCAGAGATTTTAATCACACTTGAAGTAAATGCATCCTGCCTAACATCCGTAAATCCAAACCCGTGCTGTACTTGCTTCAGTTATTACTTGCTGTAGTCGTAGTGAAACTGGAGTTAATGTTCTCAAATTTGAAATTGTTGAGTCCCCAGTTTGTCTGAGGATCTGGAAAAGGTTGGTATTCAGAAAGGAAAACATGGGGAAGTCTGGGCACTTGGAGCAGTGCAGTAAGTTGATTCTGAAAAAGATCTGATATCACTGGAGCTCCTCACTCACAGTGATACTCACAGTAGAAGTTTTGCAGTACATTTTTAACTAAAAACTGGTATATAAATCATATTTTAAACAAGAAAAAAGCTTTTCGGGTGCTTAACCCAGCTGAAAGCTCAGATGTGATTCAGGGGAGTATCTGAGTCAGTATTTGGAAATATCTCTAAATCACATGGGTGTCTTGAATGTATTTCTGCAACTGAATTTCCCTTGCTTCAGTATTGCTTGGGTGCATGGAGATTCTGTTCTTGGGTCTGACAATACCCCATAAATAAGTCAGTATGAACACACTAAAAGGTAACCAAGCACCTCTTTTAATAGTGCATGGTAGTTATTCTGAAAATATCAGAATTTGAATGCTGCTTTTTTAAACCACTGAACTGCTTATAGATAAATCTCAGATTTTAACATTTTTAAGCACTGTTGTAAATCTGGAAAACATTGCAGTTTCTCTTTGCTTTTTTTCATGCTCTGTGGCATGGTTATCTACCCACCTGAGTTATAACTGCATGGAAAGAAGCTATAATTTGTTTTAACACCTTAAGATTTTAAGATCTGTTATATTCTAAGGCTTTTAAGAGATCTTAGTCATATAACCATATAGACCTCATTCTGCATCAATGACTTTTAGTCCCAGATGCTTGAGCTGAACAAGAGGCCTTCTGTGTAGGAATTCACTTGAATGCAAGTTCTTGCCGTGCATTCTGCCTGTAATGCTGGTCAGGAGCACATTTCAGTGGGCTTTGGGGTGTACTGATGTTTGCTTATAGGTAGGCAGCTATAAAGAAGGTCATGTTCTGTGGATCAAAAATAAAATGTGTAACAAAAAAATGAGTGGGACTAGCTTGAACAGAGTTCAGGTGTTCTTTCATGACCAAAAAATGATTTTCGGCCAGACAGCGAAGTTCTGTGTGGTAGATCTGAAGTGCTAATGTGTCTTCACTGAGGAAAGCCCAAGTTGCTGAAGAGGCTAGTAAGCTATTGTCTTTATTACTACAGAAAACATTTCCAAGTCTCTTTAACACTTGAAAACTTGCCTAGACACTTCTTTCTTACACAAAATCATACAGAAATGGTTTCAAGATAAGCTTATTACACTTTCATTTTAATTCTGGAAGTGCCAGTACATGCCAGCACGTGCATGTTGGTGGGAATTGAGTATTGCCTTGCTGTCCCTTACCCTATAAAGGCCTACAATACCCTTTGTATTTTGTACTTTTTGGAAACTCTTCATGTTTTGTTATCAATTCCAATATGAGAAAAGCCTTTTAATCCAGTGTGAATACTTAATTAAATACTTGCCTGAAATATTGTAGGCACATGCGGCTTCTGAGGCTGAAGAGCTCTCCTTGTTCTGCATCTGTCTGCAAGTATGTTTTATTAGCAGGAAGAAGTAATGCAAGTCCTTGTTTCTTAGCTTTTTGTCTGTGTTTAATTTCTAATGTGCTTATAGTCAGTACTGTTGACTTCAAATGATCAGGCTAGTGAGCTTATTTTAGAGTTGAAAAATTGCTCAGAGGAAAGTGAGCCAGCAGATCAAGAGACATTTTTAATGTGAATTTGTAGAGTAATGTGAGGATCCAGCAGTTACAGCTGGTGAGGGAACTTTGAGTAACGATACCTGGATATTGTGAGCTCTATTCGTCCAGAAGTGGAGTTCTTTACTGAACTTAGTTTCACTTTTTGGATGAGTTTGCTTTAATTCTGATGTTGCTGAAAGCAAAACACAATTGTCTTGAAAAGAAATGTAATACTAAAGGGAGGTTTTAATTGAACAAGTGAATTTTATGTTTTGCTTATTGTTTAATGAAATCATAGTATAAAATGTTCCAGTTTCTTCAGACTAGTTTTGTAGGCGGATGTTGTTGAGCACATACACAAGAAGTGATGCCTAGCACTGTACGAGCAATATACATTTTCTCCAGTTGCTCTGTATTAGTTAAAAGATAAACATTGGTGTCTCTTCTTCATAGTTATAAATCTTTATCACTTTACCTGGCAGTTTCTGGTATAATGTATAATCTCTTTAATTCCTGAGGTACTGCTTCTGTAGGAGTCTGTCTTAGAAGACAGTGTCCCTAGTGTCCTCTTATGCTTCTATTGTCATTTTTTAATTTGTTTCTTGTCTCTTAAGAAAGCCTGTGAGAGGAACATGTAGACATTTCTTTACCATAGGCAGGGCAGAGAGTAGCTGCCTCTACAGGCTGAGAGTCACAGGCACTTGAAGAGCCACTTGATATTTCTGCACAGGCTATCCAAATGCACACTTTGCCTTGCAGTCTGATAGAGTGTGAAAGAGGGACTAACATCAAAAGGCATTTTTTGTCAAATCATAGCCCCAGATGTTTCCTTTATTAGTAGTTTAAATGTTTTTTATACTTTCAAGGCCAGGCTGGATGGAGCTTTGAGCAGCCTGGTCTAGTGGAAGGTGTCCTTACCCGTGGTAGGGTGGTTGGATCTTTAAGGTCCATCTAACCCAAACCATTCTATGATTCTGTGATTCAGTGTTGCAGATGGTGCAGTGAAAATCTCTTCAGACGTGGAGTACTTAGCTTTTGAACGAGCTTAGATTTCAGGGTAAAGGGTGGGGAAATGATTAAATCTGCCTGAATGTTAGCCACTGTTGGAAGAAAGCTGGTGTCCTCAGTCCTCTTGAGGTGGGAATGATGTGAGGGGCTCCTGTCTGTATTCCTGTATTTATACTGTTTTTCTGAGCATTTCGGACACCAGCTCTTTTAAACTTCTTGCAGTATTCTTTATAATATCCACAGTGGAACTTAGCATATGTTTTGATCTGTGGAGAGTTTTTTCAAAGACGCATTGCTTAAAACATAGCAACTTAAGTAGTCCCTTTGTGAATGGCCAGACAAAACAATGGCTAAGCTGTCATTTAGATACTGCCTACCCTATGTCTTCCCTGGAGCTTCACTGGTGCTGTGCAGGCAGCGAGGGGTTTAATGCTTCTGTTTTAGCTGGTAACAAATCAGATGCCTTGCACTTGTTCTAAGCAGTAAAATAGCTAAAACCCAGTAGTTTTTTACAGGGCAAATTGCTGTGAAAGGTCAAACAGTACAGGAAAAAAAAAAAAAGCAAAAATAATTTTAAGTTAATTGCCTGTTGTTTGCAGAGTATTGTCACTTTTTAGATTAAATGCTTCATTTTGAACCATTTTTTGGAAGTAATCAAAAGATACTGCCAATTTCTAACCTGATGTGTTTGCAGCTAGGGTTTTGTCTTTATTATTTTCTTTCTGCTTCCTCAATTTCTCTACTCCTGAGATCTCAACCTGTATCCCAGGTATGCTATTTCTGTTTTGTTCTCTTAGAACTGCCCTTGAGAATGAGTATTTTATTTCTAAAAACAACATTTGTGGGAAAAAGTTATTCTGAAAAAAACCTAATACAAGAAGCCTCACAAAAATGTATTAAAACACCAAAACCAAACCCACATCTAAATAACCTATAGAAGAGAACTAATAAAGTGAAGTCTGGGAAGAAAGAAATGCATTTTCCTCTTCTGTGCTTCCAGGTGATCAACATACTGCTTATCACTATTTCACAAGCACTGGATTTCAAAGGCTTATGCTTACTAGACCTACTGAAGAATATATGTACTAACTGAAGCAGTTTTGTAGCAAACTGTTCTGATGTTTATTCATAACAGATGTGTTACTGGAGTAACTTGAGGTGACCAAAAGCCCTTTGTTGTTTATCCCAGCTAAAAGCTTAAGCTGCTGTCCTAGAAGATAAGTTCATCTTCTTACTGACACTTTAAATTTAAAATTTAAGGTCTTGACTTGTTTAGAGCCGATGCTAATGATTAACTTTTCTTTATTTTTAAATTTTTTTTTTTTTTAAATTTTATTTTTGGCATTCTGCCAGGCTTCCCAAATTATGTTTTCTGCTCCTCCAGTGGATGCAGATTTCAGAGAAACCTGCATTTATCTGCCTCATACACTTCCCAAAATACAGAAATACAGAATTTGGTCCTCTTTCTGTGAATATGGGAACTGCTGCCACCAACGTAAGGTGCTGCCATCCTGCTGCTGTGATACAGCAGTTGTTTTTCTGACAGTGGCACAAAGCATTTGAAACCTGTGAATCCCTGTCTCTTGACAAGAGCAGTGCAGGGTGGCTGAAGCACTGAACTGCTGAAGTGCTAACCGTGAAGAGGAATGTATGCAGTTATGGGAATTTCATGCTATGAATCTTCTTTGGATATTTCCTTTGTACTATTTGCCACTGCCAGGTGACCAAGAAAAGCAGTTGTGGTACAAGTTTCCTAAATTGTAACACGTGGTTGAAACAGATGAATCTCTGGCATAACACAAGATCTCTTTCTAATATCAATAAAGTCCTGTGCACACCATTTTCAAAGATGTGTCCAATTTTTGAGTGGCTTCTCCAATTTTTGTGCTATAAAGCATACTTTGATGCAGAACTGTTGTGTTGCAGTCAGGAAGTCCAACATTACAAAAACATTTTGCTTCAGAAGTGTGAACATAAAGAAAAAGCAGTAGTCACTCTCTGTGGGTTGTTGATCATTGATCTCAAGGAGGGCTTGGGCAGGGAAGCTGTTGTAAAAGCTGCTCTGAGCACAACTGATATGTATTAGGTGTTAGCCTGTCTGCTTATGGCTGGTGAGGAATACACAGGGGCTTTCATTGTCCTTCTCCATGGCAGAGCTACCCTGCTGCAGGTGAACTGCAATGCAGGCCAGTGTGGCCCTGTGCACATCAGGATTGTTCCATTTCGGGGTAAGGTGCTTTTCTATCCAAGCCTAGCCTTGAGTGAAACATCTTGGAAAAGGCAGAAAGATTCTTCTCATGAGAAATAGGTGTTTCTGTTGCTGTATCCCCTCTTTCAGGATTCTGGGAGACATGCAGTAGGAGCCAGTGGATCAGGATGTCTGCAGAGATCTTGGATACTCCTCTAGTAACTTAGTGAAGTGACAATGTAACCTTTCACTGGGATTTTATTTTAATGACTTTTGCTAGACAACTTCCTTCTCGCTTCATTTGTGCTGAAGAGCCTTAACACTGACAGGTATAGTTGCATAGTCTTATGTCTGCTTTCAGAAATAAGTTGGCAAATGTTCTTGGTTTTTTGTTGTTGGGTTTTTTCTTCCTTTTGGTTTTTAATATTACAGAAAGAAGAGGGAAGTACTCAACTCAGGCAGAAGTGGTGGAGGAAAGCTAAGTCTGCTCCAGGCCTGCAGAGGAGTAATACTTTCACTAATCTAGATACTACCTTTCAGTGTGGGGAATCTTAGGTGTTTTAATATTCCTAGGCATGATTCTATCATAATTCTAAGAAGACAGTAATAATGATTGCTTGCAATGCTTAGAACTTCTTGATGTTGGGAGGCTTCACACTGTAGTAAGTCAGTAAATCTGTAAATTGGGAAATTGCAGTCCAGTTGTATAACTACAGCAGGTAGAACCAGCTCCATAACACTGAGAATTGCCAGTTTCCTTTTTATTTCCTTCTCTTTATTACAATCTAAATATCTATATCCATACTGCTGAAGAGCTAAATTTTCCTTTACCTCTTACTGGTTTCCCCCATCTTGGACTTGCAGAGAAAACTGCTGGCTTCCTCTCACTTTGGAGAAACTGCAATATGTGCCAGAGGTGCAGAGATGCTGGGGGGTCAGAGAGCCCTTTCCCTCTTGGCATGTGCTGTTGCAGGGTTCTGCTTAATCCATGCCAGCCTTTTCTCACATGAGGGAGCATGAGATGAACCTCAGGATGTGTTCCAGACTCCCAGTGCAGGTGTTCTGCTGCCACCTGAGCAAAGAAAGCAGGGTTAACAGGGTTTTTTTCTCAAAGGAACTGACAAAACAACTTCAGAATCCGGAACCATTTGTATCTTGGAGCAGAGGTGGTGGTGGGAGAGGGGAGATATACGTGCAACCAGTAAAAGAAATTAATTTTCTTATAGCTAATAGATTTGCTGATGGTTCTTTCTTGTTTTGCACATTTGCAGTATTCTGTAAATGAAGCAGTGGCCTTTATTCCACTAATAAAATATTTTCATTTCTGAAGTTCCTGTAACTTTTGGACTGTTTGATCCTTTTGCATGTGATCAGAAGTAAATATGAAACACAACAGTTACTGTAACAATTTTTTTTTTTCAAAGCTGGGTTTTGAAGAAGTTGTCTTTGTAGTGTTCATTCTGTGATCTGGAATTCATCGGAGATTCCCATTTTATGAATATTCAAAGTGTCCCGAAGCTTAGCTCTAATATTCAGTGTGTATATTGCAGGAGCTAAAATCCTTTTCTTGTTAAATGCTTTTTTCCATGCCCATTTGCAATTTTGCATGAGTTGCAAAGATCTATCTTTTAAGTCCTATCTGCTACTTGGAAATAATATTATGGCCAGTAAGAAGGAAAAAGCTTATTGGAAAGTCAAACCATTTTCCGTTCCATAGTATTTTGGAACTGGTTGTCAGAAATTTAAATAGGATTGGGGCTGATGCATCAGCCCAGGGAAAGGCTAGGGGGTTTTCCGTTGTTAACCATACACTTATTGAGAGAAAACATTTAGTCACTTACTGTTACTTACTTTGGAACTGGTTGAGTTTATACTATTTTCCCCATTACATCTCAGCAGTAGGAGGGTAGTGTTAAAGGTTACTTGCCAGAAGTTCTTAAGGTCTTCATTTCCAGCCTAGGCAAGTGAGCCTAAAAATGCAAGTGAAATGGAGAGTACTGGCAGAAAAAAGATGAAAAATGTATTTGACATGTCAGTGTACAAACCAGATTTCAGATGTACTTCAAATCCTTAATGCTCTGTAATAATCCATTTCTGTAGCATTGCAAATTTTTTTTTTCCAAGTTCCTAAACTGCAGTAAGCAAGGTTGGTTTGTAATTTTTTTCCCTGTCTTCTACTTTTTCTAACAACTTTTGAAACAGAGATCCAGAGCAGGTGAATAGGTGGACTTTGGCATAATGACTTTATTAAATTCTATGTATCTCTTGTTTTTTCCTTCTCTACAAGCGAATACTTCCATTTTTTTGTTTTGAGTAACTTTTATTTCATTGTTGTATCTGGAGAGCCTATTCTTTCTTTTCTTTGCATCTGTTCTTTTATGAGATAGAAATATATTTTACCTTTCCAGTCTGGTCATTACTGGGTATGTTTTGCCAGTTTTTCTGAAGGCTGATAAAAGTTGTCTTTTGGCTTTTTCCTGGTAAACTCATCATTCCTGTGAGTAGAGGCAAGAATTCAATACTATGGTGTATTACTTAAAAGAGACTGAGAAGACTCCCTGGTTAAGAAAGCTGCTTTCCCCTTGATTCAGATGCCCAGCATCTGAGTTAAATTGACTTGCAGAAAGTGGACAAATTTTGGTAACCTGCTGTAAAAAAGACATGTTCAACACCTCCACCTACTGCTGTTGAGGGAAGAACTCTGGAGCGTGGTGCTTTTTACACCCTTACTTAAAATATTCTTGTATTTCAAAAGGTGTGTGCTGCTTCTCTTCAGTTTAATTTTTAAGGAAAGTAAGGCAGCTTATTCTTATATTTCCATGGGGGCCAGATGTCTGCTGGAAAGAAAGAAGTCAGTTTTATTATCAGACACAGTTTTTTCCTCTTCATCTCGGTTTTGCATGGCATAATCTGAAAGTGCTGAAAGCCTCCATTCTAAGGGAAAAGCTTTCATGCAAGGGAGCATTCAGAGTGCTTAGGACACATGGTTTTCTGCAATGTTGTGCTGCTGTAGTGGAGAAGACCAAGTGTTTGATTTGTTGTGCACATGGTTTGGTATTAGATTTGTCAGCTGAACAACTGAAACGTGTGGTTTTTTCAGATCTGTTTTTATTTACACTGAAGTAAAGTATCTTTTGACCAGCCAGAAGTATTTCCACGTGATACTCATGAAACTAAAATGTGGGGGTGGGAAGTTCTGTTTCCCTCTGGTTTTATGTCAGAAGATGTGTCTAGGTGAGGATCATAACATCCTCCAGTTTTGAGACAGGCAGGACTTTATAGTGAATGTCTGTCTTTTGGTATTTTTTTTTTCCTATCACATAGCTTACTTTCAAAAGAAATTATTTTATTGTCTCCTTTGACAGAAAATACTACTTTTTGTTCCCCTCACCCTCCAAGTACAAGAAGGAACTCATTGCTGTACACTGAATGATGTTATTAGTAAAACCAAATGTTTCAAGCACTTCTTTATGTAGTGTAGTAGCAGAGTCAGTGCACAGCAAAGCCTTTGTGCATCTAAACACTTAAAAATTAGGTTGGCTTTATTTTTCCCTCCCTCTTCATGCCAGATATAACAGACCTACTGTTACTGCTTGTTTCTGCATTTGCATAGTTCTTCCCATACAGAGTCTCAAAACATAATTTCACATATTACATTTTATGCACAGCAGTGGTCACTTACATCTGCAGTGACTTGTTTTTCTTTTTCTGAATTGCTTGCTCTATGAAATACTTCCCTTTACCCAAATTGGAGTTGGACTGTGTCTTGTATAAAAAAAAAAAATTGAATTGAATTGTTTGCTAAAGTTAGAAACCTTTCCTTCTTCCCCTGGAAAAGGTTGTACGTATAATTGTGGGCATGACAGAGAACAACCAGTCTTAAATCCTTGTGGCAAATTATCTCCAACAAGCTCCACGTGAGATTTTTATCTTTTAAAGTTGTTGTTACTGTTGAGTTTGCAGTTCAGATCTAGGAAATGTCAGCTTCCTATGTGCTGAGTTGCTCTTTGTACATTCAGCCTTATCCCACTTACTATTTCTGTACGTTAAGGATAATTTGTGCTGATACTTCCTTAATGAAATCTTCTGCATAAGCTGGAAGCCTCACTGTTACATTCTTTCCACATACAGGCTCGTGTTATGTATGATTTTGCTGCTGAGCCTGGAAACAATGAGCTGACAGTCAGTGAAGGGGAGATCATCACAATCACCAACCCGGTAAGAAAACTGAGATGGAATCAACTTCAGTGCCCTTCTCTGACCTACTTCTACCAGCAGATGGAAGAAAAATGGTGCTGGGTGACATCTGAATGCCCTGGCTACCCTGTCCTGAAGAATTAGCTAAAAACTGAATACAAAGAATTTTCTAATATTCTTGTGGAAACAAAGGCAATGTTTTGGAGGATGGGGCCTTCTCAAACTGTGTCCACACACTTAAGAATGTGCTCGGCTTTGTTTTCCCCTAAACAGAGCTGAGAGACAAGGAAGAGGAAGGAACTAATGATGGGGATAGCCTTTACATCTGAATGCCTTGTCTTTTTCTGGTGTGCTTAATATTGCCCATTTTGTGTGTATGTAATCTTCCAGGTGCTTGCCACTTGCCATTTAAATGTGACATCCAGCTCACTTCTAGGTTTTGAGTTTCTTAGTCAATGACTTCAGCATTCCAAGTTTGTTAAAGAACTCACAAGAAAAATTTGTTACTGAATTTGTGTGTCCTTTCATAATAAAAGAAATATGGACAAGGTATAAGGAAGAAATGGTGACAGTACTATCATAATGCTATCAAGGAGTTAAATGAATAGGACTTTGGAGCACTGACATTTGATTTATGTGCACGTTTTGAATTTCAGTGCACTTTAATTGTCATATATAATTCTTACCCTTGGTAACAAGGTATTAGTTGATTCAGCTTTCATTTTTGTGTAATGGTATGGCTTAGTGAGTAGACTTGCCTTTTAAAACAAATACAAACAAAACCTGCCTGATCTTGAAGCCAGATTTTATTTATCTGTTTGTATAGAACACATGGATTCTGCAGAATAAACTTAATTCTTTGAAGATCCTAGTCATGTGTAATCCTGATAATTTTTAGTTTCACTGGTCTTAAATACTTGAAGCAGGTATTTAATAGAGCCAGCACCGTCTTGGATAGTGTGCTGTGCTATTGCAGGGGTAACATTTTAAATAAAGTCAGGAGCTTAATGCCATTTCACAAAAGTAAGACTAAATACAAATAAATAGATCACCACTTTTAAGCTAGTTCTCACTAGATTAATCTGTGGTTTAAGGCAGTATACTCAAAACCAAGTGAAACTTTATTTTATGCTGTCCATGATAAATTGCCACAAAGGCTCTTGATCTTTTTGGTATGATTGGATGGCAATAGCAGAAGTCATGCTAGTCCACTGCAGATTGCTTTTAAGTGTAGCAGTGCAAATATGACTTCTGGCTCAAGAGGTCATTGCTCTTGCAGTTTAACCAGGCTAGTTGAATTTATAATCTGAGATGTAACAATGTTTTTGTGGTCTTAAGTATTAAGCTTCTAGATATATAAGAAAAAAAAATTGCAAGTTGTTATTTCACTAACTGCATGATCTTTACTGCATAAAATCTTGAATACATAAGCAGGCTGCTCCTTACAAAGTACAGGATTACATAAAATTTTGAAGTGAAAGAACAAAATTGGGAATAAACAAATACATCAATTAAAAAGCAAATTAAAAAACCCTAAAATTCAGTAGTTGCTGTCTAGCATATGTGTCTCCAGTTTTCATCTGTGAGCTAGCTTGACATGTAGCTATGTGTTCCCTAAACAGCTTGATTTTAACCAGAGCGGGCTTATTCCAGATAATGTTTTCCTGGAATTAACTTTGCTTAACTGCAAAGGTCTACAGGGCTTTCTTAGTGTATGTAGAATATGTGTTTAAAAAACCCCAAACAATATCAGGATATGCCATAGATCAGAGCTGAACTGTTGTTAGTTCTTTGTAAACTAATAGGATAAGACTGCCTCTGAAAAGAAATGTGAAGCAGAAAGAGTGTCTCCAGATCTTACATGGCATGTGGCTCTTTTAATCTTGAGGATAGCCTTAATATTTCTGTGGGTGGTAGCTCTCACTCATCACACATCTCTGCACCTTCAATAAATGAGGCAGAGGTTTTACAGATATTAGCAACAGTTAAATTCTTTGAGTCTTGTTTCTTTATATTCTATTGATTAAAATTAATTCTTTGAAACTGACATACTAATAGCTGTGTTTTTCTGCAGTCTGTGGCCAGACAGTTGACTGTGGTTTCATAAATGATCAAAAGTGCTGAAAAATCATTTTCCCCTTCATGCTTGTTAGAATCTAAAGTCCACAATAGCTGTGTAAAACCAGCACTGTCTGCGTTGTGTTTAAACGAGTATCTGCTGCTTCAGCAGCTTTGAGCGAGTTTATTCCACAGTTTCGCAGTCATAACTGTGTTTTCAACATTGCCAGTAAGACAGTGCTTCCTGCTGAGCATTTGACATTTGACAGCAAGACAGTGCTTCCTGCTGAGCTGTTTGAAGCATGTTTTGGGATCCATCTAGCAAAATGATTTCTATATTACTTCTTTTAGGATGTTGGTGGAGGCTGGTTAGAAGGAAAAAACAGCCAAGGCGAGAGAGGACTTGTTCCAACAGATTATGTTGAGGTAAGTGACTACACTGCTCTGCACTAAGAAAGCAGAACTACTGAAAAGGCCGTCCTCTGGTTTGCTGACCAGGCTGAAATGCTCAAACAGAAAGTTTGGAATACATAATCTCATTGTAGCAATTGTAGCTGGCTTTGGAAACTAGTGCAAACATGCCATCCAAAGCTCCTGAGCTTCTTAGTGGTTTCCCAAGAAATGCAACAGGAAGATGTCTATTGTAAGTGCTACTGATCTGCAGAACATGAGTTGTTTTGAATCTTCTTTGGGTTTTGGGGGTCTCATAATCCATTAATTGGGGGTTTTTTTCTGTCTGAAGATACAAATATGGAAGTGAAATGAGTAATGCAAGTTTACACTGGTGTTGCTGTGGCAGATTTGCCATACACTCGTAAATCTGGAATGGAGCCACATTTCTGGGGCCCAGGGTATGGGTCCCTACATCCAGGGACTACTCAGCTTCTTCTATTGTCTCTTCAGTGTGCGTGTTCTGATTTTTGTTTAAAGACCAATCGTATTGTTTTGGGGATGGAATGGGATCTCAGTGCTAAGACTGGAATCTCATTTACTCTTGGATGGCCCAGTGTCTACATGTATGCAGGTTGCCAGTTAGGTGGGTGAAGACCTTGGCTGTAATTCGTGCAGCCTCTTAAGGCATGTGCCTCTCTTCCTTCACCAATGTTGTGTTTATTAAAAAAACAAAAGGGGGAGGAGGGGGAGGGAAAGCAGGATCATGCTGGCTCACATGACCTTGTGTTTTTGCTTTAGTTGGTTAGCTCATGGTCTAGTAGCTTTTGGCTCTCTAAACTTACTGTCCCAAATCCATCCTCTGAGCACCGAGTTCCCAGTCTCCAGGCACTTACATAAACAACCTTTAATCCCTAAGGAATTTATAGATAGGTGTTCACTGCCACAACAGTCTTTCATGTTGCAGTTTTAAGGCAAACCAGTTCCATCTGGTGTGGAAGTAAATCCTCCAGAGTATCATGTCAAAAATTCAATTGAATTTGAATTTTAAAAGGTTATATGCAAACATCTTAAAGTGTAGTGATATGAGTGTTAGGGTGATAATATATGATAAAGCATAATTTGGTTAATTAAAGCATGAAACATCTCTTGCAACCTTTTCCATTTCAGATTATAACCGAAGGCGCAAAAGATGGCATTAGCTGCGGTAACTCATTAGCTGACCAAGCCTTTTTTGATTCCCTTTCTTCAAATACAGCTCAGACCAACTCTGCTGCCAAAAGCAGTAATCAGGTATGTCTTGTGGTTTTTCGGGCACTGTGGGCATGGAAAGTTTTGTTGACGTAATTGCTTGCTGTACTGTATTTGTGAACCTTCATGAAAGTACTAATTAAAGTAATTGTGTTTTCATTAGGGAACACTTTTGTTGAATATTAATAATGTGCGTGACTGCTGAGATACTGTCCCTGCTGGAAAATTTAGTAGTCTTAACACTTTGAGAAATGGAGCATTTTTATCCTTTTCAGTCTGCAGTGGTATAAATCTGTTACTACTTCAGTCTCCCTAAGTGTAAGTGCACTCTTAGCAAATTTATTTTTTTCCAAGCTAATTGTTTTAGTGTGCTGACCTTATTAAGGAACCAGAGCTTTCTTTTTTAATGTCTAATACAATTAGGTGATCTATATATTAGCAGCCAGAGTGAGTGGATATATTTCTTTTTCAGAATTTGAGTAAGAGTGTTTTCTTGGATTAAAAAAGCTGAAGCAAGTTCATGCATTTTCAGCTGGGGAAGAGGCTGACTTTGGTTTTGCTGCAAGAATATTTTTGTTCCTCTATTCCTAGCTTTTTGCTTAGTGTATCAGTTCATTAAGCAGCAAATATTTAGTTTCAGGTTCGATATCTGAGGACACATGATTATCTTAACCACAAGGTGTTTATTGTGGTCTACAGACTGGTGCATGTCCCACATGTAGGAAGTTAAACATTTCGAAGTCCATAGGTCAACAGAAGAACAAAATCTGCTTTTTTTCCAACAGCAGCATGCAAAGGTCTTTTGTGTTGGAAAGTAAATGCTTTACGTATGGTAACAGCTGGGGACACACACCTGGTTTGCAGGTCAGTTAAATATCAGTTATTAGTTTTCTTGATTGCACCGCAGGACTTTGACATGAAGGGAGATCTTTTGAAAACTCTACATGGGACATTTTTGTATGACACTGAACATAGCTGTTCATTGACTGTATAGTGTTTGATTTGTGCTTCCTTGTAGTCCGCTGGACAATGCCAGGCTTGTTATTCTGTGATCAGGTGTTTTCACTGGAGGACTCCAAACCTCACTGTGACTGTCTCAATGTTTATTTTTTTTAATTGATGCCTGGTTAATATGTAAGGCTAAATGCAGAACTCTTAAAATGCCTCATGAATTTTTCATGTCAAACTGAGCCAAAAGTATTGATTCTAGGCTAGTTTTCCCTCAGTAACAATTGCAGTAATTTGAGTGCAGAGTGGGGAACCTCTTTTCTTCTGTGCTGTTTGTTACCCTTGCCCCATTTTTTTTCCTGCTGAAGTGTTTCTAGCAAAACTTTGCATCTGAGGAGGCTTGAGATATTTGCAGCAGCTACTTGCTGCCAAATCAGAGAGTACTGTTTCTCAGAGGAGAAACATAACTTAATTTGATCTAGGAAGAATTACTTACTAATGTAATACACAGAATATTTTGAGTGGTGGTAGAGGTATCTATCAGAGTTTGTTCTGGGCTTAACTCAAGGTGCTTGTTCTTGGAGAAGGGAAGAAAAAAGGTCTTGCCTGTATAGAGGGAAAGGTTAAAATAAAGGTATCTGTTATATTCTAAATAATAGAGAATTGCTCTGGCAATCTAGTCTTGGAAGTTGCATTTCTAGAGGAGTGAAAAGCTTGAAAATATGGTCACTTTACACTGTAGTTTACAACAGTATACTGTCCCTGTAATACATACCAATTTCAGGGTTTTTCATAGATTTTGGAAAAGAGTAACTTCAGGAAAACAGCTTGTCACATTTGCATCAATGCTCTACTATTATAAGTGTCCTGTTCCTCTCAGTTATCCTTCAAATGCTGTGTGAGACAGCTGGGAGAACCACTGTACTATAGTGCATTATGGTAAAACTATATTGCTGACATGAATAGGAGAGGGAGAGAGAGGACAGTGTGCACCTGGATGCAGTCAAGGCCATGCAAGATGCAGGGGAAGCAGGTTTCATCAAGCTGGTGTCTTTGGGTCTTCAGTTTTCCATTTTTTTCCATAGGAGGAACAATTCTGTTGTGTGGTCAGGATTTTATGTCCAAAGTTATTTTCATTTTCTGAAGTTTTTTTTTTTTTTAACTGAGTTCAGTAACTGCTGTTTGGTTATATGTATTTTCTAGAAAATTGGAGATCTTGATTTGAAGACTGGTTTCCTCAGTTTCTGACATATATCTGGTAGTTTTTTCTAGTGGTTTATTGCCAATGGGATTTTAATTTGTATACTAAGCACTCTGGAAGCAGTTCTGTTTTCCACTATTGGCTGCTAGGCCTTTCTCCCAAATCAGACAGCTCTCTAGTGCAGGCATCTTCTCCTTGCAGAAATTCTATGGCTAATTGTCTTCTTAATTAAGAAATTCTGGCTGTTCATTCTGTCTGTCTAGTGCAAGGCCCCTTTTTCTTGCTCTCAGGAAAAACAGCAAGCTTTCTTCTGCGGTGCCTTTGATCCCGTGACGTGTCTGTGAAGCGCGTGCATTGCTGCTGTGTACATCGATCGCGTGGAGTCAAACGGGTTGGACATTGCTGCACTGGTGTGGGAACACCTGAGAGAGGGAAGGATTGCATTGGTTCCAGTAATACTGCATCAGGAGGTTAGCTGAGTCACTCATCCCCTGCATACTGACATCTCTCTTTGAGCCACTTCCAATAAGAAAACAAGCTTCTACTTTATGGGTGTGGCCCTTCTTCCTAGATGTATTACTCTGAATTTGGTTGTGATAACATTTATGTTTTTCAACACGAAAAAGCTTGAGTTTTTGCTTGAGTTCAGATGCACAGTTGCAACCAACTGACAGTCTGTTCAGGTGCTTTAATGACTGACCAGGTCAATATACAAAGCTTTAATCTTAAATGAATCTTGCGTTCAGGCTATGGAGAGTTAAGAAAAATTGCAGATTATGTGTCAATGTAAGTGGAATGGATGCTGGAGGTGGCACAGTAGTGGAAACGAAAATGTTTGTAGATATATTAGTATGATAGACTGAATAAGAAATAGCAGCATTCCTAAATGCTGACTTTTGATGGTATCTATTATATTTTGCGGTAACATGGGGGCAGGTTGCAAGTTTATTACAAGAAATCTTTATAAAAGCAATTCTAAATAAACAGGTTTTTTTAGGATTTTTTCTTACTACGACTGCATTGAAGAAATTGCTTTCTATAAACACTGTCACTCTAACATACACATAGTTACACAACACCCCCACTCCCCAATTCAGTAAGTCAGAAGATGTTTTAATTCTTAGAATTCCTTCCATTCTTCTAACAGTAAGTAAAAAAGCAAAACCAAAAATAAACCAGGTCATTGTGTAGTTTTTCAGTACCAAGCTTTATTAAAAATAATAGATCTGGCTGAGTTGAAATGGGAGTGTGGTGCTTTTTCCTTTTCTATTTCTAGGACACCAGTTAAACCACAGTGTTGTGGTTTAACCCTGGTAGGCAGCTCAACTCACTCAGCAGCTTATTACCCCCTCAAAGGAATGGGAGAGAGAATCAGAAGGGTAAACATGGGGAATATCTTGGGCTGAGATAAAGACAGCATAATAGGTAAAGCAAAAGCTTCACATGCAGGCAAAGCAAAATAAGGAATTCATTCACTGCTTCCCATGGGCAGTCAGGTGTTCAGCATTTCCAGGAAAGCAGAGCCCCATTGTGCATAACCATTACTTGGGAAGACAAATGCCCACTCAAACAACTCTCCTTCCTCCTGCATCCCTTTTTTGCTTTCCAGTCAAACAAGAGAGTTTTGGTTTCCTACTCTGGAAACCATAACTTTATGGTGTTAAGAAAACATCATTGACTCAAGCACTTCCCTACTCCCTGTCTGTTTTCCTAAGAAGGTTTTTGTTGTTGTTCAGTAAATAATCTCCTGAAAAGTAATTAAAAAGTAAAAATTAAATGCAGTTTCTTTTCCTTCCTTTCCTTCACTAAGAAAGACTCAGTAATCACAGCAACACTTTGATATAGTACCCTACCTGGGTTTGCCACAGATGTAAGGTAGAAAAGGGGCACAGAAGTACTTCCTAAGGGGAAGAGAAGAATTCCACCTGACCCTTGGCAGTTCACTCTCTTCAGCTCATTCCTTGCATCAGCCGTGTCCCAGCAATGGCTGCCTTGGTTAAGTTTGCAGCTGCTCTTTTAAAGAGGTATCTCAGGAGATGCTGGGGACATCAAAGCAATCAGAAGAAGCAGTGAAGCTAATTAAACTCAAAATGAGGGGAAAAAATTGACTCAAGGTGACTATTTACACACTTAGAAGAAGGTAAGCAGATAGGAGAATTTAATGTTGCATCTGCCCATAACATTTGTGGTTTAATGTATGAAAAAAAATATTTAAACAAATACAATATAAGGAAGCCTTAGTTGGCAAGGATGGAGGCTGTTCCTTGGCTTTAGTATGAGTCTCATCCTGTTTTGACCTGGTAGCCCTTGCACAGAGAGAGCAGAGGGAATGAGAAATCTTTCTTCTCTGTCAATCTGCTGTTCCTCTGAGCAGCAATGCAGGGTGCTAATTTTAGACTGTCATTTGGAACAGCCAATGAGTAAGTTTATCAGCACTCGTGCTATTTCTATTTGTTAGAGTTGCACATATATGTATGTTTTAAAGTAAATTACCTGTAGACTGTCTTGGCATTGGAATAATACTGGCAGTAATGGCACTGAAATGAATTTAAGTTTTGTCAGGTTAAACCAAGTGAACCTGACAAATACAGTGAACAAAAAAGCTGTGATTTTGATGAAAAATGCATCATGTGTTTTTCTCTTATATTATTTCTTTGCTGAGTTTCTTCCAGGGACAGTAGCAATGAAGGATATTCTGTTTCACACTTTTAGATAGTGCTTCTTATTGCAGTTGACCAAGAGGTTGTTAGCTTGGTGGCACTTGGAGTCTTCATAATTCAAGTATGTATGGAAATAAAATCATTAATATAAAATTCATTCTGAGTTGTCTCCTCCAGCTGGGTTGTTTTGTGGTGGTCAAGAGTAGTGCTTCTGTAGTCATAGATGTATTTGCATTTATTTTGCTTGTGTTTCAGGTTCAGAGGCTGCTGTTTTAACAGCCATGATCTCTCTTCCCCTATTCTGAACCACAACTTGTGGTGTTTTTTTCATTTATCTAACTTAAAATGCTTTAAAAGTTGTGAACATACATCAGCTCTCTTTTAATGATAGTGTTTATCTGAATTATTTAGATTTTGTTACAATTATGTTGGCCCAAGCTAGTTCTTCTTATTAAGAAGTTAAAACACTCTCTGTACAGTAATTTCAGTAGTGGTCTGCAAGCAGACTGTATGTACAATTAGCCACAATGTAGTCCAGCTGTTTACAGTCTGTGTAAGCAGCAGTCTTGAACATAGCATAGAAATGCTATAAATTTTAGTATACTGTATTTTAATTTGTATGGTTTCCCCTCCCTTCCTTCTAGAGCTCAGTATAGCCTTTTTTCTTTCTTTTATTCCCCCCCTCTCTGCAGAATAGAAAGCTAGTATTAGAAATGTATAAATGAAAATAAATTGAAGTACTGCCTGTCTGTTTCAGGGTGGAAGTGGATCACAGCTACATTGACGTAAGAGCTGTAGATGTGGCTTCCCTATATTTAGGATATAAAAATAGTTCTTGTACCTAACCGTAAGTTGCATTTGTAGAGGAGTTTGTTCCCTTTTCTTGACACTGATTCTCTAATCACTGCCAAGTCTACTTCTCTATGAAGATGACTGTATAGCTCTTCTTAGTGTGGGATAAAATAAGTGTCCTGATAGTTCGCATTTTTGTGAATGACAGATTTTTCCATTAATTCCTTTTGACCCTAGAGAATCCACATGTTTTGTGTCTTCAGTTATGTTGTGGGCAGACCAGCAAGGCCCCATGGGTAGGTACAGGAAGCATTTAACACAAACCTCTCATTTTTGTATTGTTTTATCCAGTGGTAAGAGTGAAATCCTTTTGGATAGTTTCTCTCCCAGAAGAAAAGTAAGATAAGTGGACTCTTATGTATGCAAAACCCTTCTCTTCAGAAAGCTGTGGGACTTACGTATAGACAGGATGAATAAGTAGCAGTGCAATCACATAGTTTGATGTGCAGGAACTGAGGCAACTCAAGTTACCTGGTATGTAGACATAAGTTGTTGAGCATGCATAAGGAGAACACTAAGGAAGCTATTCCCAAAATTTTACTTCATGTATTTCAGGCTTTTTGCAATGAAGTGCTGGAAGGGCAAATTGTCATTGTTAAATTTACATACCGTAACTCCCGCTCCCCCTCCCTGAATTGCTATGAGCAGCAATGAATGCTAAGATTGAAGAAAATAAATACAGTGTTCCTATTAAGAGTGCAGTATTCTACTTATGTGGAAATTCTGACATGCATGTTATTAAATTCCTGTAACTGCATTTCTGTTCTCTGGTGATTCTGTGACTGTGGTGAAGCAGAAGTATCATCACAGGAAATGTAACTCACTTGTACTTGACTGAGTCCAGTTTGTCTTGTTAAACCAGTATGCTAAATTATCATATCATTCAGACTGGTAACAGGAATTTGTGACCAACTCTCATTTAAGCAAAGTACAAGGCAATGGCTTCTCTACAGGACTGGAAACAGTGGCTTTCTTGCTTTGAAATGAATCACATTCATATATTAAAAAATAACCATCCAACATATGACAGTGATTGTATCAATTCCAATTATAGAGTTGTTTTGAGTTTTTTTGTTGATGACCCAGTGGAATGCAGAGGTTTAGGCAGGAAGTTGTTAAACTGCTGTAATGCTGTGATCACTCCTTGCCTTCATCTGCACCCATACCCTCAGGCAAAATCTGACTATTGAAATAGTTTTCCATAATTTACAGTGTTGGTATGCTTTTTTTTCCTTGTGTGGTTCACAGAATCACAGAATACATAAGGGTCAGAAGGGGTCACAGTGGATCATCTGGTCCAGCCTCCCAGCTCAAGTAGGGCTATCGTACAGCACATGGCACAGGACTGTGTCCAGATGGTTCTTGACTATCTCCAGTGAGGAAAACTCCACAACTTCTCTGGGCAATCTGTTCTGGTGCTTGGTAACCCACACAGTAAAGAAATCCTTCCTCACACTCAGGTGCACCAGTTTCTGCTCGTTGTTCCTTGTCCTATTGCTCAGCATCACTGAGCAGAGCCTGGCTCCATCCTCTTGACGCCCTCCCTTCAGATACTGATAGACATTGATGAGGTTCCCTCAGTCGTCTCTTAAGGCTGAACAGGCCCAGCTCCCTCAGCCTTTCCACATAAGTGAGATGCTCTGGTCCCTTAATCAACTTTGTAGCCCTCCTTTGGATCTGCTGCAAGGGCTCCATGTCTCTTGTGCTGAGGATCCCAACACTGGACACAGCACTCCAGATGAGGCCTCACCAGGGCTGAGCAGAGGGACAGGTTCACCTCCCTCAACCTGCTGGCAGTGCTCTTCCTAATGCAGCCAGGATATCATTGGCCTTCTTGGCCACCAGGACACACTGCTGCCCCATGGACAGCTTGTTGTCCACCAGGACCCCCAGGTCCTTCTCTGCAGAGCTGCTTCTCAGCAGGTAGCCCCCAGCCTGTACTGGTGCCTGGGGTTATTCTTCCCCAGGACTCTGCACTACCTTTGTTTTCATTTGACTTCTTATTTCATTGAGGTAGTCTTGTGGTCTAGTTTGGCACTGACAGTATAAAGAATGTTTTAACTTGATAATGGTGACAATCTTGTCAACCCTCCTGTGAGCATTTCTGCTAACTTGCACACTCACAGTGCCATGTGGCACACGTGTGTTGCACAGTCCCCTGCACCACAGCAGGGAGCTTACTGCAATGAGTAGTTTCCTTCCTGTTTGTTGGTTTTTTTGGTTTTTTTTGTTCACTGAGCGCTTCTTTTGAAGTGGAATCATGGGCATTTGTAATTGAAAGTGATAAACTGAAAATAGCCAGTAATACTCTTCAATTCCTAAAAAAAAAAAAGCAACCAGGGAACCCCCTCTCCTCTGTTTCCAGACAAAAATAGAGTGCTTTTCCCAAAAAGAAAGGATAATCTTTGTAGCTTGATCCTGGGATGTCTAGAGAACATCAAAGAGGAGCCTTTCTTTTCTTTCTGGCATTGCTGTGATTGCTACTTGGAAAACTGTCTGAAATTTCTCATCTGTGTTTCAATAAGAAACCATTAAGAATTGAAATCAGCTTAAGAGAAGACAAGGATATAAAGAAGTGACTTGATTGCCATTTACATGTGCAGATGTGAGTAACAAAAACAGAAGCCTGAGAGAGCTCCATTGAATATATTATATAGGATTTTTAGTGTCTGAAAGTTGAAACTAAGCAAACTTTATTTAAAAAAAAAAATCCTTGAAGCAGTCAGGGCGACAATAGATGTGTTCTCCCTCCCCTCTTCCTATCACTGAGTATTCTTTACTCAAGTCTAAATTATGTATCTTTCTAAAACATTCTGTACTTCAAAGATGGATTTTTTTGAGCTGAATCAGGAGATGATAGACAGAAATTGTGTGCCTGCACTGTGCACAAGCAGTGCATCCCCTAGTCCAGTTTGGTTATGAATAACGTTACAGATAGGGAAATGGGATTGGAAGAAGGAAAAGAACAAAAAACTAAATGCTCTGTTCATGGAAGTCTCTCAGTTTGTCCACTGGTGGTTTAGATTCATTTCCTGCTGAAAGCAAGGAGTGTCCAGTGGGTGTGTCTTGGCTTTGTGTGGTTTGTGAGCAGGCAAAGCCCAGCTCCAGTGCAGAGACTAAGTTATGAAGGGGGCAGTGGGGCTGATAGTGCAGGTGTTGGACAACGGTTTCCTCTGGAAGGAACTGAGAAGACAGGAGCAGCTGAGGGACAGATGGGTTCCTAGGACAGCATTGCTACAGCTTCCTTGCCAGCTGCTTCTGGAGGTCACGTCACTTTCAAGTATTTATCTACAGGAGCATTCTAGTATGTAAGTCCATAAAGTTGGTTATTCTTTAAAATCTAGCTCATCTCCACTTTTCCTAGAGGATTTCTTTAAGGATGTTTATGTTGTACTATAGAAAAGAGGGCCTTCCTTCAGATGTGAAAGAAATGCCCTGGACCACAGTGCCAAGGTAATGATTTACCAAGAAAGCCTAGCCGTAAAGTATCGTGGGTAAGGCAGCTGCTTCACTTATCTACTAATGTGCACACTTGTTCTATCTTAAATACAGCACAGTGAATGTAGTTCTGTGATTGCTGCAGAGTAGGCTTTTAGCCCTTCATCTTCCTGGAGAAAAACACTTGTTTTTTAAGGTGTCTGTCTATGTACTCATTTAGTTGTTTGGGTTTTTTTTAATGTATCTTTCAGAGACTGTTATCCAAAGAATGTAAGTTTAGTGTAATGTCTGAGTATGCTCAAGGCTTTGTTTCCATGCAGGTAACTAAGGCAGCTATAAAACTGGAGAGGTATGTTCATTCCTGTGAGCTGTTCAGCTGAGTCACCTTGAGTTTTCTTGTGTTTTCTGCCATTGCTTTGTGCTGTCTGTCTCTTTTAAACCCCTCTTCAAGAGCATAACACTTCTCAATGCAGCTTTGGCTGTCCTGAACTTCCCTTGATCTGATCAGGCTTACTTCTGCTACTCACTGCTTCAGCATGGCTTCTGTGTCTGAGTAGATTTCAAGATGTATTTCTTACAGTTGGAGGTCATTATTTTTGATGGCACTGTTACCTAGGTCTTTCTGGGTAGTTAAATTAGTTTTACCATCTGAACATTGTTTTGACTTTTATCCCTCAGGGATAGAATGGATCTGTTTGTCCATCAGGAGCATGCGTTATTATGAGGAAGGAGTCTGCCAGAGACAGATTAGTTGGCCAAGAGATCAAATAAAGATTTTTAGCCAGGGCAGAGAGACACCTCAATGCCTTATCTTAGCTTTACCGTCTATAGCTTTGAATTCTCTGGAAAACAGCAAATATGTCACTTCTCCTATTCAATTCATGATTCATTTGGTAAAGATATTGACATTCCACTTCCAAGCTGAGGATTTTTCTGTTATGATGGAGTTTTTTCTCATTCAACTATTATTAGATCTTTAAAAACTTACTAGACTTCTCTTCCCATCCCCCAGGCCCCACCAATAATGTTCTGTTTCTGTAGTGAGTTTGAATCTGCCCTTAGTGGAGTCCTCTTACAACATCCAGTAATGGTTCCCTCTGTTGTCCACTCCCGACATAGCCCTTTTGTCTTGTTTTTTCTCCTAGGACAATAGGAATGAGCAAGTCCCTAGTAGTCTGCTAAAGGGAAAATCAGCTGCCTTTTAGGAGTTTATCCTCTAATTTAATCTCAGTGTACTTGTTTGATGTTACCCTGGGGAGCAAAGAGATGCAGTGCTTCATTTGAAGGCTGATTAGTTTCTTAGTTGCGTGGTGTGGCATTTCTTTTTGTGTGCATTTGAGATGGCTTGAATACTTGGATATTAGGTGTGCTGTATCAAATTATATTGACTAAATATCAGGACTCTTCACCTTTTTTGTGATGACTAAGGAGAGATCAGAGGATTATCAATTTCAGTTACAGAAAACTAAAGCTGTAGAACATGGCACTTAATCACTTGCAAGATACTTGATGGTTTAATTAGGGTTTATTCAACCAGAGCTAGGCCACATAAATGGCTTCTTGTATGGAGATTGTCAGCTGCTGAGGTCCACAGAACTACTCACTGGAGTTGAGATTACCCTTTTAATAACTGGTATGTCTTTATTTGGTCCTTCTTGATGCTCTAGAACCTTGAGGATGCCAGGCCTGATTCCTGAGCCCTTCTCTGTGTTTACTGGTGGTTGACTACCACTTAGGAGTAGCCACAGTATGTGTGCATGTGGGAAAACATTTCAAGAAAGTTGAAGGGAGTCCTGTAAATGCTCTTTGAAAGTTGTTATCTATATATATAGATTCCTAAGCCCTCTTAGGAATCTTCCCCAGTGCTTCAGAAAGAAATGTGGACCTTTTGGCTGAAAGGAACTGAGAGGAAGGTAGCTTATTCCACCTCTCTTATAGCCTATAGATGATACACATAGGGGCAAGAGCTTACCCCACAGCTTTCTTGGACACCTCAGAAGTAAAATTTTCTGATTTGAAGAGTGCTGCCACATAGGTACATAGAGATATGACATCTGAGAGCACAATTTAAGTAATACATTTCCCTTTGCTGTACAGCATCTGTGTGTATCAGCATTTGTCTGCAAGTTTGATGATTGCCCTTGACAGTCATTCTTCAGTAGTGTTAATATTATTGCCTTCCTCTTCTTTTGCAGCAGATTTTAAGGTTTCTTTGCCATTTACTCATGTACCAGATTTCACATGAACTACTACAGAAAAGAGGAAAACTTCACTCAGTCTTTTGGCGGTCATCCCACTTCTGGACTTTCACTTGCTAGTGATCAGCACAACATATGTTGCAGAAGTATAGGTATATAATATTATGCAAACTAGTCTTTTTAGGTGCTCCAAGTTCTGTTAGAAGCACGCCTACTTTTCCATGTGGTTGGGCCCCAGCCCTGCGTGTTTTCATTTAGCAAAGAACGGACTCTGACTAATGCCATCTATGGTTATTTCTCTTTACACAAACTCATACCAGGTGAACATCATAGGAAGACAGCAGACTGGTATAAGCTACCAGCAACTTCTTTTTAATTTGCTCAAAGTAGCACTGTGTTATCAGCTATCCAAGAATATTGCTCCCCCAGAGAGTAGTGTTCTTGTGTCAGTTTCATCCTCAAAAAAAAAAAAAAATCCCCAGGCTGTAACTGTAGAAGCTGTCCACATAATCTGTCACTCTCTGTCAATTCCTAGAGACCCACTGACACTTGTGAGTCTTCTGAATAGTGATTTTTCTCCTCAGTTTGGGGGCTTGGTCTTAATTTCCAGATCCCAGGGATTGTGAACTTAAAGATATAAAGGTGTTATATGGTATCAGCATCATTTTTGAGTCTTTATGGTTTGATAGTGTCTGTGAAATCTGACTTTATTTGAGGAAAAACTGAAGGGAGAGTTTTATTCGTAAGTAAAATATCAAAGTTAAAATGAGAGGAGAGAATATTTAGTGGAGAAAATTGGGATGTGGAGTAGCTGTACCTTTTTTGTATAAGAAACTTTTTTGCAGATAATAATTTAGTTTTTAGTGGGAGTTTTATTAAATTTCCTGTGTTGGCAAATGTTCTAGGGTACATGTAAATGTTGTAGTCTAAGAGTAATTAATTTATGTAAGTCACTTCTTTTATATGATTCTTTGTGATAAAAATAATGCACTAGCATCAGTAGGATTTGAGACCTCTTTTTACAAAACTCAGTTTCTCCCTCTTCTGAACAAGACAAGCCTTCTCAGCTTTATTTGCTTTCCTTCCTCTTCTCTTTCTTCCTCCTACACTTTGGGTGTGTGGGTTTCGGTATGTGTGCAGTTTTTTCTTTCTGCCAGTGAGTCTCTGCACTCAGTGTCTGGAGTAGACTACACTTAGCGAGTCAATGCGTTTTCAAAGTGCAGTGTTAAAATCAAGGAGCTGAGCAGGATGTTAAACTATCTATTAAGGCAGGATGAACTTGACAAATGCAGTAGTTAGAGACGTGTCTGCTCTGCACTCCCTCACTGAGGTTTCCACCTCCACAACAGCATCAGCAGAAGGGGGTGTGTGAGTACCTTCACCACAAGCTTATGCTGAGAGAGTAGGTCTACAGGGAGATACCAGACTGTTCCCTGGCAGATGTCTGTTTTCTTCCCTGTCTTCACTGTGAATGAGTTAAGCTTTGGCAGGGAAGCTCAGCAGGTTAGACTTTAACTCTCTAACTGCCGCACCAGTAGTGATGATGTGAGTGGGCAATTTATAATTTGCTTTTGGTAAAGCCACTAATCTGAGTTTGACAAAATAAGTATTTGCAATAACCTAACTCTTGACTTCTGAGTTCCGATTTTAAATGCACTAATTAGCGCATGGCTTTAGGTAATTAATAGTTCACAAGTACCATACTTATTAAGGTGTCAGTGTAAAATAATTACCCATGGGTGAGATTGCTTCCTAACACTGTTGCAACAAATAATTTAATTTCCCTGAGGAGAAGCACTCCTGTTAATATGTATTGGTGTCACATTGCTGGAAAGTTGATCGGTTCTTCCAGGTGCTTGCTGCATGTAAGAGCTGTGTAGCTGGAAATGCAAGATTTGGCAGCTGCTTCTAAATCAATCAAGTGAAGTGCTGAATGCAAACTCAGCCTACCAGCAGGAGATCAAAGACTTCAAGGAGAAAGTACATGGTTGTTGCTCAGTTCTTCAGCAATTCTTCTTTACTTTTGTCTTTATACAATGTAGGCAAGCATTGCCAATGATCCTTGGTCCAGCTGGAACGTTGGGAAGTCTGGGAACTGGGATAATGGAAATGCTGTTGACAGCTGGGCAACGAAACCTGAAAGTGCACCTGGCCAGAGGAGCAGCGCTTCAAATAACTGGGAGGCAGCAGCAGCATTTGGTCATCCACAGGCATATCAAGGACCAGGTGTGCTAATAATGCTTTTTTTTTTTTTTTAATATAAATTAGAGTAAGTGGACAGTAGAGGTAAGAATTATTTAATCTTTCATAATTTTAGACCATGGCTTATTTAAAAAACAAAACCAAACCAGTTTCCTAGTAGCACATTGCCATGTGGGTAATCTGGACACTAAAATAATAGGGGTTTTAAAAATTAAATAAGTTTTTTTAAAATTGGATCCACAGTAACAGACACCTCAAACTTTTATGGAAATCTGACAAACCAAAGTCTTGTGCATACACGATCTATTCTCAGGCATGTTGTTCAGCTTGCGGAACTGGAACTTTTAAACTCCCTTGAATTTGTGCTCTCAGGCCTTTGAAGGAATAGTCTCTTAAATCCATAATTTTAAGAAGTGACTAGCCTTTCAGAAGGCTTCTCTAACTTTTTGTAGTAACAGCCTAAATTAAGGGGAGAACCCATAACTGGGGAATGCTAACTTGGGGTCTGTGAATATGGAACACAATTGAATTCATCTTAACACACCATCATCTCTTCTTTCTTGTTTATTTTCTTTTTTTTCCCCTCTCTCCCAGTGGATTTCTAGTGCAGTGCTTTTCAGGTTGTATTTGAAGGAGATAGTGGTAATTGAGGAGGAATCATAGAATAGAAAAGCTGAAAGAGATTTTCATGTATTTACGTGGTTGATTATTTCTATGTGACTGCTGAAGTACCTGCTTCTGCTTTTGAAGAGAAATTATATAACTTTCTCCTTTCCCTATCCCCTGATCCCTCCTGTACTTCAGCAGCTGCTGATGACGATGATTGGGATGATGACTGGGATGACCCAAAATCAACTTCACCATCTTACCTTGGTTACAAGGAGACTGAGGCATCAGAGGCTGGGGGGGTCCAGCGTGGAAATTCTCGTGCAGCTGCTATGAAGTTACCACTTAACAAGTAATGGAAAATGCAGGGGAAATGTATATATATTGAAGGAAATCCAAATTTGTGAAGATGTTTAAATTCAACATTCTTGAAATAAGCAATGTAAATATTACAGTTTTGGGGCAGAAGAGATGGATTTGTAGTTCAGCATACTCCATAAGCAATCAGAGGACTCAGATCCCTGAAAGCTTGAAAGTACACGACAAAGCTGTATGATTTTTGGAGGTGTCATACAGGCAAATGACCTTTTCACAATGCCTGAACTTCAGGTCTTTAAAATGTAACTGTCTTTGACAGTTTGCTCTTAATGAAAGTCAGAGGTGGTGGATGGCTTGTCCATACAGTAGAAACTGATCAGAGACGCTGCCCCAGAGTTCTTGAGCAATTTGAGTTTCTGCTGGGAAAAAGTTCTGTTCTGCTGTGTTTGTGCATCATCCAGGTTGATTCTTGAGCCACAGAAAGTTTGATTTTATAGATAAAAATCTTGCAGTAGCATCAAGCTTTGTCAGGGTTATACTAGCATTATCTCATGTTGTAGCTTAATGTTTGTTTATTCTAAAACTGCTGTTACTCTGAGAGCTAGTGTGTGGTAATCTCTAAGTGGATGAAAGCAGAATGGAAAAGGGTTGTAGAATAATGGTTCCTTGGGCATGTAACTAAAATCAACTGTGTCTGCATGACTAGTTAGTTTTGTTCATCAGTGGGTTTTTATGTCCAGTGTTGCATGAGTACCTCTGCATCATTGTTTACTTGTTGTAAACTCACAAAAATACCTGATTTAAGAGATTTTTTTGTCTGTGAAGTAAGTCCTACTTTACTGCTCGTGTTTCTGCAAGCAGGTTGGCAATACTTCAAGGGCTAATTATCTTCCTAATTAGAAAGAGGACCACCATGTGCTTTTTATAAGATATTTTGTAAGACTTTAAGAACATTACAGTGATTGTTTGGCTTACATTTAATTGGTGGATAAATTATTTAAGATAACTCATGTTTGCAAGTGCTTCATAGATCTTCTGTTTATCATTCTTTCAGGTGATTGAATGCTCATAATTTGAAATTTCAGGTGCATGAGCATCTGTGTGTGTGTGGTGTTTCCAGAGAGGGTGGGGCTGCAGAGGAGTGACAGATGTTACTTTGTGTCCTCCTGTTATGTTTGGTTTGATGGACGGCAGAGCATGAAAAGCCACTTTGCCCTGGAAGAAGGGGCCTATTACACACACAGACACACAAAACACACACAGAAAACCTGGATGTCAGGACCCAAACCTTTTCTGCTTTTTTCAGTGCAAAATGCTGGTTGTTACAGTAATTCATGTAAATTCTTTTCTATACTTGAGAAATACTTAGGGGTTTTTTTCCTATAACGGCAGGTAATTCTGCATATGTCAAAGGAAGGAGAATCTGGAATAAACTTATCACTTCATTTTATTGTTAGATTTCCCGGATTTGCAAAACCTGGAATGGAACAGTATCTGTTGGCAAAGCAGCTAGCAAAACCCAAAGAGAAAATTCCCATCATTGTAAGTTGGGGATGTGTGTAATATTTCTGTGTGGGTGGTATGGTTTGTTTTGGGGTTGGGTTTCTTTTCGTTGGTTGGGTTGGGTGGGTTTTATAATCCTCCTCACCTTTCCCTGTTTTTTCAACTGAACTTTTATCCTTAAGATTGCTATATGTATTTGGGTCAGAAGAAACTGATACTGAACATATAATTAGAAATAGAACTGTCATAATAAAAATCCTAAGTGTGATGATGATTATTATTTTCAGTACTTTTTTCCTCATGCTGTATCTGCATTACTGATAATGAACATAAGCCTTTTTAGAATTGGGAAGCAGAGCAAATGCATTACACTGTCTATTGGTTATCTATATAGTTACATGTAGGAGCTACATTTATAGAGGTTTGCAATATTCAATCCTGATGGTCAGGTCATTTTCTGATCTAAAAACCAAACTCTTCTGTATATATGCTGTTCTAGTGAAATGTGGTTGAAATAGCCCTAGAATTCACCACTCCTTTGTTATTTGGGAAAAATTGTAAAATACACAAGATAAATTCAGCTGTGGTCATTCATCCTTGCTTGCAAGGATCCCTTCTATTTCCAGCCCCTCTATTTCTCAGCCTCTCACTGAAATCAATGGAAACTCTCAAGTGAAGAGAGAAGATATTTGTCTCCTTGTTTGCAGCTGGTGCAACATGATTTATTTAAAGATAATATTTGCAATTTCTTACAGATTGGTGATTATGGCCCCATGTGGGTATATCCTACCTCTACATTTGACTGTGTGGTGGCAGATCCCAAAAAAGGTTCTAAAATGTATGGTCTCAAGAGCTACATTGAGTATCAGCTGACCTGCACTGTAAGTGTGTCTGAAACAGGATCTTTTGTCTCACAAATATGTGTCATTTGTACATATAAATAATACAGTTTGTGTGACTTGGTAAGAGCATTGTAAGAGTAAGTGGTAGTTGTCATACTTTTTTACCCCGTGGATTTGCTTTGTTTTAGAAGTTCAAGTTCTTCTGTATTAAGGCTCTAAATCATAAATTTTATTGACATTCCATGTGGTTACCATTCTGGTCATGCTTGTTTCATGTGGCTGTGTGTAGATGCCTGTCCAAGTTCAGAGCTGTGTTTCTCTTACAGAACACTAATCGGTCTGTCAACCACAGATACAAGCACTTTGACTGGTTGTATGAGCGGCTCCTGGTTAAATTTGGATTAGCCATTCCAATCCCTTCTCTTCCAGACAAGCAAGTAACAGGTAATTATTCCCAGTTCTGAATTCATGGGGTGGGAAATAAGAAAATCACTTTTTAATAAGGTTCAGTTATTTCTTACTGTTTGTTTTTCCCATTGTTTTTAAAGAAGGTGTCAAAAAACCCCAACCTTTCACCATTCAAAACTTATGATGAGTTGTTATGACTGATTGATAATCACAGATCAATACTAGGAGAATCACTTCAAAACTCAGGTTCAATTATCTAGTCCAGTGATTAAAAGAAAAGGTAATTAAAAGCAAAACAAATCCCCTTAGTTACTACATGAGATAATAATTACTATTGCAAAGAATAGATAGCTACTTATGTTCCATTCTTGCTGATTGGCTGGGCAAATGTTTTTGACTGGGGTTTTTTTGAGGGTTGGGAAGGGGCATGCTTTGTATTTGGTTTTCTTTGGGTTTTTCTCTTTTGCATTTGATTGTACATATGTTATGTTGTAGGAGCTTTGAAGCAAAGTTCCCAGAGGAAGGGGAGCATCCCCTGACAAACTGGGGTTTTTTACTTCCAAGTGAAATGCTGCAGCTGTTTCTCCTCTTGCTTGATTTCAAACTTGATTTAGAAAGCATCTTTCATTCGTATAGCATTCTGCTCTGGTTTGATGTCAGTTCAACGTGACCAAACTGTCTGAAGCTTGTGGAAATCTTTTGTTCTGACTTCAAGAAATGTGTGCTTGGATCCTTTAAATGCACATAAGTTTAGTCATTGCAATAGAATATGACAATGCCTATGCATTTTCAGTAGTCTCTGGCTTCCTTTCTACAAGTATGTGCTAGAGTGCAAGTGAAAAAAAGAATGGACACCTGTATAGGAGTAAAGTGCATTACTTTAGCCCATTTCCACTTGTATGTTTTCTGGTAAGATTTTTATACAGCCTTTAAGATAAACAGCCAAAACCAAACATACAAGCACCGGCATGTTGCCAACCATGTGGCTTTGGGCATCACTCAAAATGCAGCAGCTCTGCTGCGTTTGAAGAAAGCTGAGCATTGATGAAGTTGCTGGGATAAATGCCGAGGAAACTGAAAAGTGAGGAAGTGACTTCTTCCCCTTAGCCTCGTGTTTAGAATTGACCAGCATTTTTATTTAAACATGTGCATGTCTACTAAAAGGAAACCAGAAGACCTGATGGGGTCTCTAGATTTCATTGCAACTGTATCTTAAAAAACTCAAGAGTCTGGCATCGCATCTTGGCAAAATCCATTGCCTGTGGATTTCTGTCTTCTGGAATCTGTGGGAGAGAATACCTTGCCTCATGCCAAAAAATAATAATAATAATAATAAAAAGCATGTCTCTTTCTGAAGCATTATGAGGAAACTGGAAAAAGGGTGCTTATCTTTCATTGTGTTTAGGAGGCTTCTTTCTGAAGATTGTCTACAAAAGCATTTCTGTCAATTGGTCTTGACAAAACAGGACTCCAGACTGACTTTGTCAGGATACTGGTTTTGATGCTATGCTGGTGATTATATGCTTAATGACCAGCATGTAACTTGGAACTGCTGCTCCTCTGTTGTTTTGCACTTCTTGCAGGAGTGCTGTGGAGATTTCTGTATAGATTGAAAATGAAGCAAAGGATTACTGAAGGGTATAGAATGTCCCTTCTGTAGTGTTTGACTTCTTGGTTTTTTTGCTAATTTGCAGGAAAAATACCTATACACAAAGTTCATTTTTCATTAGTTCTGTTATTTACCTGCTAGTCTTGCTGGTTTCCATATTTGAAAAAAAACCCAAAACCCAAACCACAAAAACTCAACCTTGTAGATCTGCTGCCATAGTAACTATACAGTAGAATTATATTGAAAGAGTACACGTGTTCAAGGCTTGTCATCTGTGTTGCTATGGAAATTAGAAGAGTTGGGTGCTGGAGGAGTCTCTCTTTCCTTTCAAAATCCTGTTTGCCGTATGCTTTAGAAGTCTGATGTCATGCATTTTTTAAAATTAGAAAAGATTCTATCAAGAAGACAGATTGTATTAAAACTAAAAGGTTCTTAACGAATACACAGTGATGATGCATTGCTGATTTAAGAAAAAATGGTTACTTATTTAGTTTGTGTTAAAAATATCTTAAGTACCAAAAAAATCTGTTACAATCTTACATGTATGTATATGTTCTAACCAGTTTATGCATATGATTTATTGACTTCCCCCCCCCCCCACCTTTAAAA
>VZRS01011721.1:360831-481488 GCA_013398055.1 Ifrita kowaldi | reverse complement strand
TTTACATATATGGAAATATATTTCAAGAAGGCACTGCTTTTTAAATCTGTGATTTGTATTTGACTAATTTCAAATGGTTTTGAGCAATCCAATTTCAATATGTTTTGAGCAGTTTAATTTCAGTGCTTTATTAGCTTGTGTATGGCAACTGGGACTATAGTTCCTTTTTCTTCAATGTTTTTGAACCTCATATTGACCAAGATTTTACTAGACTGTATCAGAAAAATACCTGCATTCCAAGCCGGTGCCTGACTTTTCTTGGGTCATCTGAATACCTAATTTTTCCATCCAAAAGTTTATTAATTTTTTTCAAAAAAACGTATTTGAATTGTGGGTGGGTATTAGGTTTTGTTAATATTTCCTGGCTATTTTAAAAAGGAGGAGAACTCTTGATCAGTAATCAATATACTATAATTTAAGGTTCTTTTGATTTGTTAGCATGAAGGGCCATTTATTTTACGAGTTGGACTCGATGATCCTTGTGAGTCAATTCCAACTCAGGATTCCATGATTCTTTTAAGTTCTGAGTCATTAAATTGTTAATATCTCACCAAAAGAACTACAGGTTGTTTCAATCAATAAAAAAGAAATGAACAAAAATAAATTTGAAGGTGCTAGCCTGTAAATGTAACAATTATTGTTCAATGTCTAACAGGGCGCTTTGAAGAAGAATTTATCAAAATGCGCATGGAGAGGCTGCAAGCTTGGATGACAAGAATGTGTCGCCATCCTGTCGTCTCAGAAAGTGAAGTTTTCCAGCAATTTCTCAATTTCCGAGATGAGAAGGTAGGAAACGAAATAAAGTTCACACACAGACTGAGACTGAGGAATTGCTGTGCCCCAACAGCTCCCCTTCTAACCAAGAGTTAGCTCTGTAGCCACCCTGCTGCAGGCAGTAGTGACAGGCTGGAAACTGCTGGCATTCCTAACTCAGCTGATTGATCAAAGAAGGCATAAAATTGCTCATGTGAAATGCTACACACTATTCCAACAGAGTTGTGCTCTTCGAAGTAGCTTTGTTGCCAGTCTCCTAAGGGATGGTTTTTGCCCTCCAGCAGAATAGGAACATATATAAAAGTCTTTTGGCTGTTGCCCTGCTCTGTCTATGCTGGAATTACTGATCGCTGTGATCCTCTGAGGGGTGCTGCTCTGCTAACAAAAGCTACTACGTAGCAGATCTAGGTTGTGTCTGATCCTGTATTATATTTAAAAATAGCCCTCTGCCCCCATCCCCATCCCTCAAAACCACAGTTTTTCACTGAAATGGGTTGTAACAGCACTATGTTGCAATCTTGCCTGATATAACCAGCCATTTTTTATTCCCCCACACACACTTTATTATGCTTTTTAAAGAGATATTTTAATATCTTAAGTAAATGATAAATAAAGTCACTAAACCTTCAGTAAATAATGGTTTCTTCATGACTGAGCTCCAGCTCTGTTACTAATGAGGAAATAAACAGAAAAACTCTGCTGCTTTCTCCTCAATACAATCATACTTCTAAATACACATAGATTTTGCTGAAACAGTAAATTATTTGGTCTTAAAAATCTCCAAGGTTCAAGTCCCCTGTGACTAAGGTAACAGCTGACCAGTTTTGAGTCAGAGGTTGGACTACAAACCTCCTGAGGTGCTTCTAACCAGAATTAGTCTGTGATCCTGTGAGTAGAGCCTTAATAACATAGTAAGTAGTAGTCCTGGTGAAATGCTGGTTTGATGGTTAGTGGGGAGCTGTATAATTCTGCCAGCTAGTCAGCTGTTCTTAGTTTCTAATTTATAGACATATGAACAGAACAGATGTTGCAATACAAAGGGAATTTTTAACCACTAAGAATGGTAATTCTTTAACCACTAAGTATGATAATTGTATAATAGTTTCATGATCTCCTTGAGCAGCTTCTCATATCAGACTTACCCCATGTCCAGACAGCTGAATATCATTACTCTTACACTGTATTTCAGTAATACACAAGAATTTAGATAACAAAGTACACAAAGGAGGAGGGGGAGAACTTTGGGAAACTGTAAAAAGCCTTGGCTCCTCTGAAGCTTTCATTTCTTAATGAAAGGTTTTAATTCAGGGGTGATCTGTTGGTTAACAGTTCTCCTAAACATTTCATTCACTCCTTAAGTACATGCCCCTAAAGAAGGATGAGTTGTGGTCAAACTTCGTCTCTCTTTCTTTTCTTCTTTTTTTTAAGGAGTGGAAAACTGGGAAGCGGAAGGCAGAAAAAGATGAAACTGTAGGAGTCATGATCTTTTCTACAATGGAACCAGAAGCTCCTGACTTGGACATGGTAGAAATGTAAGGTGATTTCATTTTGTATGGGCATTATGCATCTGGGTATGCAAGAGATGCTGAGATAATCCAAAACTCAAATACTACGTGTGCTCATATATTTATAGATTTGAAGAAGTGTTCATCAGGGCAGAGCTGAAAAATTGTTTAAATAATGAGATTTTCATATCAATCCCTGCGAAACTTGGTGGAACTCTATGTGATGTCTTTTTTTACCTCAGTGGCTGAATACTGATCCTAAAACAATTTATGCAAAATTAGTTGATGGGATAAAGTACTGTCAAATCCTATGGAATTACGTTTTATATTGCTGTGGAAGTGTATTTTGATCTTTAATCTTTCCACAGTTCCAAAACATGCTAGACTTACCAAGTAGCTTAACATAATTGTAGATGGACCAATAAGCAAAACAATGTTTCTGTAAAATAGTTGCATGTAACGCACACATAGTATGATTTGAATATCTGTAATCCATGGAAAGCTATTAAAAATGAAAAGTGATTTAAATTATCAAATTTCATTCTGGAAGTGCAAGCGGATATATTTCTTTTATATATGTGTATATTACATATACATGCACTTCTTAATGTATACCCTGTAGGTGATAAACCTTTGGGTTTCACAGAGTTAAAGACTGGGTTTACTATGCAGCCTTTATTTCACTCCTTTAGGCTTAATAATTTTTCCTGGAAGATCTGTAGTATGCATGACATGCTTTTCTTGCTGTTGTAGAACACAGAAACCTGGATGAAGTTTTGTGTATGTGTGGATAAACTGGATAGAAGTGTTTTTAGTAGCAAAGCAGTAGTGTATCTACACCTAGAAATATCCCAGCACAGGCTTTATGCATGTGATGCAGTGCATATTGAGTGGATAAAACAGCTGTGTAGTAGCAGTTCTGTACCAGCAGAAAAACATGCACATTTAAAGTCACTAAATAATGCCCTGTATCTAAAGAGGGGGATTCTGAACTTAGTGAAATGGCAGAAATTTCAAGGAATTGATTTATATCTCTGATATTTTTAAGACCTAGTTGACATTACTAAACATTTCAGTATTGTGTTTAAAGTTAGCATTATGCATCTATTAAACTGCTTTTTGTTTTTGCTTTTTCAAACTGTTGCAGAGAACAGAAATGTGATGCAGTGGGTAGGTTCACCAAAGCAATGGATGATGGAGTTAAAGAGCTGCTGACAGTGGGACAAGAGCACTGGAAGAGGTGTACAGGGCGTAAGTGTCCTTCTGAACTCAGCAGTCATTTCTGTGGTTCTTTTCTCTCTTTTTTAATGTGTGTAATTCAAGGCACATCTTAAAACTAAAGAAAATCCTAAATTATCATGGGAATTGTACAGCACTGTGGCTATTTTCAGTCTGAGAGTATAAACTGTGCAAGTTTTTTGTTGGTATGTTTGATGTCGGGTTTTTTGTTGGGTTGTTTGGGGTTTTTTTCTTTATCTCATAACAGAAATGTCTGGTCCCTGCCCATAGGTTTAAAAATACTTAAGGTTAAATAATTCTAGTAAAGCAGCTAAAGCCCTTGTTGGACCTGTTCTCATATATTGGCCATTTATTTAAATTTAAGTGACATGGGCAAAATAGACCTGTTTATTTGATGAAATCATATTTTCAAATAATTGCATCTTATTAACCCCTTATTTAGGATCCTTGCATGCTAGGAGGAGTGATATAAAGATGAAATGAGTTTAAGAGAAAAAGAAAAGAAAAACCAACTTGATTCTAACTTAATCTTTAGCCCAATTCTTTTTTTTCCTATCTTGTCTCTTCCTTCCCACAGATATTTAGGGTTGCAGAACTTCACACCAAGTCCCTATGACTCTGCCTGGGCTCTAATTTCCTAGTCCACAGCAGTGTTCAGTGTTTGTGGCCACCACAAGGCAGCTATTGAAAGGAAGCAGGTACTACAGCTGAGGATCATAATAAGAAACACTTCAGGGCAGGCTGTAGTGTCTGGCAACCAAAGACCTGTCACATAAATCTCCTCAAATCTCCTTGATTTTTTTTACTCTCCTTTTAACTCCCACAAAAAACCCCAAAACATTGCCCCCAGAACTTGAAGTATATCTCCTGAGTTATGTTTCTGCCTCTTACTGATCTAACACTACAGTTGAATATTTGGGGCTGACCAGAGAGAATGGGAAGTGTAGCAGCTTCATCTCTCATGGAGGTGATTGCATTAGACTTTAGTATCTGTAGGATGTTAACTTTGAATTATTTACGTTTCCCCACGTCGAATAAAAGGCTTTCCTTCTACACACCACTAAATGACCCTCCTGCTGGTCAAAAATAGTCTAACAAATGACAGAGCTCTAACACGGTACAGATCTTGCTTCACTAGCAAATTATACTGAGGGGAACGTGCAATAAGGGGAAGGAACCAGGTTCTTCAGATGAGACTAGAAAAACAGCATTGCTTTGCAGTTACAGAAGCAATGAGGAAACCAAGGGCTCACTGTGGCTTGTGCTTACAGTAGAAATTCAGTGTTTTTTGAACTGCTGAAGTTTCTGTAAGTTTTCCTAAACTTACAACACTAGTGCTTTACATACTGAATGACTCTTCTAATACTTACAACTATTAATTACTTAGTTTAGCACAGATGCAGAAATACAGTTGTGATTGTGTCAAAAATTTTAACTTTCTATTTTCCAGACATTCATACTGAATACAAAAAAAGAGACTGGTAAACTGGAACATGCAAAACTGAAGAATTATAGTAGTCTCTTAGGTTTTAAGTTCCCTATCAGCTCTAGTCTTGACTCTTAATCGAAAGTATTTTTGGCACTTCCTGAGCAATAGTTACATTCCATTCAGTGATATTTAAAATGACTGACAGTGGAAACTTCTTAAATACATGTGAAAAGAAACCAGAGATTCTTCACTAAAGTTTCCACTGGGGATTCAGTATCAATGTAATGATTAATAACAGAACTCTAGTACTCTAAATTGTACTCATTGTGTAAGACGTACTGGTTATCATAAATAGTCTAACTTCTGAAGAAGAGCTTGATCAAAGATAATCAATAAAATTAGGCCAGGGCAGAGGGGTGTTGGTTTTTGAGTTTTTTGGTGGTTTTTATACAATACAATGGGGTTCTTCCGTAAAAATCAGATTGTGTGGGTATGCTAGAGCAGCTGGAAGCCTTCTATTTGCCTGGACAGTGTACCCTCTGAATACAAATATTTGATAACAAAACCCACATCTACTTGGGTTTTTTTTCTTCTAGCATAGGCAGCATATAAAAAATTACTTTTGCTTTTCAGATTGCTTTTTAGGCCTCTGGAGTGGTGCTGTTCAAACTGTTAATAATGAATGCACTCATAAATCACAGCTGATTGATTTAATTGTGATGGAGAAACTTATGCATTCATGTTCAATAAATAGATTATAAAAACCAATTTTATTATTCAGATACTTGCATCATTTTTATCCCTAGATAATCTTGGTTTCTAGTGCCTTTAAATATAAAATTCATGATTTGAGGAGAGTTTAGGTATTATGGGTCTGTATAATAATCTCCTCTTAAAATATTAATGAGACCTATTCTCCATATCACACTGCAGCACTTCCCCCTCTTCCTTCCCCCATGAGGGGGAGGGGAAAAAACTTCACTGTATGCATAGGAGGACTGAGCTAGAAATGCAATGAGATTTCATTTTTTTTAAATAGTGTTCACACACTGTTTCCCCAACTGTTTGTACCTTTCAAGAATCCAGATTGCAAATGCTTTATCCAGTTTTGGAACGTGTAGTAGGGGAGGGGGTAAAGAATATGATTGTAAATGTGTCACTAGAGAAAATGTAAAACCTAGTTGTTTTTGACCTCTGCTTCTATCAAGTTTTGGAAATGCTGCAGATTTAGTCTCACTTACCCTTGTTGGTTCTTTGCTTTTGTTTCCCCTCTTTTCCTCGTTTTCCCACCTTCAGCACTACCGAAGGAGTACCAGAAGATAGGAAAAGCATTGCAGAGCCTGGCACTGGTCTTCAGCACTAGTGGATACCAAGGTACTTCTATAGCTTCAATTGTACTTTGCTTAAAAAGAGGTATTTTAATTACATCATGCTACATTTTTTTTCTGAAGATCTTAATGCTTTCCTCTTTGAGGTTTAGATGTCAAACTTGGTTCTGGAAAAAATACTGAAACCTTTCTTCTGTGTATGTTATGGGGTTTTTATGTTCTAGTCTGTAATCTTGTTTTCTCCAGCTGTATAATCTTGTGGTAGGTTAGTGGTGGTGGAAGAGTTTAGTTTGATCTCTTAATATATAATCTGGTCACTGACCTGACTGACAAAATATGCTGTAGGATTTTTGTGATATCAAAGGGAAAGGAGAGAAAATGCGGCCTTGAAAATAGCTGTCACAGAACTATTGTGTGACAACAACTCCACATGAGGATGGAAAACTTAATACAATGTTTTGTAATCCATTATGTGGGCTGGAGGGTTGCCTGCCGTAGCCTTTTCTTGTCCTTCACCTTTGCTTCTCCTTCAAGAGCCCTAAAAAAGAGCCTGTCATGTTAGGTATGAAAGTTGTGGGAGGGAAAAGGAGGGCACCAATTGCTCAAAGTTTTCCTAAAGTGTAGTCTTTAGACCAAATTTAAAATTATTTTTTGCTATGTTAAGGTCTGTTGATGTTTTCCAGACAACTGGAAAATAGGTCCTCATATACAGAGGGAGCCTGTTGAGTCAGTTTTTTCTGGGATTCTCCTTTCAAAGGTGTTTGAGGCTTTGGTTTTTTTCATTCTAGAAAAGGGTGAAGGGAAAACAATATACCATAAAGCTGGGATACAAAATTGCAGCTCCGCCTTAGAAAGGAAAGCTTCAATTTGATTTCCAGCATCTTTGAATGGTATGAAAAAATAGATCCCATGATAGTTTGGGAACAAGGCAAGCATGTCTCTCTTTGCTGTTTGCCCAGTCATACCTGGTTGCACCTGTATCATGTTGAGGAAAGTGCCCTTCCTACAGATGCCTTTGCCCTGATTCCATATGTTTTGCTCTTTTCAACAATTTGTACCCTTGTATTATTTCCAAATTAATAATCTATGGGATTCTTCGCTTTTTAATTTGAGTTCCCAGGAAGAGAGAGCAAGTACAATGCACATGTGGCTTTAAATGGCTTCATCACTGCTGCTCTCACTCTGTCCTGCCTGCTGCTCATGTATGGATTCACTTGATCATTCCATCACGTACAGGTCTATGGATTAAGCAGACTCTCTGCAAGAGATATAAGCTCCTGGATCAACTGAGAGGGTGCAGCTTTCCTGATCTCAGTATTTAAAAGAGGGCACATTGCTTCCAATGAAGTAGTAGCTAGGCTGAGTATGATGTATGATTTTTCTGGACTATCAGTAAGGAGGAGTGGCTCATTCAGCCATCCTTAAAGACACTCAGTTCCGTTTCTGTTGGGAGCTGAATCTCTTCATTGTTGTTTTTTTGTTTTGGTTGGGTTGCTTTTTTGGATTTTTTATAATACTAGAATTCTGGAAGTTTAAGCATATAGGCCACTGAAGATTGCAATGGCTGATTTGATGAAAGAAACATTTTTAGCTACTGGTAGCTGACTTCTGACATACTGCATATACTGTTAGTTCATTTTGCATAGTGAGGATGGAATGTGTCTACTGTACAAAGTTTGCCTGCTTGCTCTGCAAAGCCTTATGGGTGGTGATGTCTACTGCCTTCTCTTCTAATTTCTAGCCTAAAATATTTAAGATTGCACCTGACAAGATGCACTCGTTAATCTGACTCACTCTAGCTCTTCTTCTCAAGCTACAGAATGAGCCTTATTGATTAGTTGTCAGCCCCAGTGTGTGTGAGGAATCTGTCCCCAGTATTTGCAGAGGCAAGGGTACCTTTAAAACTATTAAGGACACACTGAGAGGTTCTGATTTAACTTGACTATGGGCCTATGTACCATTCAGTTGGTCCTAAGAATGCGCGCTTTGTGAGCATGATCCTGGTCCAAAAGATGCGTATTGGACAGTACCAGAACATGCCTGGAAGTGTCCTGCAGCCTGGCAGTGTGCTGCCTTTGTTACTGTATCATAGGATACTCTAAGGTTAACACAGCCTTAAATAGTACAGCTTCCCTTTTGCGGTACCAAATCTGGAGGAGTCTCCCTCCTATATTAAGAAAATGTGATTGACTGGTATGCCATTCAACTATAGTAGGATCACCTAATCCTACATCACCCCTCAGGGATTCTGTTAGGCAGTTCCATGCAAGTTTCACTGTCCTGCCAGCTAGCAACAGGCAAATCCTGCTTTACAAGCTGCTTGTGTGCTGAACGTATCAGTTTGAGGTGTACTTATCAAGAAAAATTTTGCTGGAAGTATTTGCTGCTAGTACATCAAACTTTGTAACTTTTCTTACTGACTTATATTAAAACATACTTTGAAAGAGAAGAAAACAAAAACACTTCTTGACAAAAAAAATTCTTCTGTCTCAGTCAAGCCTTGGAGTATTAGCTCTCAATATGTGTGGTGTATTCCTTCCAAAATGATTATCACTGGCATTTACCAAGCAGTTGAACTGCTAAGAGATGCTCTGTTAAACATCTCCAAAAGGCTCCTCGTAGTTTTACATCTTCCTTCATCTCCATATGACAGTATGCAGCCTGTAAATCAATGAAAGTATCTGTTTCTCCTTGTGGCTGGGCTGAAATATCTGTGGGATATTACTGGCCATTTTAACTGCTCTTTTTATAACTACCTTCAGTCAATGCTTTTAGGCTCCCTCTGTTTCTGTTGTAAATGTGAGCAACGTTTGGGGCTTTCTGCTTTTCCGTTGATTAAAGAACCCCTGACATCCTGGTGTATCCTTGCACTGGGACCCAACTCAGCTTTCACAGACTGAGTTAAGAAGGTGATTCCCAGCTTTGCAGTGGTTCACAAGCTGAGAATGCTCAGAATGAAAGATGACTGGTGTTGGAAGGGTTTGTCTAGATCCTTTGAAGCTCTGACCTGTGGAAGTTTAGTGAGCTCTGCACAGAAGGGAACGATTTTGTCATTCAACTTAAATATACATACTCTTCCTCTTTATTTTTGTTCAGATAGGGAAAGTTACTGTCTCTTATGGCATTATGAAATGAACAGCAACATCTAGACCAATCTGGCTTCTGACTCTGAAGCCACACCATGTTTTATCCCAAAATCTATGAGTCAGTTGCCTAAGCAGCAGTTACTTCAAGGTTCCTTCTGAACAGACAAAGGAATTCTGAAATACTGAAAATACTTAAGCCTCCCTGAAATAATAAAATTTATCACCCTTCAATTTTTTTTATTGTTTTACAAAAAGGTGAAGATATCTCATGAATTGTGTACCTCTTGGGTCTCACAGTGGGAATTTGTGTTGGTTTTATTTTTATTTTATCCTAATAGGCCCAAATAGGAGAAAAACAATAATTTGTTTAGCAGTGTTTGTGTTGCTGGACTTACTAATTCTTAGGATATGTCACTTTGCCTCACAGCCTTTTGACTTTATGAAACCAGCCTAATGGAAAGTAGGAATCTATGGATAGAGCTGAAGCAACATTCAGTCATTTCCTTGTTTCCTTTAGGACATGCTGAAATGAAGGAATCCTACGTAATAAATCTCTAACGTAGATTAGACCATATGTTGTAGTAAACCAAGATACTTTAATGTTCAGATTAATCACTAATTAAATCTATGGTAATTTTCAGTTAAGTCACTGATTAATATCTATAGAACAAAATCCAAAAGTTCATAAAAGATTAACCTCTGCCTAATATCAAGACATGTCTGAAAGCATAAGAAAAATATTTTTTTTCTTAAACTGAAGTTTGATATCTGCAAACTATACCTTCGCCTTTCTACTCTCTACCTCAATATGCTTTCTGTACTGTTGACTACATGCTTTGGACAAGCTAACATGGATGGGAAGGTGAAGTGGCATGAAACATACAAGAATGTAAGGCTTGTTTCCATCTTTGTCCCACTTAGCCTGTCCTGTTAGTAATGCAGTGTTATGAGTGCTTGTGGTGTTGTCTAGCGTAGGATTTATGGTGGTGTCTGTATTGTTAAGTAGATTGTAGGGCCCTTTGATCTGTTTCATATCAGGGTGCAAGTTAGAAACTCACTCTGAAAACCTGTGATTTTTACAGAGCTTGAAAATATTATCTAAGAGTTCCCTAAAGGATCAGAAGTCTTGTTGTCAAGGAAAAAAGTTACTTGAGCCTCCTTTTGCTTCTCTGAGCTTTGAACAGTTATGGTCCAGGACTGTCAGAGAGCTCAGGGCTAGTAGCACATCAGCTTTGTCAGTCTATCTTTTGTCACCCTCCTCATTCTTCCTTCCTTTCCATCCTGGTAGACTTCCTGTTGCCCCATATGGGGGAATACCTGTGTATTTAAACTGCATAAAATTATGAAATGTGGAAGTAAATTGTGCTAGTACTGTAGTAGAACATTAACTTTCTACAAAGTCTTCAGTTTTCCTCCTTTAATGGTTTTTTAAAATTTCTGCTGGTTATAAAAGTATGGATAGGCATTTTTTGTTGTAAATAGGTTATTTTATAAATTCGCCTTGAATCAAGGCAAGTTTCTTGTCGCCATTGATTTACTGTAATTTGAACACTGATGTTTACTTTTAGGAGAATCTGATCTAAATGGAGCAATTACAGAAGCTGGGAAAACTTATGAAGAAATTGCCAGTCTTGTAGCAGATCAGGTAGGAGTATTATAAATGCAGTGGCATAGTGTGTACAAACATATCACCTATTTGGATTACTTCTGACTTTTCTTTTTTCCTCCTGTATTCAAACATAACTGCTGGTGCTGTAGAGCAGTTAAGTAAAATTGCAATTAACACTTCTAAATACACTTTCGTCTTCTTTTCTACTCTGTCGGCTCAGGGGGAATGTGTTGAGAAGGTATTTCTGTGGGTCAGAAAGCCCATACTCTGTTTTCTAAAATACTAAAATGATTGTTTCCTCTTTAAGTGTGCTTATTTTCTGGTGTCTGTGAACTGTCTTCATTACTGACACAAAAGAATGGTATTTAGTCAAGGATAGAGTTTCTGCCTTCCCTCTGCATTCCCCAAATGTCTACAGGATCCAGATTTTGCTGTTGCTCCATATGGGGGAATACCTGTGTATTGAACCTGTTCCATTGCCTTGACATGCAGCTGCCTGCTTCAGTAAAAATCTGGCTTAAATAAACTTTGATTGGTATTCAAGACATAAATCGATGTTTAGCGTGTTCATCCTAAAGTCTCCAAAATGCAGATCCTCTTATGTCAAGGGTTAGTCTGAAAGTTCTTTAAACACCTTTCCAAATTGACAACTAAGAGGATGCTCCTGTGCATGTACATGTTTGTGTATGTAAAGAGGTTGTACTGGTAAGTCTCCCTGGATGAAAACTTAAGGCAGTTAAACCTCTCACTTGGTGAGCTAGTGTTGAGTGAAATGAAGAACAGAAGCATCTGCTCAATGATGCTCAGTGCCTTGCTCTAAAAAGCTTATATTTTTAGAAAAACTCTTTCATAAATGAAAGACTTGCATAAACAATTAATATTTTGGTTTGGGTTTTTTCTATTGATTCCTTCCTTTTTCTCCCCTTCTCCCTTTCTTGGCATCATAATTTCTCTTCTGTGATGTTAATATGCCACAGATACTTCTACTAACGCTTATGCTTTGTTTACTAGCCAAAGAAAGATCTTCACTTTTTGATGGAAACAAATCATGAATATAAGGGATTTCTTGGTTGCTTCCCTGACATCATAGCAGCTCATAAGGTATGTGAAGAGCCTTTCCTTTGAAGGGCTGGGCAGTAGAGACAGCAGCAGAAGTGGTGGTATGGTACCCTGCTTTTGTGCAGCAGCCTGGCCCCTGCTGCTGAAACATTGAAAGTTTCTGTGAAACTGGTGTGTTGATTTTTAAAATAGGAATTACTTAGAGGGGAGGGGAAGGAAGCTAGGATTTCTCTCGAGATTTGAGAATGTCATGACTTTCTGCTGTAGTAGAGCAGTAGAAGGTTCATTATTTTCTTCAGGTTGACTTCATGTCCCAGTGGGGTGAATAGCAGTACTGTAAATTTGTAATATTTGAGCGTTATATGGTAGTTCATAATAAAACCATATAAGTATTGAAGGAAAACTTGTGTACACTTACATGACTGGTTTGCTGTTATGTGATACATAATCATGCACTGCCTAGAAGTTTCTTCAATATCAAAAACCAGAGAATAGATCTAAGCTCTAACATTTCTGGGGGGAAGAAAAAACAAACAAAACACCAGCAATAAAACCCAACCACTTTGTTCTCTGTAATACAAAAGTCACAGTGTATAGTTTTGGATATTCTGCCCCTTTTTTTTTTGATCTTAGAGTTTTCCTTATGGTCATGTGTCTGCTGCAATGTACTTCAGGAAACTAAATATTGTGAAGTATTAAAACAAGTGCACAAATATGTGGGTTTGGGGGTTTTTTTGATCACTTGAAGTGTTAAATGTATAGAACAAGAACATAAGAACATACTTCTGAGAGCAACAAAGATAAAAGCATATCAGATTTATGTATTCTTTCTTCAGGACATTTACAGTCCCTCATCCCACAGAATCATTGAGGGAGAATACCATAAAAGGAGAAGAAACGTTTTTAAAACTTGACACATAAGCCTACTGCCAAGAGACATGTAAATAGATTCTCTTGAACGTTGTTTGGCATAAATACATTGTGTAGGGAACGTGTATCTTTTCATGCTTGTTATTTATGTGACACAAGGATTTTCATGAATCAGTGGCTGCACATTGCAATGAGTTGTAGTCTCTTGAAAAACAGCTTTAGGTTGCCTCATCTTGTAAAATGTGCAAATAAGGTTCTACAGGCATTTGGTAATTGGAGGCTTTTGGATGTTGGTCATGTTGATTTATGTTGGTCAGCTGTAGTTTGAAACTTGGTCCTTTTGTCCTTTTTGTATATATCCTTGTGTATTACAGCCTGTACCAAACTCAATTTGCTGATGACTCTGATCATGCCTGTGTTTAAAGTCACTTTTTGCAAGGACCCTTGAAAGCAATAAAGTGAAATAACAAACTTTGGATGAAAATGTGAGAAGGCAGAATCAATCATTTTGTGTATATATGTGTATTGAATGCAAACTCAAAATGTAGCTAGTGGCATTTAGATTACCATGAAGACCTCTAAGTTGACTACCCTTTTAATCTTTCTGCATTTGGTTTCTACAGGGAGCAATAGAAAGAGTGAAGGAAAGTGACAAGTTAGTTGCAACCAGTAAAATAACGCCACAAGATAAACAGAACATGGTGAAACGTGTGAGCACTATGGCTTATGCACTACAAGGTAAAGCAAATTTTGAGCTAAATGGCAATGTTGTAGACCTCTGAAGGACTTCTGTTAAGCAGCATAACTTGAAAGAAAATCTTTTACTACCAGGAATAAAACCTGGTCATGGGTTATTTGTGGGGGCTTTTTTTGTGACCTGCTTAGATTTCTCTAAATTGCAGTTATTTTGCCTTCCCCTTTTCCTTTTTAATCTCACATCACTATTGTAAAAGACACATGTTTTGAAAATGCAATTTTAAAACCCCAAAACAACTATCCCAGGCTGATTCTTTGATTTGGAAGTGATAATGTCTCAAATTAAAAGCATGGACCCTGGTGCAAGAAGCAGGTCATCATGAGCAGAAGTGTTTTTCTGACTTTCGTTTTAGTCAGACATAATCCATCTCCCAGCTGAGATGCTTGTTCTTTTGGATAAGATCTTTATTTCCTGGATGTTCTTTGAATGAACTTTTTCCTCTTTAGATCAGAGGTGTTGTAAATATAAGGTGCAGCACACCACACTAGAAAAACTGGGGAATGAGGAGTCAGGGCTCAGTCCTGCAGGATATCAAGCCATTAAGTGCATCCTGTTACTGACTTCAATGAGATTACTCATTGCTGAGGGGGTTGCATCTTTTTTGCATGATTTGAAGCTAAGAGTACTCAATATATTACGTGATGAAGTCAGAGCAGCACGCAAACTTGATTTTAAAAACAACCAAGAAAACTCCCCACTTCCTTCCTCTTAGTCACAGTGACGCAAGAGGATTGTGCTGTATGTGTGGTAATTGTGGTAGAGACCTCTAGGATGACTTTTACAATGTAGAATATTTCTTCTCCCTCCGTTGATATCTCAAAATATATTTAACTTCTTCTTTCAGCCATAAGCTGTGATCTGACAAGAGATGTAGAAAGTGGTGTAAGATGTTACAGATTCAGTAATGCTGTTTCTCAGGTGTCTGTTGAAATAGCCTCAGTCAAGAATGGGTCAGACACTTCTGGTTGTATCTTTTTTTGTTCTTTTTTTTTTTTCTGAGCTAATTATTTACAGCTGTGGCTTACAACTTGATATCTATACCCTTGGAAATCTGAATGTCCTAGCCAAAATTCTGTTGGAAACTATTTAGGAAGGAACAGTTACCTCAGTAGAGGAAAATCCTGCTTGTATTTTTTATTGAATCTTCGTGCACCTGAGTATTGAAATACAAGAACCTGGCTTTGTCCAGGAAATGTCCAGATTGGTGTGTAATTGACACCCTGCCAATTTGACAAACAGTTCCATTATAACCTGAGTGCTGCAGGCAGAACAGGTTGTGGAAGCATGAGAACAGTAACTGTGCTGGCAGGGCTGGACACTGAGCTTGCTGCAGAGTAACTAACTTGAACTGAGTGAAACTGTTCCTAATTATAAATGCTTCTGTTAAATAATTTGTCTCCTGGGTCTGATTGCAGCTGAGATGAATCACTTCCACAGTAACCGGATCTATGACTACAACAGCGTCATTCGTCTCTATCTGGAGCAGCAGGCACAGTTCTATGAAACGGTAATAAGGGACAGGGCTTCAGCACTGTTTGCTTGGCACGAACTGTGCTGCTGCTTTTCTAGAAAATACCCACAGGACTTAATCCAGGCTCTGACAGAGCAGATATTTGAAGAGTTGTACAGAAAATTGTAAAAGGAATTGTAAAAAAACCTGAAAGCTGAAAGAATGAGTTAAAATAATATCCTTCTGGTTGCAGCATCACCAATTTCCTTGTACCAATCCTCTCTCCCCCAGTACATGTTCACATGGGGGGTCATGGCTTCTGTGAGAACTTTGGGGAGTGCACAGGAGCTCTGTTCTGATGTTTCAGCCTTGCTTCAGCAGGGAGGTGGGTTTCCTGGAAAATCTGGCTTTGTTCCTGTAGCTCTGTGGTGTAGTGCAGTGCTAGATAAACAAATAGGCAGAATAACAGCCCTGCCTACAATGCTTTCTCCAACACAACTGGAGCAGTGAAAGTACCTAATTAACAAGGCAGAAAGTGTATATATGAGAAGTCTTCAGAATGGAATGTTTAGAGAGTCCTGCATACACAAGACCTGCAGTAATGCCTGCAGTTTTTTGTCACATGAGGGAACACCTAATTTCTTAGCCTGCAATAATTTCTGCACAGTGTAAAGTAACTACATATTAAATATCTTCTGTTTCTTTGTTTCAGATTGCACAGAAGCTGAGGCAGGCACTCAGCCGCTTTCCTGTGATGTAGAGAATAAGGAGTATTCAACAATAAAGAACAACTCCAAAGTGCTTTTTTGATGTGGGGGCAATGCTAATAAAAATTTGTTAGCCTTTGCAAAAAAAAACCCCAAGAATCAGTTGTAAAAAAAGTATTATTTAAAATTTTACTTTCTCAGCCTAAATCATCCAATAAGACTCTCCTATCTTGAAAGCTCTCCCATTTGTATCATTATTTAAATAAAAAGAGCTAGGTAATGCTGTCAGTTATAAGGATCTAAATTATCAAACTGATATGTTGCCATGGACTTCACGAAGACTTGTCTATCAGATGTTCTTCCAAAAACTCTGGATCAACATCAGAGTTACACATTTGTAGCTTTTTTTTTAAGTGGGACAGCAGACAAACTTGAGAAAATGGCTTAATACTCATTATACTCAATTGAGCTCTCCAGCGATTCAGTAACCAGGAGGAATTATATTCGTGTATGTCTCTGGCACATGTTCATGATAATCTCCTGAATGAACGCTTTGTTCTTAAGTTTTGCTTCCCCTATGCAGCCGTGGCATCCTGCTCCCAATATGACTTCTGGTAAATGTAAATCATTCTTCCCTCTCTTCTTTTTCCTTCTAACTAAATCTTGTTCTTGTGGTGCACCACCTCAGAGCTTATGTCAGGCTCACTTTTTCACTATGCACTGTGTAAGAAGACAAAGTACAAACAAGGAACGAGCCATTCAGGAAAGTGTGAAAAACAGTTTTCCATACCAGCACTTTGACACCCCCAATGTTATGCCATAAGGCACTGGTGTTTCTCAGTGCTGCACAGGGCCAGCTTTCCCCTCTGACAGTTTGCAGTGTTTCAGCAGAGGGGACACTGCCATATCTAACCCCAACTAGTAGAAGTCCCCAAATTCCAACTAAGCTCAGGTCTTCGTGTAGTAGTATGGTGTGCTATTGGTTCAGGTTCACTTTTTGTTGCCTTCTAATGCAAACCAAAAGGTGACAAAAGTACTGAATAACATCATTAATTATCCCACAAACTCTGTTCTTTGGTCATCGTCTTTTATCAAGTGACTCAGTATCCTCTTCCATACTACTGAATACCATTTGAGGCCTTGGCTTTTCACAGAATCAAACCAAAAAAGCCACCACCAACTGTGTTCACAATGGGCATCAACTACAGTAATTCATTTCGTGCCACAGGCAAGCAGGAAAGCCAAAATGCAGTTTTTGCTAAAATGTGCCTAGAAAATAAATATTTTAGTTAAAAAAAAACAACTAAAAAAGGCATTTTACCAATAAGCCATTCTAAGTGACGGGTACAGTCTGCCGGTTCAATAGTTGCCTTACTCTGTTTTGCATTGGTGTTATTTTTCTGTGCTAGAAGGAAAATCTGGGTCTGCCTGAATAGCCTGAAACCAAACCAAACCAGACTAAGCCTAAGTCTAGATGCTTCTCAGTGTCACAAGTTTTGTTCACCTTTTATAAACCTTGTCTTTTTCTCCTCTCAATTTTAGTTGTTTGCTTCCAAAATTCCATAGCGCAGTGTTGTTTGATACAGCCATTTAAATATGTACAAATTGTAAAGAATGTGTATAAATGTTTTACACCAAATGTAAGATCTGCTTGCATGTAGAAGCAGCTTATATAATAAATTGTTACAATGTGTACAGTAAATTCTGAAATCACTTTTTCAAGCCAGCATTTTTTTAGCATTTGTATATTCACTTTTTGGTAATGAAATCTCTTTGTAACAGACTCTTCATTTGGGAGGGGGAAGGGGGTTCTTTTTACCAATCTTTAAATGGCTCCATATGCACTAAAGTTGAAAGTTCTTTATCTTGAATAGACTGTTTTGGAATCTTAAGTGTAAGCTCTGTATTCCCAGTGCAGGGACGCTATGACAGTAGCAATTGTGTCGGATGCAACATTTTGGCAAAAAAGAAAAAAAAGAAAAACTGTTTAAAGACTTCTAGTAAAATGAAGTTAAATTGATAATAAATATTTATGTATATCCACCAGACTATTTTATCTTTTTCTTTGAAATCATCATGTTGGTTTTTAACAGGGTGAATGCAGTATGAGGCAAATCCTCCCTGTAGCTTTTCACCAGCTAACACACGGGCCAGCTGAGGAATGAGAAAGCATCCATGTGTCTTCCATAAAGCAGGCATCCCAACTGGATGGTATAATAGTGCCAGTGACTGCAAACCAGCAAAGGCTACGCATATGTTGTAAGCTTTCTTTATTCAGGTCAGTCCAGCTCGTGGTTGATGGAACCCTCCTGACTGCAAATAAGTAGTAGAGCACAGTGCTACTGTGTATTCCTGGCTTTGTGTCAGCATGGTGTTGACCCAGAATAGAAATTGGATTGTCTCTGATATTTGTTTTTTTAAATTAGACATGAATAGTGGCATAATTTAATTGCATGAGTTGGGGGCAACAGAAAATGTGCATACTGAAGATGTAGCCATAAAACAGAAATAGCAAGTTAATGCAAGACTTGAGCAGTGCTCTCCTGTGTTTTGTTTGTCACAGCTGAATAATTAGTGTCTGCAGCATCAAAAAGCCTTACTACTGTTTCCTGGCTTATGTTTTCCTTCCAGGGTGAGCCAAACACTGGCATTAGCCCAGTGACTTCATAAAAGGCACCAACTGCCCACGCTGTTGGGTTTAACTTCATACTTTAATTGCTCATTCCGTTACTGCAACTACATCCATTTTTTAAAAATAAAAATGTAGCTGTACAGAGAGGAATGCTACCTGCATTTCTTGTTTGCAATTAATCCAACATGGGATTAGACTGCAGCAGCAGAGTTTGTTACATGGTATGGTTTTGGAGGTGTACTGTCGACTGCAATTAAGAGTTCTTCAGTGAGTCAGAACTTTACACGAGTACAGAAATTTTTACACTACTGAGCAATTCCTGTTTGCTGTGACAAGATAATTGAGAAAGTACTACATAACATACACTTGATTCTGTAAATCCTAATTAAGTAATACATCAATTTTACTGCTACCAAAATTAGTCTAGTTCAGACTCTTAGAAGGAATTCAGACTAACAGCCTTGTAAAGAAAACTCTCACAAAGAAAGAGGTGCATCTCTTGTGCTGTGGCTCAGTGTGACATACACCAGACACTCAGCCAGTCTGGATTGGCCAAAATTACTCCCTCCACAGCCTCAGGGCATGCAGTCCAGCAGCAAGGAAAGTATTTGCTAGGCAAGTGTCCTGCTACTGCTGCTTCTGCCTTCCTCAGGGCTTCCCACTAAGACATGAGCATGCACCAGACAGAAGCCAGTTAGTTGGGAAGGGGTGGGGGGGTCTTTGGGCAGTTGTTTTTTCCACATACTTTCCTATAACTCTTCTGATAAAATTAATGCTAATACCTGGGGTAACCACTTGAGCAGAAAAAAACCTTTTTTCCTGTCTAAACAACTCCTAACAAAAACAATGTTATAGAATTAGAAAGATATTGACTGGTTGGTGACCAGTCCACCCATTCTGTCACGTGGCAATATCAGTTACACCCAGACTGTTTTAAAGAACATCTGAGTCACAAACTTGGAGCTGTTTTCTCCCTCTTTTTTTTCTCCCATGGCTCTTTGCACATGAGTTGTGACTCTGAGATCTTTGCAGTATCTTTGGGATACTGAATTTAAACTGGCTTAATTTCCTTGTCTTATAAAGAATATGTTCGCATATTTTTAATCTTCAGGACCTTTTAATCTTTCCTAATTGGCCAGATTTTTTTTAACTATCCTAAATTTTTTGTGTTCCTTCAGATTCCCGCTACTATACTTACTGCCTTCCTGCTGAACTTTCTGAACTCTAGGCTCTTCTCATCTACAGGGTTAAAAACCGTTTGCTTCACAATAGGATTTATTCATCTCTTTGAACTGGTCCTGTCAATCTGAAGCCAGCTTTCTCATTTTTACTAAATATTGTTCTTCCCTTATTCTAACCTGTGGCTTTTAAAATACATTTTTGTATGTCACATTTTTCTGTCAGGACAGAAGCAAGACTGCATGTAATACTTATTATTTTCTGTTAACAACAGACTTCTGCTACCCTTAGTTTTCCTTTTATACCTACCATCTTCAACAAGTATTCATTTTTAACATATATTTGCTAATAAACTTGTGATCCTTGTGCATTGCCAGTTCATCGAGACCTTTCTGGACCCATCAAAATTTATTGCACTCCTGACATACATTGCACTGCATTCACTTTGTTGACATCTCCGAGACCTGTATCTGCTGTAGAGCAGGAGGGGGTCATTGCTAGGATGCTCTTGCCACTGTATAAGACTGTCGTGAGGGCTTTGGCAAGCATGGCACCCCCTTACGATACTGTCAGCACTCACAGCTGTACTGTGAATCTGAAATACCTACTGGCATTTCTTAAAGCCCCTTAAAATCCTTATGTGAGAATCCAAACTTTGTGTTTGGTTGGGGTTTTTAAACCTGTCACTATTAATGTCCAATGACAAGCTGGAAACAAAGCCCAAAATGAGAGCATGACACTGTTTATCCAATGTTCATCTATCTCTATTTTACTATTTTTTATCAGATTCTTTCCCAGCCAGACAGAATCTTGTCAAGTTTGGCGCGTCCATCAAGTTTAACTCATCAAGTTAAACTCTTGCCGAAGGAAAAGCTGCCTCCAAAGTAAGGGCCAAACAGGGGTGAGGGTCATTTTTCTAACTGTTGACTAGTTCCTGACTAGTTGAGTCATATTTTTAAGCTCAGTAAAGATTTTGTTTAAAAATTCAACAGCTGGGAGAGAAGGGAAAAGTTAAACTTAGCATCTGTTGCAATATAGTAGCAAAGTATAAACCAGGCTGCTTGCTGCTGGGGTGGATGTGCTGAGCTTGACACACTGCCGCAGCAGATTCCCATCTGCTTGCACTCACCAGGACTGCACCACTCTGGACTGGTTATGCCAGCAGAGAAAATTGAGGAGTAAGAAAACTCTTCACATGTCTTCCCTGTTTAAGTAGTGACACTTTTCTACCTGGTTACGAATTGCATGTACCAAACTTAAAGCAAGGACTTTTTTCCACACCTTTGGGAAGGGGGTAGGTCTAGAACACTTCTACCCTACTGAGAGCCTGTTTGTGCTTACTTGGCAATAGATAAACTTTACTGGGGTAACAACTTGTGCCAGTCTATCTGCTGTCTTACAAACACAGTCTTTGTACTTGGCACTTGTTAGAAAGGGAACAACAACCAGAAAAGCTTCACAAACAACCCACAATGCAACTGTTTATGAAAGTCTTCCAAAATTTAGACCAAATTCACAGTCAGTAAGAGGAGGTTGCTATCCATAGAGGGCTATACCACAAAATATGTCTGCAGGATGGCTGCAGGACTTGGATCTATTCAAATGTGCTGTAAAATCAGCACTGGAAAAGGGCAACTTGCAGGGACTGCAGTGGTTTCAGAGGAGATTGAGGATCTGCTCCTAGAGTAAGAGTGGAGTTCAGAAAAAGCTGTTTGTAGGTGTTGTCTGGCACAGCTCCCCTCTGAGCAAGGAGTTTATATTGTAATTATCTAGTGTTAGAATCTAATAGAAATGACTAGCGGTCTTAAGTAACTTTTTAAGTAGTAAAATAAAACAGCCCTTTCTGAAGGGGATTTTCTTGTCACAGGGAAAAACCCAAAACCCAACCCACAAGTAAAAATTGTATTGGGTGTTTGCAGGGGAGCTCAAGCAGACACCTGCAGCTGCACATAGGCTCTGGGCTGTTTCTCACTGCTCTGGAGGCAGAGACCAGCAATCAGCTCAGGTCCACTGCTGAACCCTGGCTGGGTCTGGGTGTGTGTGTGGCACCCAGGTCTGGTGATGAACTCCTCTGCAGCATGGAGAAAGACAACACAGATGTACACCATCACTGTCTGGTTCTGCCTGACCCCAGGATGCAATTGCACCTCAGCTAGCCCTCTGCAGCCAGCTAAGAGCATCAAAGTGGTTCTGCCCTGTGCTTTGCCAAAGGGGCTGTGCTAGACAGCTGCTGGCCCTGAGGGCAGAGAGAAGGTGCTGAGTGTGAGTGTAGCTGGCTTCTGGCATGGTGAGGAAATAGTCAGAGAAATCTATCTCAGGATACCTTAGATTTTTCTCCTATGGGACTCTGGCCACCACTAAATTAAATTTAATAGCCAGCATTAGGCCATTAGTTCAAGTGCAGATAATCAAACAAAAAGTAATGCAGTCACCCTTATCAACACCTATAGATGTGCCTCTTAAGGCAGCAGGTTTAAAAGTAGTCATTATAAAGGTTTCTCTACAATATGTTGCATCCTGACTCAGCCATTCTGAGCAGAGCTTCTAGAATGAAACTGAGATTAGTTAATCTGACTTCTCAGAGGCATTTTTAAGATCACACAGCATCTCTGCTTTTATTCAGGCATACTGCTCTGTGCATCAGCATTTCCACGTGGAAAGGATCTGCACCAGTTCTGGCCCTTTCATGTAGTTTGCAATAAATCTCCAAGACCAGACAAAGTCTATTTCAAATTACTGGAATAAGTAAAGAGAGAAGCCTGCTGAACTCCTTCCAAATATGCAGGGAACATTATTCAAGATATCTACTCTGTAAGAGCAGCACAGGAAATCTGTCACTGCACCCACCTTTTTAAAGGACACGGGAAGCAATTGCAATAGCTCTGTGTATCAGGGTCACTAACTACAGAATCTAACCATCAGTGGACCAGCTGGGCAAAAAGTGTCAGAGACCCAAGCAGGTGAAGGGACAAAGAGGAAGGGTAATGGGATTATAAGGAAAAAAGCTGGTGATGAAGGCAGCTAGGAATGCAATCCAAAGAGCTACCGAAGTAGAGGTAACAAAAACAGCAGCAAACAGACATTGCACAAGGTGAATAGTAGTGGACGGGGTCTGTGACAGAAGAAGGGCTCTTACTTTTGGCTTCAGAGGATGACATGAACACTGGTGTTATGCTTCAGCTTTCCCTGCCCTCCAAAGCTAGTTTTACAGGGCCCAGTAATCCTCACACCCCAGGAGCTGGCTTTCTCCCAAACCCACAGCTTTGCTGAGCTTTTCCAGCCACACCCACACAAGGTCTTTCCACTCTTCACCCCCTCCCCGCCAAACTGCTGAGATTATTTTGGCCTGCCCACACTCTGTGCTCACCCCGTCCCAGGCACACCAGCATTCCCAGGTCGCTGGAACTACTGGGGTGCCTGTAATGGTGGCTGAAAGTGAGGAAATGTCCTAAGAATGGAGTGCAGGCTACAGGGAAAGATGGTTTCTCACCTCCCTTTCACCCTGGTAATTTTTGAGATACACACACGAACACATATTTGGAGGGGGGAAAAAAAGGATAGTAGCCTGCAAATGAGTTAACTAATTCCTGCAACTTTCAACCTGCTGGGCCTGTGAGCCCTAGCCTAGCCTACTCACCTCTGTGGGATAATCATTTTTGTTACGTGTGCCATGACCCATCCCCAGGCTAACAGGGATTGCATGAGAGCTACAGGCACAGAGAAATCTAAACCACCTGCAACCTGGGGTGGGAATGTATCATTCCAGTCAACCTCAGACTCCCATAATAATTTATATGTTAATAGTGAATGTGGCACGAGTTAGAAGTATAGGCAATTCTTGCTGTAAAAGCAATGCAAACATCTTGTTTTAGTGAAGCAGAACAGCACACCTAAATAAACAAGTCAAATTGTCAAAAAACAAACACTGACTAGCAAGCAGAATGAAGCCAAATTATGTTTACTTGCACATACACATAGTCTGTGGATTTAACTGGTGCATTAGGAATAATGTAACATACCAAAATGGTTGTTCAAGTAACTTCAAATCATGGTATTCCCTCAGTTCTTCTCTTTTCTGGTCTGTTCCCCTCATTCACACACTGCTTTGTCAGCTACCCCTTTAAAGCAGCACTGACAGAGATAACACCTCATTCTACAGTCCTCCTTTGCTTTCAAGAAAAACATAAGCTATTCACTCTGCCTTCACCATAAATGGGGCTGTGAAGTAGCTTGACCCCTTGGCCAGTTTGCTCTATTTTACTGTTTCAGTTTTTCTTTAACCTTCTCCAGTTCAATGCTGGTGGCATACTGAGGAACTCCATTAACTACTCTGATTTGAACTAGTTCATATTCACTGTCTCTTCAAACTATTCAGTCTAAGTTATCTTGTCATAAAGCTGCTGAGGAGGAGAGGAATACCTGAGATTTATTTCCCAATTCCATTTCTACAAGATTTTTCAAACTTTACCAAAAGCAGTTGAAAAAAACCCAAACCCCCAGTCTTCCAGGTAAACAAATACGTTCTCTTCCTTCAAGGGAATGTGTTATTACATTGCCTCTTGCTCCCCTTGCTCTTTGGTCTGAAACCCCTCCCAAATCTGAAAACTAATGGACAGGGCTTTCTAAAGCATGGGGAGGCATAATACCACAAAGCATCTGTTTATAAAATGAAATGAGAGAAAGAAGCCTAACTTCACTTTAAAAGCACCACATATGATGTACTGGAAACAACTCAAATGGAAAAAATGTTGAACATTTGATCATAGAAGAGCAAATCCATGCATGCAAGACATTTTGTGTTCCTTTCAGGCAGTGACTGAATGACTCTTTTTGCTATGTGGGTTAGTATCTGGCATACAACCAGTAGTCCATTATCAAAGGCGTGAACTAGAAGTTCTGTATCTTAAGAAAGATGCAGCAAACATCCCCCTTAAACCTGGGGGATGTTTCCCATTGAGTTTTGATGTACCAAATGGGATTCTGGATTGTATTTCAGATTTTGGCGAAATTAAGCTGCTCATTACAGAGACATAAGGCTTCTTTTCTCAGTAGTTGTAGGCTGGTGGTACTGGTTGTGAGGTGGCTGCTGTGTTCCACAGATGGCTGCTGCCACACACTGTGTTTAACGCAGTTTTGAAGACCTAGGAGAGCTTTCTGAAGAAAAGCATGAAACAGTAAAATACTGTTAAATACTGATAATACATCCATTCACACAAGATGAAGTAAGTGTCAAACAACAGCAATAGACTTTTGTCCCTTGTGTTCTCCAAAGTTAGTAGTTTTTTTTTCTTTTGGAAAGCATTAATTTAATGTGCTCTTTTAAAAAAACCATGTTTCTGAAGATAAACACAGCTTCTTAAAATCTATTGATGGCATGACTTGATTGTATTAAAGAGGTGTTCTCCAAATAGAAAACTATTTTTAACCCTTTTTTTTCCCCCCTTCAGATACTTGAATAGATCTGAAACTTTTAAATGGACCGGTTGTGTCCAACATTCACTTTTGTTCACCAAAAAAAACATCCTTAGTTTTACTTTAGCCTTGTGTTTTATATGACAGGAAAGAACAGAACTGGAATATGAGAGAACTTTAAGACATGAGCCTCTATTGGGTTTATGTATGCATTTCTGTGAACACAGAACACGTGCTCATCTAATTAATAAAATCCTGTTATAAAATACTACAACTGTGAATAGCCAGTATGGGACATAAGCTCAGTCAACATGTCCTATGATGTTCAATCAACTCCCACTAATGTTTACACAAAGAAACTTCATAAAAGATACTCTCCCTTAAATGTCTGATCCCACTGAGTGCAAACTATAGTCCAATAAGGTTTAAATTAATTAACATTAACTAGTTATGAACTGAGCATGGAAATGCCATTCTCTTTGCCCTCTCTTCCCACACCTCCATTACTAAATGCCTCATTATAGAGCTCATCTGCCCTGTATGCTCCTTTTTTTTTTTTTAAGTATAGTTTGTGTTATCCAATAGGACAAAATAACTAAAGATTTTTATGTTAACGGAATTAATTTACAAATGACTCATAGTAAGAGGGATCAAAAGTTAACATCTTCCTCAATAAATAGAGTGTACCACCAAAATTATCCAGAAACATATGAAATCCTGCTGTCCAGCTCTTCCTGTGCAGATATTAAGAGGTCCACTTTAAATTCAAATTTTCTATTTTATTAAGCATTTTGTTTTTCCGATCAGGAGTTCCAGAAAATGAGGCAAGAAGAAGTGGAAAACTCTGTGGCTTCCTAGTCCTTTGAACATGAGAAAGGCATACCTACAAATAATCATAAGCGTGTCAGTCTGGAAGAAAGAATAAAAATTTTATCTGGTTGTCTGGTCACTATTACTACCTAAATAAACGCCATCTGACTAATGCTGCTCTTCTGCACATAGTTTTGGGATGAAGAATGTTGAGCTTTAAAACAGCTGCTGTTACTGAAAATAGTCTCTTAATAAGAAAAGCCTAGTGCCTGTGAATGCAGTCGATCTGCCTCTCTAGAGAGACCTCTGTCATTTGGCACATACAGAGTTAAAATATAGGTGGAAGAGGAGGTGAGAAATTCCACTGACCTCCCAGCAACACAGTTTTTCATTAGCAGCATTTCTAAAAGTGTTAGCACTCCACCAGAGCATCTCTCAACCACTTCTGGGGTACACCTTCAGAGCTTGAATTCACAGCCCAGTCTTCTGCCAGCGTGGAGCTACAAGCCTGCAGCCAGATAGACCCTGACTCAGTCTGAGTCTAAAGCTAGTTTGTTTCCAGTCCAGCCACCTTGAGCAGCCAAACCCACACTGTTTATTCACTTGAGAAGGAAGTTTATTCACCCAAGAAAGAAGCTGTGAGATTTAGGCTACTGATATACTCAAAGTCAGGCATATGTTCAGCTCCTGCTGAACCAGAAGCTCAGGTCTGCGCCCGCGCACCCACCCCTCCCCCTTCCAAACAATTGGTTGAAGGGTAATATGGTACAGATTTATTAGCATTAAAAGTTTCTTTCTCCTGTTGTAAGGATCGCAGACCCCAATGGCAAAGAGTAAGAGGAGCTTGACAAGAAAGGTAGTAAACTGGACCAGTAATTTGAAAATATTGTCACTGACTGAAGCAAAGAAAATGTCCCTGCATTACTTCTCTTACACACATGGCAAAGTCAAATGTTCTTTGTCAAAATCTAAACAAATAAAGCATACTAATATATCACTCATGTTTCTCATGCTCTTCAGTTATTTTTGAGGAAATGCAGTTGATGTTGTTGAGTAACAGTGACCTAGCTCAAACTATATAGGACTGTCTCTGTAACAAAGTACCAGATGTCTTTTGCACATGAAGTTCTTTACCAGGCCAAGACAAGTGTAACCAACTAGAATAGAAAGCTCTTCTCTCAATTTCACTGACAGTGTAAGAGGTGACATTAAAACGCCACAGTTACTTTCAGAGCAACATTTTGAGCACTTTAGCCTAAAAGTGTGGTAAATGCTTCTCTGTGTCAAGTTCAGCTTTAAATAAAATTCATTCTAACGTTAACTAGAAAATGTGGAAACGTAGTAGAAGTTTTTGCATATTAGCAGCAGTTACTTGTTCTTTTGAATGCCATGTGCAGGAAAAAATATGCTGAGATATTTCCCCTAGTTCTTCTTTACTTGCTAAAGTCAAGTTTGTCATAAAAGACAAAACACAAACTGTTTTCAATGACCTTGTAAGCACACACATTTCCTGAGGAATTTGTGACCACTGAGGCTATGTGCAAGAGGCCAAAAATCCTGAGGAAGTGCCATCATAACTAAACTTTTATATTTAATCTCAGAGCTTCAAAAAGTTACCGAAAAAGCTATTTCAGTAGCATAATATTGGACAAAGAAAAGTATATTTTGTTTGTTTCTACAGTGTATCACCAAAGCTTTTTCTACAGCCCCAGATTGCAAAGTTCACTCAATAGTACCTAAAGACAGACAAGTAATACAACAGGGACATTCACCCATCCTATGCCCCGAAGCCCAGGATATGGGGTTCACACAGCTATTCCAGACAGAGAGCAGACAGCTAAACCAAATACTCCTTGCTCTATCCAGTTCTTCTAAACTCTGTTTTGCAACACCCCTGTTGTTCCTCTTCAGATGGTCTTCAGACAAACAAACAATGCCACTGGCTAAGATCAGCATGCAGGACTCCTTATCAGGGAGTTATCTGGACCCTGGAAACATCCATTACCATAAGGACCTAGGAGCAGGAGTCATTATGATGCATAGCAATGCTTCAAAGGTAAACAAGGGGCTAGGGAGGAGAAGGGATTGGAAATTCAAACTAAATGGAGTGACTCTGTAAAAGACAGAAGTGTTCAGAAATTACACTGAGGTGATTTCTACAGCTGAGGTAACAGCTGAATGCCTCAAAATTTGTGTAAACGCAGTGTGGACATTGTCTTCAACGCAATTTAAGCTTACAGGCGAGTTAAGAGGAATTGAACTTGATTTAGTAGCTGAAGGCTCCATCCTCCTACCATGGAGGCTGCCCCTAAAATACCACTGCTGCAATTTTATTTGAGCTGCATTTCACATAGTTCCACAGTCAGCAAACATCAGATCTTAAGGATTCCTCCCCTTCTGATACAGAGGGAGAAGGATTTCCCTGCCCCTATGAAGACAGGAGCTGGAAGAGGAGTTGGAAAGAGAAAAGGTAAGCAAAGGAACACTGCTGCAGGCAAGAGAGATTCCACCCTCCAAAACTACTGCCACTATTCTGTGCGTGCTGAATAGTAGAGAGAGCCCACCGACCTGTTCCTTCTCTCAGCTGAAGGCTGCAGGGGCAGCAGCACTTTTTAGCTGTGGGAACATTCAGAAAGCAATGCAAAGTATCAGTGACTGCTCAAAGGTAGAAAGAGTGATAAAGAACCGAAGATGGGTGAAGAGGGTCAAAGAAGCTAGGATGATGAAATTGTCAAGGCAGGAGATTAAAAGGAAAACTCCACAGAGAAAGGAGGATGAAATGAAAAATTGCTGAGGAGATAATGAGGGTGTATGGCCTGGGTGAAAACAAGTGCTGTGCAAGAGGGAATGAGTTCACCTGAGGGACTCCTCAAATGACTGCAGGAATTAATGTTTCCATGATACTCAAATACCTAAGGTCCAGAGCAAGACAGCTCAACACCAAAGGTCAGATAAAAGGTGATCTGTCAGTCTCAACACTTTCCCTTAGAAATGGACTTCCGTGCATCGAAACACAGATAGTTTGGTTAGATGAAAAGATCTTATCAAAAGAACACCTTTGCAAACACCCCCAACGTATCAAGGAAGGTTCCTATACGAGCCCTAAATTTGGATGTCTTTCTTTGTGAACGAGGTTTGTAAAATGAATGGTTTTATTCACTGCTACTCTTCACCATTTTCTGATTGTTGCTTTCTCAGGCTTGTGCTTCTAACACAAAGTCTAATTAACCGATTTACTGCTTTTTGAGTGGATGTTTTGCAGCTGGAACACGCTGGAACACACTGAAGAGATTTGTTTGTAACAGATTAGAACAGACTCAACCAGAGAGCCACCTACGAAGCAATGCTTTCTCATACACACTGCTGAAGGTTTCCAGTTTCCCACCTTCATCTGAGTTTCCTCTCACATACTTATCCCCTCATGATGATTTGAGGTGCTAAAAAATACTATCCCAGGTGCACTTTCTTCAGTATTTTTCCAAACAAATCGGAGAGTAAACTTTTTATTAACTATCCTAAATTGTGTGTTCTTGGAATTCGCAGCGAAAAAAACTAATGACAAAAATTATTAAGGAGTTACAAACACAGGCAATAGAGAGGGACATACCCGTGTCCTCCCAGGGAGAGTTTGCCCTCATGATGGAGTTTAAAGGAGACTGTGAAGAATTAGTCCTTACAGGCAAACACACACTCACACACACACACACACAAAGGAGTGGGGGGTTTTGCTGCTATTTTTAAACACGTAAGTGTATGATCCAGGGCAACTTTTTTTTAAAATAACGTGATACAACTCTCTTAGGAAGCACTGATTAAGCAATACTTTAAGTATTTCATCTCAAATGAGCACTTTTCTCTAGGGAAAGAGTGAAAGATGTCAAAGACAAACTGATTCTTGGTCTGCCATTCACATTGGGTAGCTGTTAGAAAGGTATCCCTTTTCTGTTTAAAACGGACCATGGTTAATCTGTGTTCTTATATCCTCTAAAACTCCCAAACTTTGAGCTGTGTGCTGTCTTGCTTTTTTCATCCTGGTCACTTAATTTCTACAGTTTCTGGGTCATTTCTTTTGCTTTACCCAGTACTTTTAATCTCACCCTACATACTATAATCAAAGTTTAGGATCGGAGGGGAAAAAATCCCTATGCAAACATCAATCCCACTTTCCATACCAGATTCTTTCAAAATGCTTTTGTAAGGAGGCACCATAAACAAATGTAAAATCAATCTCCTTTCCGAATTACAGCTGGTTATAAAATAAACAAACCAGATGCGTGTGATAGACAGTACCTGCTTTTCAGTTTGTTTCCATTACATTCAAAGAAGGCACGGACGCTGACATTCCACGTGGCAGGGCACAACCATTACTGACGTTCTCAAGGTAGATGTAAGACAACAATAACAGACGGTAGTTTGGGTATTTTGAATTTCGCTGTTTTCTCTANGGCGGCTCGACGGCGACCTTCGCCACCCGCGGGGGTGGGGAGCGGCACCGCCGGCCGGGGCGAGCAAAGCCGGGAACAACGGAGCTGGGAACAGCCCGGCCGGGCCGGAACCCACAGCGCCCCGCCGGGTTCGGCAGCGGCCGCCGCTCCTCCCCTCGCCCGCGGGCAGGGCGGGGGCAGCGCCCCGCCNTTTCCAGTTTCCCACCTTCATCTGAGTTTCCTCTCACATACTTCTCCCCTCATGATGATTTGAGGTGCTAAAAAATACTATCCCAGGTGCAATTTCTTCAGTATTTTTCCAAACAAATCGGAGAGTAAACTTTTTATTAACTATCCTAAATTGTGTGTTCTTGGAATTCGCAGCGAAAAAAACTAATGACGAAAATTATTAAGGAGTTACAAACACAGGCAATAGAGAGGGACATACCCGTGTCCTCCCAGGGAGAGTTTGCCCTCATGATGGAGTTTAAAGGAGACTGTGAAGAATTATTCCTTACAGGCAAACACACACACACACACACACACAAAGGAGTGGGGGGTTTTGCTGCTATTTTTAAACACGTAAGTGTATGATCCAGGGCAACTTTTTAAAATAACGTGATACAACTCTTTTAGGAAGCACTGATTAAGCAATACTTTAAGTATTTCATCTCAAATGAGCACTTTTCTCTAGGGAAAGAGTGAAAGATGTCAAAGACAAACTGATTCTTGGTCTGCCATTCACATTGGGTAGCTGTTAGAAAGGTATCCCTTTTCTGTTTAACACGGACCATGGTTAATATGTGTTCTTATATCCTCTAAAACTCCCAAACTTTGAGCTGTGTGCTGTCTTGCTTTTTTCATCCTGGTCACTTAATTTCTACAGTTTCTGGGTCATTTCTTTTGCTTTACCCAGTACTTTTAATCTCACCCTACATACTATAATCAAAGTTTAGGATCGGAGGGGAAAAAATCCCTATGCAAACATCAATCCCACTTTCCATACCAGATTCTTTCAAAATGCTTTTGTAAGGAGGCACCATAAACAAATGTAAAATCAATCTCCTTTCCGAATTACAGCTGGTTATAAAATAAACAAACCAGATGCGTGTGATAGACAGTACCTGCTTTTCAGTTTGTTTCCATTACATTCAAAGAAGGCACGGACGCTGACATTCCACGTGGCAGGGCACAACCATTACTGACGTTCTCAAGGTAGATGTAAGACAACAATAACAGACGGTAGTTTGGGTATTTTGAATTTCGCTGTTTTCTCTACATATAAATTTAAGTTATAATTCGTGATGTTAAAAAATTAGAATGCTGCCTGGTTTACCCGTGTATGAATAGGACTACATTTTCTGCTAGAGATTACAGCGAGTTTTTCTCTCATCCGAACACACGGGCGTACCTGTGCCTACTTCCTCAATCCACTCCTTATGGGTGAACTTCGGGAAAAAACCAGCACTCACCCTGCACACACTCACAAGGAATCGTGATGGGAACCCTGCAACACCAGAACACGTGTGCTGCGTCTTTTCCCGAAACTCTTTATATGCAGCCCACGGGACAGCGCACAGTCGGAAAGCAGTCCCGAGGGGAGCTCCCTACCAGCCCCGTCGGCGGGGAGCGGCGCGGGGAGCCCGGGCGGCCGCTCCCGCAGGAAGCGGGAAGGAGCGCGGCCTNCGCCCGCGGGGGACGCTCCGCTTCCTTCGCGCTGGGCTGGGCGGCCCCGCAGCGGAGGCTCCCGGAGGCCTGCTGAGGTGACCGGCGAGCGGGAGCGGGGCACGGCCGCCCTCCTTGCCCGCCTCCCTGGGAGAAGCGGCCAGGACCGGGAACGGGCGCCCGGAGGAGCTCCTGCGGGGCTGCCGGCGGCCCCCGAGCGCCGCGCCGTGCGCCCGACGAGACGGAGGCCCCTTCGCCAGCCCCTGCTCCGGGACCCCTGCGCCCTCCTCCCCGCGGCCGGCGGCTCCCATGGCTCTGAGCAAAGGGCTGCGGCTGCTCTGGAAGCAGGAGCCGGGGCCGAGTGCCCTGCTGGAGGCGCGCAGCCGCCAAGACTGCCTGTTGCTGGAGGCCGGCACCGTGGCGGCGCTCAGTAAGTGGCGTGCGGGGGCGGCTGTGGGGACGCGGAGCTGGCGTGGCCGGGGCTGCCCGTGGGTGCGCGCCCCTGCCTGCGAAGGGGCGCTGGGGTGCAGCGGCAGCAGGCGATGCCCGGGAGCATCGGGGCACTTTCCCCTGTGGTATGGAGAGAGGAAGGCGAGCGCGCAGACCCACGTCCAGTGGGATGCTGGCTGCGCAGAGCGCCTCACCTCACTTACAGCCCGACCTCCTGCACGGTCCTCCAGGCTTGGCCACTTGCTGTCGCATTTGGGTGACCCTCGGTGGAAGGTTGGCCAGCCTGGAGGGTTGGCCAGCATCTCGTACCGATCCGTGTCCCGTCGCTGCTCTGGATGTCTTTAGCCTCCTCACCAGCAGCCGGGTAGAAGAAGCAGGAGAGGCCACCTGGGTGCCTGGTGGCGGTGGGGTCTCGGCACGGGGCACCTTTAGTGTGCAAGACTTATCCTCTACAGCCTTGACTGCAGAGGAGGGTCCAGGTAAAGGGATGGGATCCACCGCCTCTTGAGGAAGTTTCTACCAGCTACATCAGGTGCTAGCCAGCTCATAGCAGAGATGTTTTGGGATGACTGACTTGAGATTTGTCTCCCGTAAAATAGCCCAGACTTCTTGCTCTGGTGCCCCTGTGGTTTGAACGGTATTTGGTTACTTGAGTGTCTGGCTCTTATTGGAGGAGTCTCGTAAACGTGCTCAGGGTTGTCTCACCTTGTGTTTTTGATACCTGTCACACATGCACTAATGCAATGCTGATACTGCTAATGCTGAGGCAGACACCGGAAAATGAGGTGACTGAGAATGTAAGGTGCAAGAAGCAATGCAGGGGAACACATGCTTGTGCTGTGTTCTTAAATTGTTTTCTGTGTGATACCCGTGCCTGCAATCATGCTGCTGTTCGCAGCATTGTCAGAGTCCATGTTCAAGCAGCTCAAACTGTTGTAGTAAGACCTGTGTGCAGACTGTGATTTGGACAACGTCAGTCACAATGTCACCTCAGGATCTGGATCCACTGAGCTGAATCTTCCACAATGTACAGTGGCAGGACATGCAGACAAAAATACTTGATTTTCAGGTGTTGGGGACTTTGGGAATGACGAAAGCCAAAATGGTCATCGAGGGGCAGCTGACTTTCACAAGAATAGTTCTGATAGTGGGAAAATTTTGACCTGTCATGAAAAAGGTGTTATTGCCACACCGTGGGGATTTTTGTTTGGTTGGTTTTGTTTATTTTATTTTATTGGAGTTTTATATTGTGTAATATTTGGGGGTTCAGTTTCTTGCCAAATTCTTCAGTAACAGTGGACATGAATGTGTTACATTTTTCTAGGGGAGTTTTTTGTGTCAGTTTTCAGTGAGCTGGCAGTGAAAAGTCAGTTAGTACTGAGCAGCACTTTACTCACTTTCCCTGATTCTAAAACCTGTTGACATTAAAACTCTATGTTGATATCAGTGGGGTTTGGTCTGCATTTTGTTACTCTGATAAAAATCTAAAGCAGCTCTGCTTCCTAAAGCCAATGTGCATGAATAAAATGGAAAGTCCAGTATTCATCTAGCCAGCCCTGAGCTACCTGTGTGACCAGTGGTTGGAAAGATTTGAAATCTCACTAATTAAAGGAATCATCCACATAGAGTAGATTTTTTCTCCCCCAGTGTTGCCATCCCCCATTTGAATTGCTATACCTAAAATGATTTAGTGGCTGGAAAGTTGCCCAGTGGAAAAGGACCTGGTGGTGCTGCTCAGCATCCATCTGAACATGATCCAGCAGTGTGCCCAGGTGAGCAAAGAGGCCAATGGCATCCTGGCCTATCTCAAAACAGGAGTGTGTCCTGAGAAGGACAATGGAGCCAGTGAAGGTCTGGAGCACAAGTCCTGTGAGGAGCAGCTGAGGGAGCTGGGGGTGTTCAGCCTGGAGGAAAGGAGGCTCAGGGGAGACCTTATTGCTCTCTTCAACTGCCTGAGATGAAGTTGTAGCCAGGTGGGGGTCAACCTCTTCCCCCAGGTAACAAGCAACAGAACAAGAGGAAATGGCCTCAGCTTGCACCAGGGGAGGTTTAGATTGGATATTAGGAGAATTTTTTTCCTGGAAAGGATGGTCAGGCATACTGGAACAGGCTGCCCAGGGAAGTGGTGGAACCACTATGTCTGGAAGTGATCCAAAACTGTGTGGATGTGAAAGCTGGAAACATGGTTTAAATGATGAGCACAGTGGTACTAGTTTAATGGTTGGACTCAATGATCTTAAACATCTTTTCAAATCTTAATGATTCTATGATTTTGTGATTCTATCGTTCTAGAATTTATACAGTCTCTCTTAAAATGTGTTAGAAGAATTCTGAAGTAGTGATTTGCATGGTGTAAAAAGTCTGTTTGCCGTGCCTTTTGGAAGTCCAGTGTCATGTCTTGAGATAATTGTAATCACTTGTGTGTTGGCATTCAGCCCACTACATGGTAATGACTTTGTCATTTTATTTCATTTGATTCCTCTATTCCTTCTTGGGTCGGTTCCTGTATTGTAGGAAAAGCTAGTTTGTCCAGTACAGCCTGTTTAGATAATTTCTTCTGTTTATGCAGCAGAGGACCAGAAAAGGAGGGAAAACCAGTAGTAGGTATTGTGATGGTGAATTTAGAAGAAATGTGAAGGGGAAGCTTCACAGCAGGGTGGTAATAGAAACAGCATTAATTCTGTTTTGTTTGACTTGCCTTTAGGTTGTTACTAACCATAGAACACGACAGTGGGAGGTTAACATAAACTTTGTATATGTGTGGTTTCAGACATACTAGTCCTAGGATTGTTAGTTTTGGCTTCTCTGTCTAATTTTCTGTTTCTAAAATAAAGTTCTTTAAAAATTGCATACCTGTGGTGAGGAGGAATTATGCAACTGTGCCTTATACAAGCCTCTACACTAAATAAAAGCAGACTGGTATACCTGGAGCACTTAAGTTATACAATAGTTTATGTAGTTTTGCAATTGCACCCTCATGTAAACAGAACTGTAGAGAGGAATAATCATAGATGGACGGTGAAGGCCTGGGAACAAATTTTAGTCATTGTTCATTATTAGTTTTTCCATAATTACCAAGTATCTCTGCCCTTGAACAGGCATGACATCTGCACTTTTGGAAAGTTTAATTGCTTCTATAATAATTTTGTACTAGAAGAAACTTAAACGTTGAATTTAACCTAGTTCAAGTGGCAGAAGGGAATGGGAATTGCCCTAGAAGAAGTGGTGTTACAAAAAAAGAAAACTGGTAAACCACACACTTGAACAGACACAGTGTCAATACAGGCTACAAACCTCTGGCAAACTCCTCATTAAAATAAACACTTTCAAACATGTAAGCTAACAATTTGATGCTGTCTTGTGAATGGATGACTTTATACTTTTTCTTCTCTCAATATGCTGTGAAGGTAATAATGACAATTTTAGTTGCAGATTGGTTACATTTCAAATTTCTGTACTGCATACAGAGATTTATTACCTGAAAAAGATTTGCATCCTGGATGTCAGTAGTGGAAAAATATTGTAAAGGTCTCAAATTGTCTGAGGTGTCAGCAATTTATAAAATGAGAACACTTGCCCTGCAATGGACACCTAAACTAAGAAACTTTTGGAAAAATCAAGAAATCAAAAATCACTGGAAACTAGGAAACCTAGTTGCATACCCCTAAACCCCTTGACTTAATCTGTGTAGTGATATGATATCAACAGAACAGTTTTCTGCTCTACCATAAGTTAAATAGTATTTTTGAGGATGCGAGTTTGTCTTCCTCCTCTCATGATGTCACTGTAGGGTGGAGGGTAAAATTCACTGTTTGGAATTGAGTGACACATTTTCTGGAGGCTTTTTTTTTTTTTTTTTAATTTTATTTTTTTTTACTGGCAACCCTAGAGCTTTAGGTATCTCCAGAAGGATGGGTGACAGCCTGTAACAATTCTTCCAGGAATTCTCTGAACTAGAACATCATTATATTCTGTGGAAGAAACTTACAGTCATGAAGGATGAAGAAAAATTGTCACTGATTTAGAAGTTTTTGCTTACTACAACAGGGAGTATGGATACAGATGCTGTTCCTACTTGAAACACATTGCAGTTTCAGTGGTTTACAGATGAAGTGAACTGCACAAGGTAGTTCTGGACTGCTGTCAAGGCAGTTGCTAAACTAAACTAAAGCTATAGTGCTGAAAATACGGTGATTTAACTTTATTATGGCGGGTAATTTCAGTGAAAAGCTGTCAACGGGAGTGCTCTGCTATTGAAATTCAGCATAATAATGTGTTTTCTCAAGGGCAGAGCCAAAGGGTGCAGAGATTTATTTTTTTTCTCAAGCTCTTTGATTCTGCAGCTGCTTTTATAAAGGATGTTACATCACCTGTTATGGTAAATCCTAAATGACCATGGTGTCTGGAAAGTACAGACGTTCAAAGCTGATACAGTGCGTGTTTTTGCAAGTATGTCTGAGTTTTTTCCAGACTTTTACTCACAGATCTGGGAAGTTAGCCTTTAACTCTATGTGTTTGTCTCTCATAAGGTGTGTGTACACTCTGTGGAGGAGCTCTGTGCCTCCTCTGCTGCTTCAGTTGCAAGTGTGTGTGTGGTTCTCTGATGCAGCTGTGTGAAATCAGGGCAAAGTCTTGCAAAACCAGGAAGTAGCAATTATTTGCCTGTGCATCTTTTGTTTTCTTTTGTCCAGAAAGCAGTTTCTGTGCTGTATGTACATTCACTGTTTACAATTAGCTCTGGTTTTGTATTTATGTGAACAGCTGAGGGGGGTATGGGAATCAAACACCAATACTTGTGTGAGCACACTGTGAATGTGTTTCTAAGCACTACACTGTATCCAAGATGCTGAGCCCTCCACCATGGCTCATTTCTACTCTTACATCAGAATATTCATGTAGCTAGCACAAACTTTTTTGAAGTTTTCTGTAGTTTGGTGGTGTTCCATCTTTTTCCCTACTTGTGGAAGCAGTCTACAGAGCAGAAGTCCTGTCTTCCTTGGTTGTGCTGGCAGTGGGCACTTTGAAGCTACGGTCTCAGGCTGAACTTCACTGCTTCCCATTACAGGAAAAGGTTTGTGTGGCAATTCTGTCACTATTGTCGAAATGCAAACTGGGTACAGAGAAGAGGGAAGATGTATTAGTATAAATGCAGAATGTTCATTACAGGACTTGTTTTCTATGCTAGGAAACAAGTAGTGGTTGTGAGGGATGGATTCTTTGTGGTGGTTATGTCTAGTGACTGCTGCAAGTTTCTATGTAAATATGAGTCATACACGGCAGAAACCACATAAAGCTAATGGCCAAGCTTCAGAGAAATCACTAAGGGACTTCTCTTTTATTTTCTTGACTGTCAGCAGCAGCATGGAGCTGGCCAGTAGAAACCCAGTGGTTTCATTAATCCATTATTCTTTGATTGTGATTGAATATATTCATATATGCACATGCAAGTATGAAAACATAATCTCTCACTAGAAGCAGATTGTTCTCAATCTAATAGAGAAAACCAGAGAACTGATATTTCCAAAATGCCAATTTTCTGTTTTGTTGTGTTTTCAACCAGAAATGTCTCTTACTAGAAAATTGGTAAATACATTGCTTAGTGTTTTAAATATTTGGACTCTCTTAACTGTGACTCTGAGCACAGATTTCTTCCCAGCTCTGTACTGCTTGGCCTATGTGGTGTTTCTGAATGCAGTCTGGCTTTCATAATGCCTGTGTAGCTGGGGTAGAATGTGAACAGGAAGATTTTAGTGGGGAAATATATTGAAAATACAACAAAGTACTTTAAATGTGTCTGCAGATGACTGAAAACACAATTTGGAGGCAAGTTAATTGTCTGAACTCATAATACCAGACATTGGACTTATTTCTAGGTAAGATGCTTATGGTAGTGCATATATGGGAGTTTTGGTATGAAATTTCTTTTTGATTATAAATTTCCCCTGTTTCTGGGGAAAGTTCACACCTCTTTCCCCCAAATGCTAAGTGACACAAATAAAGTCATCCCATGGCACCAAACCAATGTTTCTTAAAGTACTTAGAAATATGCTTGAGATTACATTAGTATAGCAGTCCCTACAGCCAAGCAGGTGACTATTTCCAGAATGAGGCTGAAAAATCACAAGGGAGAAACAGAATCCATAACTGAGTCTCAGGCTCTTTTTTTTCCCCAGGTACTTTTCCTTCATTTTTTTCTTTAAGTTGTAGGTATTACTGTGTCTGTCCTTAATGTTGGACTTGGAATTATGATACCTTTCTCTACCCTCTTACTCCAGTCACTAACATTTCTGGGCTCCATATGCTTGGAAGTTGTGCTGATTCTTGCTGAAGTCTGGGGGTTCAGCCCTAAGGAGGGGTTGAATAAAGGAAACTGCCTATGTCTGGCCAGTTCCTGCTCGCTGGTAAATTGAATTTGCAGGTTTTATAAAGCAGGAAGTCACACTTGGTTCAGGCATATGGTATAATGCAGTTGTATGTCTTTTCATGGTGTGAGGTTTTCTGGCTCTGAAATATTTTATACATGGAAATGGTCACTTTTAATTGATTTTATTGTAGGTTAGTTTCATTGAATTATTGCGTGCCTGTTGTTTTGCAAGGGTTAAAGTGTTGAGCTAACGTGCCAACCTTATGTTTACATCAGGAGCTTATTCATAATTAAGGAAAGTGCTTGAGGAATGCAGATTGTGTGCAGATCTAAAGCTATTATGACCACAGCACAGTTGTGGTAATTATTGCAGGAGAGCTGATACTCATTACATGCCTAGTGGAAGGAATGATTGCTAAAGAAGTATTAATGAGGAACTTTAGTGGAGTTTGGCGATTATTATGTGTACCTTAGTTATTATTAAGTAGTAAAGAAATGCACTATGTAATTTCAAACTAAACTTGTTCTCTAAGTAGAAAACTTCTTTGTTCCTTCAACTTGTGTAGCAGTATTGTGTATTAACTCTATATGTATGTATGTAGGTATCTCAAGTTGGCTGGCTTGAAAGAGGAGGGATTTTACATGTGAGCAGAATATAGCTAAACATGTAGACCTCATCTTAGGTTTTCAACCAGACCTCTCACTGCCTCTGCCTTTCAGAGATTTTGTGAAAGCTGTTGCAGAATAAACCCCCTGACTTTGGGACATTTAAAAGAGAAACACAGAAATAATTTCCATGTTGTCACAGAATCCTTAGGATTGGAAGGGACTTCTGGAGATCCTCCAGTGCAATGCCCCTGCCAAGGCAAGGTGACCTAGAGCAGGTGATACAGGAGCTTGTCAGGTGGGTTTTGAACTTCTCCAGAGAGGGAGACCCCATGACCTCCCTGAGCAGCCTCTTCCAGTGCTCTGCCACCCTCAGTGTAAAGAAGTTCTTCCTCATGTTGAAGTTTTAATCTATGGCCATTGCTCCTCATCCTGCCGCTGGGCATCACTGAGAAGACTCTGGCACCGTCCCTTCAACACCTGCCTTTGAGATATTTTGAGATGAGATGTACTGCCAAATGTTGGTAAAACTGTATTTTCTGTGTTGTTGAAACTTGTCAGATACTGGTATATATTTTCCCTGTTCATCACAATCCTTTAGAGTTTCACAGAAATTTTTCCCTCTTATGCTCTTCATGCAACAAAGTAGCATGTAAGTTTTGTTCTCTGTGTAGCGACACTCTTTCTGATTCTGACTTGCATGTCGTAGCACTCTTTGATTGCTCTAGGAGATGTTTCAGGTTTTGATGACAGTTATTTGAGATTTTAATACGATTTTAAGATTTATAAATATTTTGTTTTAATCATAAGGTATGAACCTGCCTCAAGCCCTCTGGAGTAATGTCCTTTGTGCAACACCAAGGAGTGTAACAGGACAGGAGACTTTGAATTCCGTCGGTATCTTTAACAAAGGGAATTTACACACACCACCCCCCAAATGTGGTCCATAGGCACTGAAACATTCTGGCCTCTCTGTTTACATGGCCCACAGACATATCTGTGTCCGTTTGGCATTTTCCTTTCTTGCTCCTTCCTGCTCCTTCCTTCCAGGCGGCTCTGCTGGTGCTGCTGCCCCGACTGATGCTGCTGTGCAGGCGCAGGCTCTGACAAGTGGCCTGCCCAGAACGGCGACGTTTCTATCCCAGTACTGGCAAAACACAGCTGTTTGGCTGTGTGTTTGGAGAAGTCCTGTGCCAGGAGCTGACATCTGTGTGATGCCACTGGCTTGACCTGGGAAACCCCAGTGGGTTCCATAGATGCCAGCGGCAGGTACTTCTTGCCAGTAGTGGAATGAGCTGTGTGTTGCTTAATTCCATGCTGAAATAAATTCCATTCTTTTGGGTTGTGCACTTACCAGACACTTCTAACAGCCAGCCTTCCAACTTGTAATTCTATTTTGAAGAGTATCACCATGCTTTCAAAGTGACTTTTGAAATGCTTTCAGATTGTGCCTGGCCTGCAACTTTATGAGCTCCCACATGAGTCTCAGATCTGCAGCTCTTGGTGTTTCTCCTGTTTTAGATTTCTTCCTAAAACTGGAATATTTGGAGCAAGAATTTTGGTTTTGGTTTTCCCTTTTTATTTTAAAGTAGCACAATTATTTTAATGTAGACAAGCTTTTAAAGCAGGGAACAGATTTAAGAAAAAATTGTCAGTATGTTGTTGCTGCTCTTTTCTACTTAGTAAAGATGCCATGGAAATGAAACATCACCTCTTTTAACCTGTTTTTTTTTAATACCTAAGAGAGTCTTGACAGGGAGGGTTTTTTTCAAAGGCTGGATTATCCACCCAAACTGGTTCTGTGAAATTGTTTTTATAAGTGTCTGCAAACTGAGCTTGTAGAGTGTCAGCTCTTAAAATGTGCCATTACCGAGTATTTAAGTTATTGTCCAGAGAGTTATATTACCCAATAAAAATCATTTTATCCTCTATCTGCTGATTATGCTTTGCTTCACTGGTGTGTGTGGTATCAACATTCTGCTAGCTTCTCCTGATTTACTCAGTGTTCTAAGAAAGTAGAGTATGTAAGTTGTGAAAGTATGGTAGTAAAAACAAAATTAAGAAAAAATTAACAAGTCTCCTTTATTTGTCACAAGTGCAAACATTGAGACAAACATATTTTAATTACTCTTGGGGGTTGTCTCTGTTAAGGAATTTTGCAAGAGGAATTGTCCTTCATTTCACTTCAAAGCATCAGCAATATATGGGATATTTATTTGTTTTCTATGCTTCTCACTGAGCTCCTTGCCTCTTGAGATTTTTAAAGAAAAGTCTCTTTCTTTTCCCTTCTATCATCCACTGCAAGCAGTTCAGTTTGTCCTTTTTACGCCCAGAGGTTTCAGGGGTTTTTTTTTAATGGCTGAAGTTAATTAGGAGCATAAGATTGCATATTATTAGCAAATCTCTGAAAGTACTGTGTTGCTGTTTATCTGTAGTTCAAGAAGTAAAAGGACATTTGAAGGTTACAGTCTACTTTCCTCATTTGGGAGATTAACTTTGCTCCTCATTGGGAAATACATACAAAATGCAGACTTAGTCATTCAGAAAGTATGCTGATTTTATGTTAAAGCATCCAGTGACAAGTTTGATCTGTGGTCTGGCTTAGTATCTAAATGTTCAGTATATGCCTATTGCAGTTGCTTGTTGCAGAAATGCACAAATGTAACCACGAGCATCTGACCCTTTATTTAATTAACTAATTCTTACATCACTAAAATATGTTTAATTCCCCTTGAAATCAACATCTGGTCTTGTGTCTACGTCAAATCATGCTATCCTGCCTAAAAAAATTCCAGTTCTGTCTGAAATTAGTCTGAGAGTCTGGAAGTATAAACTCTCTTTGTACATCAAGAGTATTATTATCTTTGTATTATATTTTAGCTTATGGCAAGACTGATTGTTATTTTTGTTCTTATTTTAGAACAGTGTAAATTTTACATGTGATTATATATTTTTTAATTTATTCTGGATCTGATGTGGCATCTGTACCATAGGATAAAATTGTTACTGACAATCAGGTTGTTTGAAAATGTAGTGAGTGCCCTTCTTTCTTCTTGGGTGGTGTGTGGAGATGTTATGCATTGTGTCCCATCATGTTTTAATCTCTGTGGTTTTACAGCCTTTTAACCCTACTTTTGTACTATAGTCTTGTTGACTGAGAAAAATCAACCATGGAAAGCATTGGTGTAGGCAATAGCAATCTGAAAATTTTATAAAGACTGGATAACTAAGTTTCCTGCCTTTCTCTTTGTTTCTTAGCTCCAGAAGAAAAGGATGCAATTAAAGGACAGTATGAAAAACTCATGGATGCTTATGGCTGCTTAGGAGAGCTTCAGCTTAAATGTGGTAAGTGACCATATGTATGACTGAGATTATAAAATGCCTCGACAATGCCAAATGGTAATAAGTGGCTAAAGTTGTCTAATTCCTTAAATTGTGAAAACTAGTTGCACCTTGTCATGGACAGTCTGGAAAAGATCTGTTTCTTTTCCTATTTTGTGCCAAAAGCATACTACTGAATGATGGATGGATTTTTTCTTCATTTGTTTTGTCTAACATTCTTAACTGCCTGAAGATAATTGCCATTCTTCTTTCCCTACCTCGTTTTTCTAAGGCAGGCTATGATTTCTTAATTCTTCTCTTCTTTAAGGATCATATTTAGACACTGATTATCATGGTCATCTGAGAGTACAGTACTACAGATTGCCAGTTCTTGCTATAATGCCTAATTGCCTTTAATCATACGGATAAGGATTTGCAGAAGAAAGCCTCTGGCTTCAATTAGTATAGTAAGGAATGTTTATTGTCATTGATGTAAATTTTGGTACAGTTTAGGAATCTTGATTTAGCAAAGGACTTGTTATTACACTGCCTGCAGGAATGTTAGTGGAAATAACATGTTTTAAGAAGAGAACTGCAGTGATTGATTTGCAGATAATAGGGCCTTACACAATACTTAAAAATCACTGATGATTTAGATGCATAAATAAAAAAGCACTGTATGCGTTGTTCCCAAGTTGTTACAGTGAGCCCTAATTTTCACTTGGAGAAATGACAAGACTTTTCCATATTGCTTGGTGCTTGGTCAAGGAGTCTACCACAGGTAGTGGTGGTGTGAGCATTGGTGTATTCAGGCCAGTAGATACAATTGTGTCTTTTTATACTCCACTTACCATTTTGCAGCCTGAGAAATATGACTTGATATTGACCTGAAGAGGCAACTGCAATCTGAAGGATTTTTGTGTCATAATTTAAAACTGTAGACTTTTAAAGTGAATGTGGACTTTTTGTTTGTTTTATTTCTTGTGGAGTTAATTAGACTTTTCTCTGGAGATTTATATCAATTTGCTAATGTAATTTAAAACGGAGGACTCGTGATTAGTTTTTCTTGGCACCTGGATCTGTTTTTCTTCATAAAAGTCTAATGAATCCTGTTGTAGTAATAAAGGAATGTAGCTATTGAGTTCAAGCTCTTCAAGCTACAGATAAGCGTAGTTTTTGTATGTGATGGGAACCAAATATATCCAATTTTTGTCTTCATGTGAAAAGGTGAATGATTTCAAATGGGCTGTGAAACATTCTCAGCCTTACTTTTTCTCTTGTTCTTATTTCTTCTTGAACAACATATGCTAAACTTCAGTGCTCTGAAAGTGTGAGGTTTTTCCTTTCTGAGCTTTCTCACTGCACCTCTGCCTTGTTCTAGCATTAGATTACAAGTTCTGATACAGGACTTACTTTGGAAGGGATTGTTAAAATTCAGTGAAAAGTCAGAGGGTCATGCTGTAATGGTAAGTGAAGGTAAGGAAACATTTTCTGTTCTGAACATTTTTTAAAAAGCAAAGACACATGTCTGCTATCTCAGTATTCAAGAGGTAGCCCAGGTTTTTGTCACAGTCTGTTTTAGGTCTTCCATCTTACATGTGAGATTCATCCCTTTAGGTGTTGCCTACATGAAAGATTAACACTGCAAAGGAGTTGTACTGGGTTTGTGTAGCAAGGGTTTGGTAGCAGGAGGGGCTACAGGTGTGGCTTCTGTGAGAAGCTGCTGGAAGCTTCCCCTGTGTTCAATGGAGCCAATGGAAGCTGGCTCCAAGATGGACGTGCTGCTGGTCAAGACTGAACCCATCAGCAGCAGTGGTAGTGCCTCTGGGATAACAGATTTAAGGAGGAGGGAAAATACTGCCCAGCTGAAGCTGGAGAAGAGCAGAGATAAAATACGTGAGAGAAACAGCTCTGCAGACACCAAGGTCAGTGAGGAAGGAGGGGCAGGATGTGCCTGAGCTGAGATTCCCCTGCAGCCCAGGTGCAGACCATGGTGAGGTAGTTTGCCCCTGCAGCCCATGGAGGTCCATGGTGGAGCAGGGATCCACCTGCAGCCTGTGGAGGAACCCACGCTGGAGCAGGTGGATGCCTGAAACCAGCTGTGACCCTTTGGGGAAGCACACAGCGGAGTAGACTCCTGGTGGGACCTGTGGACCCATGGAGAGAGGAGCCCACGCTGGAACAGGTTTGCTGGCTGGATTTGTGACCCTGCCGGGGACCCACCCTGGAGCAATTTGTTGCAGAAGGCCTGCAGCCTGTGTGAGGGACCCACACTGGAGCAGTTCATGAAGAACTGTGGCCCATGGGAAGGAGTCATGCTGGAAAAGTTTGTGGAGGACTGTTGCCCATGGGAGGGTCTCCATGCTGGAGCAGGGGAAGAGTGTGAGGAGTTCTCCCCATGAGGAGGAAGGAGCAGCACAGACGATGTGTGATGAACTGAATGCAGCCCCCATTTCCCATCCCCCTGCACCACCAGGGGAGAACAAATCGGGAGTGAGGTTAAGCCTGGGAAAAAGGGAGGGGTGGAGGAAGGTGTTTTTAAGACTTGGTTTATTTCTCATTGTCCTCCTCTGTTTTGATTAGTAATAAATTAAACTAATTTCCCCAAGTTGAGTCTGTTTTGCCCATAACTGCTAAGTGATCTCTCCCTGCCCTTATCTCGACCCACAAGCCTTTCATTATATGTTTTCTTCCCTGCTCAGCTGAGGAGGGGAGTGACAGAGCAGCTTTGGTGGGCACCTGGCATCCAGCCAAGGAGAGTCAAACTACCACAGGAATGCAATGTAACTTTTCCCTTTTTTTTGTAGAATGTATTTTAGCAGCTGCAAACAAAGGCATAATTGGCCAGCTCTTCACTGTGGGTCAGTGATCACATAGACTTTGTTCAGGAGGATCAGCGTTTTTTCTTACTACTGGCAACATGCAGACCATAAGTATTAAATTAACTGAGAATATTTGTGAAAATACATTCCACTGGGATATTAAGAGTACATTTGTAGAGCAGAAGGGGAGACTTTTTGCCAAGACATGAAAGATGTCTTTGAACATTTTAATTAATCTGTAAATATAGCTACTTAGAAATCCAAATAAATCACATTGTATGCCTGCCAAAGTAGATCGTGCTTTTCACAAGAAAGTAGATGAAATATGTGAAACTGACTCACAAAGTTAATGTTTCCCACCCGTAATAACATTCACTTCTATGTACTTATGTCTGTTAACATGACTCACTAAGTTCTTCTGCTTTCTTTTGCGAGATGGATGGCAGCAGAATGAATTGTACAGTGTCTCTGAGCTGTACCTCAGCCAAGATTTTGCTGCCAAAGAAGATCCAGCAGTGACAAATACATCTTAAGCAAAGTGTTAAAAGAGTTGGCTTTACAGTGTTTTGTTCAGACCCTGTGATATCAGGAAGAGATGCATACATAGGGCGGTATTTTAACACCATCACCACGTAGGTTGTTTGGTTTAATACAGCTGCTGTATTCAGGGAGGCATTCTGAAGTCATTTGGTTGTGTATATACTCTCACTCTTGTACATATACGATGTGTAGCTGAAAGGAAGAAACTTCAAATGCTAAAAAGACAACTAAGTACCTGTCTTCTATTATTTTTGCTCTTTTCCTAAAAATGTAATTGTATTTAGAAGAAGAAGAAAGAGGAGTGTCTTTGAGACTAAAATGGAAGTTTGGAAAATCTTGGCTCTTTTCATAATTCTGCTGTAGATTTCCTCAGGAATTGTCAGCTAGGTGGTTAGAAGGTACTGCTCTGCTGTGTTCTGCTGCTATTTTTGAAGACAGACGAGAGGAAAAATTTTTTTAAGTGACTATAAAATGGAGTAGAGTATGTGTGGAGTGGAGATGGAAAAGGCTGAGGGAGCATAAGGCAAAGGCATGATGGTCATGGAATGGAGAAAGAGCAAAAATTGGAGAAAATCCATTTCTTTTTTAAAAAAGGCAGTCTTGAGTGAAATAGTTGCAGTTAAGAAGGACAAAATAAGAATTGAATGTTGTCTCCTTTTCACTGTAGCTCAAAATAGGCAACATTGAAATAATCCCCTAAGCTGCAGGGGAGACAATTGCCTTGAGTCATGTAGACAGGTTAAATACAGAAACTGCAGCTTATTATTGTACAGTGTGACGTACCAGAACTGCATTTCCTGTTCAACTTGGATAAAGGCAGTTGGTTTCACAAGAGCTTTTGAAAAAATGGATGGAAATTATTATTGTCTTGTTTCTGTGCTAAATATTCTTCATCCTCTGCCTCTCTTGTGCAACCTCATAAAAGGGCATTCAGGACATATCGCTGTGGGCAAAACATTTCTTACATTTCTCCAAAAGTGTTTTTCACAGATGGTTGTAGTGCTTGATAGCTGTAATGAGGCAAAATAATGATCTTGGTCACATTTGTACCTGTTTATCTGAGATCAAAGTTTGGTCCATAAGTTTTGAAAGAACTTAGTTTCTTTAGTACTGTATGTGGGTCTTGCTTTTTCATAGATGTGTTGCTGTAGAAAGCATGACCCATAAGGAACACTTCACTTCTTGCTCTAAAATTATTTCGGAGATTTCTTTAAAACATTCCAGATTGCATTCCAAGGACAGGAGGGACATTTCTACAGTTGTGACCTTCAATTGCAGTTCTTACATTCCTAAATGACTTTCATCTATATGTACAAAGGCTAATATGAATCAGGATTGTACATTAAACTACTTGTGTAAGTTAAAGGAAAAAAAATTATTTTCCAAGGTGGGGTATGGTAAATAGTCTATAGTTGATGTGGTTGGTGGTTGGTACAAAGTGAAGTAAATGTAAGAGCCAGACCTGGAACCTTGGTCACTTCCCAGGAAAAAAAAATCCATTTTTTGGATTGCTTTTCATTGGCCTTGGTGCTGGTCGCATTCATCATGCATGTTGCAGCTGTTGGATATAACATGTTGAATTCATGCATTCATGCATGTTGAATGTAACATGTTTTCTGTTGCACATAAAATTGATAGGAAACGACCATAAATTTTCCACCATTGTATTTCCATGAATGAAGTTTTTATTTAATAAGGACTGTTGGGTTTGTGCTTCCAGAAATGAGTTTGGCCTGTCCCGTACTCCAGATATGCAAGGAGGTCCTGAGAGCAGGGAGCCTCTCTAGACTGGCTGCAGTGGTAGTACTGACAGGGCCACTGACTTCAGGGAATTGATTTGGTGTTAATTCTCCCTTTGATCTGGAGGATGCTCTGCCAGCATTTTAAAACACAACTTTCTGTCTTATTTGAGCTTGCACTTGGGTGCAAGGGGTGACTGCTCATTTCATGACTTCCAGTACTTTTCTTTCCATGTTGTTGTTAATGTTCTGAACAGAAGAATTGTAAATACCTTCAATACTGTTTAGCTCCTTTTAGAAGCTGTAACCCCATAATATGCTTCCTGATGATACTGCCAGGTGGATTTGAGTGGGCCAGCAGATGATTTCTTCTTGTGTTTGGTGTTAGTCTGGTACTTCAAATGCTACTTGCCTAAAACAGTTTCACTGGAAACTTAAAAGGAGCAGTATTTTTAATTTAATTACAGAATTGAAAATGGTAGTGAGCTGCAGTTTTGAAAAGTTAAATCTGCAGAGATTTGATGGAATAGTCTGGATTGTTTAAAGGGGAAATACCTTCTGGGTTTAAGGAATATCTGGATGTTTCAGTTTGATCTATTTCATTGAAGTTGTGACATTTTCACAGTTTGCTCAGCAAAACCAATTTAAAAAATCCTTTCTTTCTTTCTTGTGTGATGGCCTCACAGATCCCCTTACCAAAGGAAATCCCGTGTTGTGTTCATAGCAAGATTGTTTGTTTGCTTTGGGGGTGGGTGGGTGTAGTAAACCAGAAGTACAACTTCATGCATTCTTTCATGTTTCTACCCTTAAATTTAAGTGCATTTAGGTTGTGGTTGATACAGCTGTTTTCATGTTGCATGTCTATTTTCAACAGGAAAGATTATGGGTTGTTGGCATTTACAAAATGGGAAAGAAACCACATTCGCTTTTTAAAGTTTTAATTTAGAAGTAAATGGACTGTGGTGGTTTGTTTGTTTTTTTTCTTTAATATAGTCATAATAAGCAGACTTTCAGGGACTGGTAAATAAGCAGAAACATTCTTATTGTGTCTGAAAATGTTATGTTTCTCCTATATTAGGTACTACTTGGATATGTAATGCTTTTGTTTCATTGCTTGGAATAACATTTGCAATATGAGAAAATGCCAAGTGAAAGCATGAGTGGAAGTGGCGCAGTTGTCATTTCCATTACAAACTGGTCAAATGTATTTATCAATATATATAAAAGCATTGACAGCCTGGGTTGAGGGAAAAGGTGTGAGAATTGTTTGAGATTAAATGAGCAAATTCTTAGACATAAAGTGATGTTGCTGGTAAAGAAGGGAAGCCAGGGAAAGCTTTCTCTTTGTGTAGCTGTATAGGGTGGTGGTGAGTAATTTCTTACACCTTAACGGACACATGGCTGTAAGATGAATAGTGGAGTAATGTTTTGGCAGCATTAATTCTGCTGTGTGAGGTTCTAAAAGGGTGAAAGGCTGACAGGGGCATTACCTCTGTTCAGAACCCCATGGCTACATCTGTGCTGTGAATAAAATTGGGCAGGACACAGGCCTTGTGCACTGTCAATAGGATATTGTGATTAGCTTGTTCCCTCTGCCAAGAGGGCATGTGCATCAAGCAAGGATCTTCCTCCTGCAGACAGTGCAGTGACAGCCCAGAGCTGGTTCCCAGGAACACTGTCCAAATACCACCTGGAATGAAAGTGCTATCAGAGGATGGGGCTTGGAACTTTTTTCCAAGGTACAGAGTCAGAGAGATTTGTGTTAAGCTGAGGCTGTGGTGTTGCAGGGTTTCTGCATTCTGTCTGTTTTGTAGCATATCCTGAGTGATTTAAGCAAATAAGAGAGGTTAGAGCTGCTCTGAAGACCACCTCAGCTCACACAGCAGCCTGGGAAGACGAAGTGGCAAAGCAGGCTAGCTTTGTCATACCTTAAATCTCTTTTTTCGTTCTTTTTCTCCAGTTTTCTGGGCTGTAAGTGTGAGCTCCTTTGCCAGCCTGTCTCTGTTCAAAGGTATCGTGCAAAGTGCATGGTGGCTGCTCTGTAATTTGGAGTACTGTTTTGTAGAGCACAAGGGGAGTAGATCAAGAGTAGATCAAGAACTGGAGCAAGTTCATCACTGAGAGACTTATTCTGTGATAAATAGAACTGAAGAATGACTTCAGTCAGAGTCTACTTCCACTGCCCCTGTCATGGGCAGGGACACCTTCCTCTAGACCAGGTTGCTCGAAGCTACTTCCAACCTGGCCTTGAACACTTCCAGAGGTGAGGCATCCACAACTTTTCTGGACAGCCTATTTGTCTGTTTCACCACTCTCATTTTAAAAGATGTCTTCCTTGTATGCAATCTAAACCTGCCCTCTTTCAGTGTAAAGCTATTGCCCCTTGTCCTATCACTACAAACCCTTGTGAAAAGTCTCTCTCCGTCTTTCGTTATAGGCCCCCCTTTAAATATTGAAAGGTTGTAATAAGGTTTTTCCTGAAGCCGCCTTTTCNTAGCAAGATTGTTTGTTTGCTTTGGGGGTGGGTGGGTGTAGTAAACCAGAAGTACAACTTCATGCATTCTTTCATGTTTCTACCCTTAAATTTAAGTGCATTTAGGTTGTGGTTGATACAGCTGTTTTCATGTTGCATGTCTATTTTCAACAGGAAAGATTATGGGTTGTTGGCATTTACAAAATGGGAAAGAAACCACATTCGCTTTTTAAAGTTTTAATTTAGAAGTAAATGGACTGTGGTGGTTTGTTTGTTTTTTTTCTTTAATATAGTCATAATAAGCAGACTTTCAGGGACTGGTAAATAAGCAGAAACATTCTTATTGTGTCTGAAAATGTTATGTTTCTCCTATATTAGGTACTACTTGGATATGTAATGCTTTTGTTTCATTGCTTGGAATAACATTTGCAATATGAGAAAATGCCAAGTGAAAGCATGAGTGGAAGTGGCGCAGTTGTCATTTCCATTACAAACTGGTCAAATGTATTTATCAATATATATAAAAGCATTGACAGCCTGGGTTGAGGGAAAAGGTGTGAGAATTGTTTGAGATTAAATGAGCAAATTCTTAGACATAAAGTGATGTTGCTGGTAAAGAAGGGAAGCCAGGGAAAGCTTTCTCTTTGTGTAGCTGTATAGGGTGGTGGTGAGTAATTTCTTACACCTTAACGGACACATGGCTGTAAGATGAATAGTGGAGTAATGTTTTGGCAGCATTAATTCTGCTGTGTGAGGTTCTAAAAGGGTGAAAGGCTGACAGGGGCATTACCTCTGTTCAGAACCCCATGGCTACATCTGTGCTGTGAATAAAATTGGGCAGGACACAGGCCTTGTGCACTGTCAATAGGATATTGTGATTAGCTTGTTCCCTCTGCCAAGAGGGCATGTGCATCAAGCAAGGATCTTCCTCCTGCAGACAGTGCAGTGACAGCCCAGAGCTGGTTCCCAGGAACACTGTCCAAATACCACCTGGAATGAAAGTGCTATCAGAGGATGGGGCTTGGAACTTTTTTCCAAGGTACAGAGTCAGAGAGATTTGTGTTAAGCTGAGGCTGTGGTGTTGCAGGGTTTCTGCATTCTGTCTGTTTTGTAGCATATCCTGAGTGATTTAAGCAAATAAGAGAGGTTAGAGCTGCTCTGAAGACCACCTCAGCTCACACAGCAGCCTGGGAAGACGAAGTGGCAAAGCAGGCTAGCTTTGTCATACCTTAAATCTCTTTTTTCGTTCTTTTTCTCCAGTTTTCTGGGCTGTAAGTGTGAGCTCCTTTGCCAGCCTGTCTCTGTTCAAAGGTATCGTGCAAAGTGCATGGTGGCTGCTCTGTAATTTGGAGTACTGTTTTGTAGAGCACAAGGGGAGTAGATCAAGAGTAGATCAAGAACTGGAGCAAGTTCATCACTGAGAGACTTATTCTGTGATAAATAGAACTGAAGAATGACTTCAGTCAGAGTCTACTTCCACTGCCCCTGTCATGGGCAGGGACACCTTCCTCTAGACCAGGTTGCTCGAAGCTACTTCCAACCTGGCCTTGAACACTTCCAGAGGTGAGGCATCCACAACTTTTCTGGACAGCCTATTTGTCTGTTTCACCACTCTCATTTTAAAAGATGTCTTCCTTGTATGCAATCTAAACCTGCCCTCTTTCAGTGTAAAGCTATTGCCCCTTGTCCTATCACTACAAACCCTTGTGAAAAGTCTCTCTCCGTCTTTCGTTATAGGCCCCCCTTTAAATATTGAAAGGTTGTAATAAGGTTTTTCCTGAAGCCGCCTTTTCTCCAGGCTGAACAGCCCTAACTTTTTCGTGTGGAACTACTGCCCAGTAGGAGAAAAGTATTACAGTTTCAGAAAACCAATCTCCTTGTGACAATACAATACCTTCTTAGGTGTGATTACTTTTTGAGCTTATTAGCTAGTGATTTGGGGGAGTAGAGATGCTGGACCTTTGAATGTGTAAATGAGTATCCCATTTGGGGGTGAGTGGTAGAGTGGAGGAGGTAGCAAAAAGAGTTTATAGTCTCTGGTGAGCAAGTTTCTAGGTAAGGCATAACTATTGTTTTGGTTGGCTTTTCTGTCATGCTTTATTCCTACTCAACGCCTTCTTAAACTAGAGGATTACTCTGTTTAGATCCAGTTATTTTCCACTGGTTACAAGCTCCTCAAAGGGCAGAACCACACGTAACAAGCCCTCTACTATTAAGTTTTTGTTCTCTTTGGCTATTTTATTGTTGACTTTCTCATTTGATCTCTTCTGAACCATCTAGAAAAGTTTAAGGTCACTGAAGGCGATGAAAGTACTTGTGCTCTTTGTCTCTGCATCGCACCCGGGCAGCTCTCCAAGTCCTTCACTACTGGTTTTTTGTGACTAACAAAGCTGACTGATATTAAGGCATATTAATAGTGTTTTTATATATTGCTTCCAGATTCTTGTAAGTGAAGTTTACTTTGAGCTGATCAGTTTTGCGTGGTTTCAGCTAAGTCACAGAAGCTATTAGCTATCCTGAGAGACAGCTAATTCCTCCTAACCCTTTCTGGAGGCTGCAAGGCAGTGTTTGGTCAGTTATGAACTCCCGTGGTGATAACTGATGTGTCTCCTACTCTTAATTCTTTATAATTATGCAAAGTCATGTGCAAAGGAGGAATAAACTATAAGTATTTCTGGCCCTCTGCTACGATGTCCCAAGCACAGAAGACATACTTCTTGAAAGCACTCAAGAAGGAGAACACAGCACAGCCTTGTTACAGAAAGAAATGTGATGAACAGAGCTTTTTAGTAAATACCACCTACACAGGCCTTTATACAAAACTGGAGTCAGCAGACCAGAATGAATAAGATCTAATCTCCCACCTTGTCCTGCCATTCCAATCCCACATGCCTACACAAATATTCTGGCCCTGCTGAAAACCACCCCTAACTCTAGTTTCTGTAGCCAGCCTGTTATCTGAATGCAAGGACTCCCCTGCTGGTGTTTCAGAAAAATAAGAGTTGTTGTGTGAGAGCTGCTGTGTGTTTTCAGACAGTGGGTCACCCTGGAGGGTTGAAAAGCGATCCTACGAAGTGTTCCCTTTAGCTGTCTGAAGCCATTCTGTCCCAGAATGTCACTGTGCCCTTAGCTAATTAACTTGCTCTTGGCAGGTCAGCTGTTGGTTCTGCTGTGCTAAATTAATAAATCTTGGCTCATTTCCTCCTTTTCTTACTAACTGGAGTGACTAGGATGACATTGTCTCCATAACAGGCCAATTTAAGTGAATCAAACAGTTTCTTTGTAGCAAAACCAGCATTTCCAGAGAAATTGTTCTACTGTTTCTTAATTGTTGTTTCAGAGAGAATGAGCAGAGGTTGAAATGGTTCTGTGTACGAGAGATCTGATTACAGTGGTGTTCTCAAGCTCCAAATTTATCTTTAACTTTTGGGGCCCTGAAGTTCAGCTGCTTCATGATTTCACAGTTATGGCAGCTGTAATTGTTTTAGTGATAGCTGAGGTTGTCGTCAAATCATGTACCCGCTTTTGTGAGACAAAAAGCAAAATCTCAAGAATTGGTAATACTGAAATTTTATGAACGTCTGAACACTCACAGCTTCAGCTGAAGCCAGTAAAAGATCTGAATACTCTATTTTCTTTGGTGATGAAATTGATTTCTTGAGTAGTGTCCCAATAGTAAGCACATTGCTCTTCATTAGGTCAGTGGGGAAAACTGCAGCAAAGTGCAGCAAAGGATGTCGATGGATAAGTATTGTGGAATATTGTGCAACTGCAGCCACTTAGCTGCAGTTAAGTGGAATTCAGAAATGTAAAGAACGTGGCCTGCGTGCCTGCTGTTCCTGTTTGTTCTCTTCTGAAGCAAAGACGCTGGCCTCTGCTGGAGCCCTGTCGACATTGCATGTGACAGTACTGATGAGAAGCGGTGTCCACCTGGAAATAACCCTTCTGTAACTATCTGTCACTTTCTAGGTAACACTCGGCTGCACTTTCTGGTCCTGGTGACAGGCTGTACGTCGGTGGGAAAAATCCTGGACGCTGAAGTTTACAAAATTACTGCAACAGATTTCTGTCCTCTCCAGGAAGAAACCAAGGAAGATGAGCGGGTTACTGCCTTGAAGAAAATACTGAACTCTGGGATGTTCTATTTCTCCTGGCCTAATGCAGGCTCAAATTTTGACCTGACTGTGCGGGCTCAGAAGCAGGGTGATAACAACTATGAATCTGGTAACTCGTTCTTCTGGTTAGTACTGCATGTTAAATCCGAGTCTTCTGTTGTCCCCACCTGTATCTCATTGATCAGACATTCTCAGAGGGAAGTGAACATGTGCGTTTCAAGTGCATCTCCTTTTGTTTCACTGACATGTCCTTTTACAGGGCAGGTGGCCGTAGTGAATTCATGGTAACTTGTGTTTAATTAAAATTAATCTGATCGTGAAATTCAATTATAAAATGACATTTTATGCTTCAAAGGGGGAAACACAGGATGTATATTGCTCATACTACAGAAACATGTCTCTACATGTCATGGATAGTTTCCCCTGCAGTCCTTTTTAATAATTTTCTTTAAAGTTTTCTAATAGAAAGCTGTGCTTGAACTGTTCATAAATCCCATCATTTGCGCTGAAGTATATGTTATTTTTAAGAAGTGTATGTTTTTAAAGTCTGTAGTTTATTGTTTCGGTAAAATGCCCTAGTTTTTATGTTGAAAACATCAATATTAATATGTTTACAGCTCAGTGCAAATGAAAGTTCCACAAAAGAAAACTCCCAGGATACATTATTCTGTGCTTTTTACTTTCTTGTGCTTATAAAGCAAAGAAAAATTATCTCATATTGTGGTAAGTATTGGTTGAGGGGAAAGGAGAAAACACAATGCTAGGTTTTGTCTTCTCTAGGTGGGGTCATGGTTGATGTAATTTCAGTTTGTTTGCTTTGCAAGTTTTGGCATAATGCTTGAATTTCTTTACCCTTTCCCCCCGCCCCCCTTCTTTTTAAACAAAAAGATAGTCACACAGAAGGCATAGCTGTTCTGGAAATAAATGAGGGTTTGGTGTAGGTGGAAAATAACTGGCAGGGTTAAGTGTGGATGTGCTGCTAGAATGTGCAGTGAGGCTTGTGGCCCGAAGTAGGTGAATATTAAATAAGCAAAAAAGTTCATAACGAGTGATGAATTAACGTGAGAGAGCAGTTCAGTTAGGCTAAATAATCTTTCTAGCTATGATGTGATTTTGACTGGTAAGATCTAGTGGTTTAACTCTGAAGAGAGATACATAATAAATACTTGCTTTCGGCTGTGCTAATGATGCATTCCTCTCTAAAAGGTCACCAAGCATTGTCAAGTTAGACACATGGCAGAAATTAGTTGTACTCCAATGATGAGACTGCCAAGATGGCAATATCCCACAATAAAGAAACAACATTTAAAGCAACTCTTTTTCCCTGTACTATCTTTTGAAGCTTTTCCTCTTGTAAGATAAGTATATTTGAGCTTTCCTTCTTTGCTGCTGCTGGCTAATCTAGAAGTAAATTCTGAAGAGTTGCCATTCTCCAATATGTTGTAGAACAGGGATAAATGGTGACAACATCACATTTAGGGCAAAAAGAAAGATTTGGAAAGATTTTCCAAAGAAAATTTGTCTTAAGGTAATTAGGTGATATGGGAAATTTCAGACCAAACAGTAGATGCTTGAGGAAAGTAAACAATGAGATGAAGTGTTACACAATGAAAAGTGTAAGATGACCTTAGTTATAGGCAACACAAACTGCCTGTTTAATGAACTGCAACAACAAAAAAAATTCTACTGGAATTTGCCTGAGTGAGGACTTCCTCTGTGAGTAGAACTAGGAGAAAGAGGTGGAAGAGATAGCAAAAATTCTTTTAGATCTGCCTTTTCTGTTACATATTTAGATTAAAAATGTAATAATGCCTTGCACCTTTTTCAGGTAAATGCTGTACTTAGAAGAACAATGCTTCAGGGATTTCACTCTCTTTTACAGATCTGCTGTTGAGCAGTTTGTGGTCATAAAAGATATTTTCCTGGCCCTCCTATGTAACTAAAGGCACATTTTGAAACATGAAATAAAGGAAAACATCATAATAGAAGAGACTAGCATCACTGTTAAATAGACATGACAGGTTTCTTGAGTTGTTGATCTTGAAGGTTAGAACAGATATTCCTCTTCATTTTAATAGTACTTTTTGTAATGTCTCCAGTGACTTACAGGTCCAGTTTCTGCTTGGAATTAATTTTTCTGAAAATCCTGGTGGATTTTGAACCAGTTCTTCATCCTGTAGTGAATGCTAAGGTCCAGGCAGTACTGTTCCAAAAAAAGTAATTAGCTTGACAGCACTGTAATTTATGAAAAAAGACTACTAAATATAAATTTCTGGAGCTGAAAGAGGTGACAGTTGCATCTGAATTTGTAAGACAAGTTCAAGATATTAAGACAGCACCTCGGTGGTAGCTGTGCAGTTAGAATTTCCTATGTCCAGCTTACTGTAGTAGTTCACAAGGGTTTCTTCCTGATGTTTCCTGGGTTTGGATAGAGATAAGGTACAGCAGAAAAGGGGTCATAAAACATTAATTGATTAAATTAGTGATTGTTGTCAGGTGGCAACCATGCCTGTCTGTTTGTTTTATTCAGTAATGTGTCTGTATGTTGTTGAACCTTTTAGGAACCAGCTATTGCATGTGCCCTTCAAACACTACCAGGTGAACTGCTCTGACTGGCTGCTGAAAGTGGTCTGTGGTGTCGTGGACATCCGCACTGTTTATGCTTCCCACAAGAAGGCAAAGGCCTGCCTGATCTCTCGCATCAGCTGCGAGCGAGCTGGTGTCCGCTTCCACGTCCGGGGGGTCAATGATGATGGACACGTCTCTAACTTCGTTGAGACAGAGCAGGTGAGTGGATGTATCCAATGGCTTTGCATAATTTAGTCCAGTCCAGTGTTTAATTGGGGCAGAATTTTCAACGAGAATTAAAGGAGCTCAGCAAGTGTTTTTTTTCAAGAATATTTAGAATATTATTTCCTGGCAGATCTATTCATTCCTGCCCATTAAGCATTTCTTTGTAATCTGCTCTTTTTCTTTGTTTCTGATTTTTTCATTCACATGGCTTTCACTAACACTTTTGATTTTTTTCCTGAGTGTGAAAGTCTGGCCATTTGATACCGTAGTAAAATGCAGACATGGGTTTTTAAACCATTCAGGGAGCTGTCTAGCAAAGGTGCTGGGACATCATCTTTGACTAGTAAAGTTCACTGTCAAATCATCTTTCACTAGTAAAGAAAATGTTGAAAAAATGACATCTTCTCAGAGACAGGCAAATTCCAGTTTGACTAATTTTGGAGGAGACTGCTTTTATATTCCCCTTTGGTTTGTGGGGGATTCTCTCCAATGAGAGGTGGTATGACAGTTTTTATACATACATGGTAAAAGCCTCATTTCCAGCTGATGCTGAGACAAATTAAGTGTGTGAAATTCATTCAGCAGGCTCCCTTGATTGGCACAGCCAAACAAAACAACAGTCACTTGGTTTTATTGCACATGGTTAGCTTGCTGCCTTGGAAGTCAGTAAAAAGCACTGGACCACGAAGAATCTGAAGTCTTCTGTGCCAGCTGAAGTGAGTGCTTTCTGACTCAAATACAATCACCTTTTCCTTTTTGAACTGAAGTAGTAATTATTAGCAGTCAGGACCATCATACAGAAATGGATCACTCTATAAACAGAACAGATAAATGGCTGGTAGTTTTCAACAAAGAACAGGGGTTTGCTCCTAAAATTTGGTAGTTTTCAGCATATTCTGGGCATGTCTACAGAGCTGCATATGTGTCACAGATGGTGTGTGTATGTGTCTGTATATGTAGGTGCGTGTACAGGGAAGTAGGTTGCTTGTGTGGTGTTCACAAGGGGAGCATGAAACAGTGAGTGCAGCGTAGAGATACCTCAGCTGTGTCATTGAAAGCCTGTGCCTGATGGCTGAGGATGGCACCCCCTCTCAAAGGTGCCCACAGATCAGCACTAGTATTTCTTTACAGCAGTGTGTGAATGTAGCAGCTCACACCCAGTGAGCTCCTTCCCGTTATCCCACTACATGAGCCAGGCGTGCCTTCAGGCACCTGTTTGTCCAAAATCCAGACGTGTTTGGGTACTTTCCAAATTTCCTCTAAGATGTTGTCTTCGTAGCAGCTTTATTCTTTTCACCTGGTTCTGCCTAAAGACACATATCGAGCTACCTTAGATTTGGCAGTGCTTTGATCCTCAGAAGGATGCCTGGAGGAGCTGTAGGCTGGTATTCTCCAGCCTGCTGGTGAGGTTTGACTCCCAAGAGGTGCTCAAAGCATGCACAATGTTACACGTGTGACTTTCTGCCCAGTGGTCAGAGTTCTCATTGGGGATGTGGGAGACGTTTTGCTCATGTCCTTCCTTTTCCCGGTTTGCCTGCATTTTCAGTTAGGCTGACAGCTTTCCACTTAGTGTTCAGGCTCCCAGAAACTCTGCTTGTTGAATGTGAAACTCTTCCCCTGCAGTGCTTGGGTCTCTAATGTCAGCCTCCGAATTCTCTGCTAAAAATTCTCTTGTGTGCTGCTGCTCCAACGCAAATGCAAGTCAAGTCTTGCAACGTCTACACCTTTCTAGAAAGTCTGTCAGTGCATTGGGAGATACAGCTGTGTCAGCTTACTGAAAAGCAGAATTTTCCCCGGGAACCTGGTAACAGAAAAAGGGAGATCTGCCATTTTAAGTGATAACTTGGTACATTCTCCTGTTTTAGTTGAGTGTCTTCTTATGAATATTAGTGCAAAGCACTAATCCCATTACTCAGTGTGCCGGAGCTCACAGTCTTCTGAGTCTTGGATTATGATTTCTCAGAGCAGAGCTCCAGCAGCACACAGCAACCAGGAACAACCACCTCCAACCTTGGCTCCTCCCAGGGCTAGATTTATAGGGCTTCTGCCCGCCCTGCAGCTACAGCTGTTTGTGGGAGGTTAATGAGCACTTTAGGTTGAGGTAGTCCCAATTGGATTCAGGTGTAGAATCCTGGTCCTGAGTGAGAGTTTGGCTAGTGCACACCAGCAGGGTTTAAATACATATTGCTACAACTCAGGATTTGAAGAATGTTCTCTTGCTGAAATGCAGGGGAAAGAAAATGTTGAAAGGAGTTGTCAGGTTTTTTTTCAGCGAGTCTCACATTTGTGGCACTGCACTTAGCAGTTGACTTATTATGAGAAGTATTTCTGCTGTCCTGCTCACTAGTTGGGTCAGAAATAACTAATTCTATTTAGTTATATTCCTGAAGTACATCATGATGCAAATGATTAGCATGAAAAGTAAGATGGCCTTTGCATTCCAGCAGAAAACCTGAGGACTGGCTCCTGGTGAGTAGCAAAACAGTACTTGATTGCTGATGCTTCCCTTAGCTGGGTCTGGGTCAGGCTCTTCATGGGAACTGCTGTGCTTTGTTCCCATTCAGCCAGATGCTGAAGTGGGAGAACTGAAGGCTTTTGAGTGTTTTTCAACTGGGTAAGCAAAAGCACAAGAGTGAAAAGGTTTTAGGGTGAAAGGCTGGAGTGGGTTTAAAATTATAGCAAGAGTTTGCAGTTTTAAAGGGTTGTGTGTTTTTGTTTGGTTTCTAAAACCAGAGAAAAGAAGGAAAAGAAGGTTGCTGTTACTGCTGGTGCTAAACACTAGTTTTAGCTACATGTCCTTAGAAGGCAGAATTGGACTAACCACTGGGATGCCTGAGATCCAGTTCAAGCTGGCATCCCCTTGCCATTAGGAAGGAAGAGTCCAAGAATAAACTCTCTCCTACTTTCATAGTAAATGACTGACTAATCTCCTGTGAGGTAATACCTTGGCTGAGTAACATTTTGTTTCCATTTGCTTCAGCCTGTACAGTATAATGGCATGTTGGCTATGTGCTTTCATGGATAAATAGCACCCTAGGATTCCGAAAACCCAGGACTTTTCCCCTCTTTGCTTCTAACATTTTTCTGTTTTTAGAAGAGGGAGAAACAATTAATCTTATCTCCAGGCAGCTCTTTTATGCATAGATGGTATGCTTTTGTCTCCCACTGAGTTAGCCTTGTGGCATTTCAGCTCTGCAGTGAGTCATTTTTTTGTGGGCTCGATTAACTGCTGTGACTCAGTGTTTGACAAAAAGGGAGGAAAAGTAAAATATCTTAACTTTTTCTTTAAAAAAAACCTGCAACTTCTAGTAGATCCTTTGGCTTTTTGATCATTTGGCTTGAGTCTTTACAAAGAAAGAAGAAAGAAAATATTGTAGGAAACACTTAAGGAAAAACAAAATGAAGGGAAAAGAGGGCAATCCCTTCAATGTGTACTTTCAGAATTGCTGACAAATATTTAGTAATGGGATGGTAGCCCTTCCTACTTGCAGTGCTTGCAGTATCGCAGTTAATTCTCAAGTAGTTTTAAAATCAGACTCTGTATCTCAGTTGTAGCTTAAATGTTTCCCTTCACCTTTTCTTCCTCCCCTAGTAATCCTTTGAAGTTGAGACTGTTGCATTTTTGTAATTCTTTTCTTCTGGTAGCTTTTTGAAACTAGAAATGCCTTCTTCGTTTAGCTTGTGTACCTGTTACTGTTTACATTTCAGCTGTTCCCCCAGTTATCCTCCAAAGAGTTATGCTAAAATCTTAGTATGTGGCTTACAAGGAACGATTCTAACTAACCAAAGACAACTAGATGGTTTCAGTTTTTTCCCCTTCATGGAATTGTTCAGTAAAGAAAATTGAAACCTTGAGGAAGCATTGAAAGGAAATGCCATGAATTTGGATTAACCTTCCCTTTCTTCCAATTTAAGAAAAAAAATGTCAGGCACGGATTAAGGAAAATTATCCCTGTTTCACAACATCTCCTGGACTGTGTTGGCTAGGTCTCCAGGAGAGGAATGGATGCAATCGTGTGGTTGATGTGTTTTCTGGATCAAGTTTTAGTATGACCCCAGGCAAGGCAAAAAGGATTGTTTTGGCAAATATATCCTTGGGTCCCATGGTCTGAGCTGAAGGGACTCACAGAGAGGTATGTTTGGGCCAGCTGCTGTCCATGCTGTATGTGGGTTGTGTGACAGAGCTGGGGATCCCTGAATAAGCCATCTGAGTATCCATTTCATCAGGGACCGTGTCTTTGTGTGCCCCTTGAGTCTGTAATGAATTTTGCTGTTTGAAGTTGTGACTGGATGATTATTTGTTTCTAATGAAGACGACTGATGGAGATTAGTGTATAAATTATTCCAAGCAATGAATGGGCACAGCATGCTGTGATTAGAACACCAGAGGGTTGACACAGATGTATGCTTCTTGCCCAGAAGCTTTCTAGCAGTCCCTGTGCATGAAGCTTGTGTTACCAGGAAAAATCCTTGGGTTGCAGGGGCCAGGTCTGGCCCTATGCAACAGAAGAGAAAGACTGAAAAATGTGGTGTTGAACTGTCAATACTATCACTCTTGATCCTGGGGTTGGAGAAAGAGACCACAAAGAGAGTCTAAGACCACAGAAGTTGAAAGAAAAGCATGGCAAATTCTAACACCAGAGGTCAGAGGCCAAGTAATCTGTTGTTAAGGAAAAGAGGTCTTCCACATGGGTTAAGTATTCAGTTGCTATTATATTGTCTGATGGGAAACTGGTCTGAAAGCTCATGCAGCTGACTCGATTGGATTGTACTATGGGCCAGAACCTTTGAGATTAATGAATTAGTCCTCAAGTGTTTTGAGGATTTGATAGGAATAAACATTCTCTCTGGGGCACATAGGCACCAACTTGCTGTCATTTTGGATCTAAGACGAGATAAGATTCCACAAAGACAGTGATTTAGCAGTATGTATCAATCCTAATGACCAAATGTTGTCCAAAAAGTAACTGATTGTTGTTGAACTTTTAGAGAAAAAACAGTATGATCTTAAGGAAGTTAAGGAAAACAGGGGACAGGAAAATTCTGGTCTTAAGGCAGTTTACTTTTCTTTAAGTTTCTTTTCTTCTGTGTAGTACCTTAGAGTAAGGGAAATGGATCTGCTAGAGAACAGGGTAATAAAGCCAAAACTAGAACAACAAAAAAAGTGAGACAAATACGTGCTTGTAGAAAATATGACATTGTGCACAAAAACTGATCAAGGCCATGAAGAATATGAGAAAAGAAATTGTACTTGTCCATGCATAAGCAACAAAGTTGGAATCTTTTATTTATGAGTGTAATTTCAATCTGAATGTATTATCAGTGCTTATATAACATTTCAGAAAATAGGGTTTCTTATAGTGTACGTGGCTGGTACGATTATGTCCATTCCTGATGTGGAAAGTCACTTAGTCTTTAAACCTGATCACTTAACAAGTCTGCTGGTAGGAAGTCTGTTGCTACTAATATTGTCAGGTCAAGGGACATATATACTAAAAGGCAATGTCAAGATCAAGGGTCATGTTCCTTGGAGTGGTGGATGAAGGATAAGTGGGTATTGCTGAAATTGAGGGAAGATTTGCACAGCTGTAACACTTAATGAAATGGTTAGAGTCTGTTTAGGAAGGAATGACTGGCAGAAAAGTCATTTTAATGAATCTCCCACTCATTAAAAAAATATTAGGTCTTTTTCCAACTCGCTGGCAGCTTGGAAGAAAATAATTTTGGATTCATTTGGGTCATGAGAATGAGGTGAAAGGATTATGAAAGACCAGAGAATTGCTCCAGAGAACAGAATGATGAGCCCTGTAAGTGAACAGAAAAGAAAAAAAAAAGTACTTTCTTGTGAATGACTGTGTTGGAGAAGCTGTGCTCCCAGTTCAAAAACCCTCATCTACTTTCTAAAATCTACATGGCAGCATACATAAAAAATGTCAGTTTCTTTAAAATGCTCTGTCATCATAGGAGAGTCGTGTATTAGACCTCAGCTTGACAGAGGATCCCCGGCCCATCACATCAAGGTTTAGGCATCCTGTTTAGGTTACAGGAATGATCAAATAGTTTAAATATTTTGGTTGTTGTTCAGTTCTCCAAATGGACAGCTTAATAGAGCAGAAGACAGAAGAGGTAATGAGTCAAAACCAGTGAACAGAAAATGTGAGTGCTAGTGGTAACAAACATCTGTTAACTCACTAGTAAGTGGAAACAGAGCATCTGTTAATGCAGAAATAAATGTTTGGTCAGTATTTTTCTTCTGTGTTTGGCAGGAAGAAGGCAGGTTATATATTCATGGTCTGTAACTGAGGAAATACTTTCCATTTAAATTGTAACTCAGAAAGATGTTAAACTGCAGGTACTGAATTAGAATTACTACCTGTTAATCAGAGATTTGCAGCTGGATGTCTAAAACAGCTGGTCAAAGAAATACTTGAGCTGTCAGTTTCGCAGTTAGGTGTGGAAACAGGGACTTCCCAGAATACTGTAAAGAAAACTGATCCTCTGTAGCAAGCTGTTTGAGTGGCCAAATTGTACTGCAGGTAAAACTTGGTCATCGTTAGATGTTTCATTTCAACTCATTAGTTGCGAAGGTAATGATTGTTGTCAAAATTTTAAGTAGGCCAATCCTGAATCTTTTTTTGCACAGATTCAGGTCCCGATCTTCATTTAGTATTAGTCAGGATAATGCTGGGGCTGTAGTAGTGTTATTAATTTGCTTTACCTTGGAATGAGCTTCTTTGGGTCCATGACTGTGAGTGAAAAGATGATTCAGTGTGTAGAAGTCACTGACTCGTCTTGGAACGACCAGTCTCAGGGAGAATGTGATACAGAGGAAGAAGGTGGGGCTGCTTGTTCCTCTCGGAGTCCAGCTGCAGGAGGAATGAACTCTTCTGGGCAAACAAAGAAGGCAAACCACTCTACAAGGGAAAGGTGCACCAATGTGTTGCCATGTTAATTAACTCCTGCACTTGGGTGCCAATAATGTTCAGAAAACTTTACTGGGAGAGCAGCCCCTCTCTTGCGGGGGGTTGTGCTAGGAGGGAATGTAAGAGAAAAGGGTTCTTAATGCTTTGGTGAGAGGTCAAAAAAATCGAAATACAGTTTTGCACTCCATCTGGGCTGGCTATACTTCTAACACTGACATTGTGTCCGTGACAAAGCCACTTAAATCTTTCACCTTAGTGAAATGGAGACAGTTTTAAGTGCTCTGCAAAAATACGATAAATATTAGACAAATATTTTGTCACCAGTTTTATCTAAATATCCACCTCTTCTTTTTTTCACACATACAGCACACATATAGCTCTAAAAATTGTACATTGATCATGCTTATGAAGATGAGAGGTCAAGGTCAGGCACTTCCCCTGAGCCACCCATTGGCCACATCTAGTGGCCAATCCAAAAAGACAAAACACTTTAAAGCTGTAGAGAAACCCATTTTCATGTTCTGTTCTATTTTCAGAGCTACTAGCCAGCTGGCAGCAGCTGTGCCAGACGATACAACGTGGTTAGTGCAGCTACCTGGATAACCTGGATACCATTCCTCCCAAGGGCTGCAGAACACTCATTGTCATGCATGAGATAAGGGAGATGGGGATGGTGTGGATCATGTATCCCCCCGTGGAAAGCAGCCAGGATTCCACTGCTAAGTATAGGCCAGAGGAGTGAGCCGAGCGTTGCACAGTTGCTCTGTGGTCATAGTGAATCTGAAGATAGTACCTTTAATGCTGTGTTAACACATAATGTAACACTTCAATTGGGGGCTGTGGAAGGGGGAAGGCAAAAGGAGAAATCACTCTTTGTATAGATTTGACTCAAAATCAGCTTGTTAACAGTTATCATAAGAATACATAAAGGGAGAGTTTGAGGTCTGGTTAGGAAAGGAAACGGAGAGTTTACAACCTCTTGCTGTAAGCAAGAGGAAAAGAAGTAAATCACATTGCTTTCACTGTACCTCAGGATGGGAGTGGCAAAGCTGCTGGTTTCACAGAGTTTTATTTGGACTCTCTGACAAGGCACAGCATGCAGTGAAATAAGAAATGGTAAATACAGCAGGAGATAAGCTTATCCCCCACCTGACATTACCCATCATCAGTCACAAGGAGCAATGACATTTTGCACAGTTAAGTTTTGTGAGAGGGACAGCAGGAGAGTATATGCCTGGTCTGAGTGTCTCCACCAGTAGATCAAATCCATCTTGATTGTGGATGAAAGATGTGGTGGTGTTTTAAGTTTTCTCTTGCTTCTGGTGAGAAGTGAATTGAATCTGCTGTGATGAGATGAAAGCAAATACGTTGCGCTTTGTTCCACTGCCTGTGAGACTATGGAAAAGAGGCTGAACGGTAAGTGGATACAGGGAGATACATGGTTTACTTTTTTTACCCTTCGAGTTCAGTGTCTTTAACTGTCACCTGCTGAAGGGGCCACAGGCTGATAGTTCTAACTGCAGAACTCCTTTCCTTTATTTTATTTTTGCAGACAATCTACTTGGATGATGATGTCTCTTCCTTTGTGCAGATCAGAGGTTCTGTTCCACTGTTTTGGGAGCAAACGGGGCTTCAGGTAAACAAATAATCAGAAAGCCTACCTTGCTTCTCTCTCTTGCTACTTATAATTTAGAATTAACGTAAAATCAATTTTTTTTAAAAAAAATGAGCTCCAAAGCTCATTCTGTGAAACTGCTGAGCCCTTTCCTTTTAGGTTTACCTTGTAGGAAATCTTGTGTGTTTAGGTAAACAGAACTATACCAGACAAATAGCTATAGGTAACAGAAGTTTAACATTTTTGTGTGTTTGAGTGCCTCTACAGGGAACTGTTTGTAAGGGACTGTCCTAATGCTATAAATTGAAGGTTACAGCTATACCTTTATAACATTTTCAGTTTTATTTGGAATAACCTATTCCTCTGAAATGCCTGGTTCGCTTGATGGTATTGACCTCCACAATACAACTGGAGTATCTAGGGATACCAGTACCTCTATAGGAGCATGCTACCTTGAAACAAAGTAAAATGTCTGGATGGTGTGTTTTCTAGATTTCAGTCAAAAGGGTGATAATGATCTAATCTGATCTTCTGTGAGGCAGAGATGTAGGATTTCATCGGGAGATTATTGCATCAAATTTAGTGGGTTACGTGTGGTCTGTGACTTGCAGTTAGATACAGCTGTAAGCTCAAATAAGAATCTTCCTAGCACATTTTACATTCTGTTAACAGAGGGATAAGCAACTGAAATGAGTACACATATATATTCACATGTATTAGTAGAGAAAATACATCACATAATTGTTTTTTTAGGACACTTTAAAGGTTACATGGATCTTTTTTTGATAATTAAACTAGAACCTATGTACTGTTCAGAGGCACTGGATTTAGCACAAAAGGAAATGACTAAAGGATCTGTGTTGTTGTCTGTTAGCACCATCCAGCGCAGTACTTGCTTCTTTTTATAAAACAGGTTTGTCCATATGATTGTGCGTGTCCTGCCCACGGTGTAGCTGTATCCAGCACTGTTGTTCTGTATGTTACAGAGACACTGAGCATTCCCTCGAGTATTTTTGACTAGTGGGTAGTATCTCTAGTTGAACAGAATTTTCGATTTTTTAGTAGGCCTGGTTTTCTTTGCCTAATCTGGATTAGATTATGTACTCTTACTCCTTGGGTGTGAATACACTGGCACTGGTGTTAGAAAGAATTGCAGAAACCAACCTCACAAAGAACAAATAAAGGTGATGAAGTGTAAGAAACAATGCATGGTCCTATACATATTTAGGAGTGTAGTTTTTGGAGAGGAAAGAAGCCCTCTGCGTACTGTAATAACAGTAGCTACCATTCAAAAGGAGCTTGAGGCTACTGTTGTTGACATCCGTATCAAAAGCCCTGTTAGTTTGATGGCACAGAATTTCATCCTTCATATTTTTGAATCACTGTTGTGATACTTTTGAAAGAGTCAGAATACACAACCCATGGAACTGGCCTAAGTGCAGCCTTTTCTACCAAGGCAAGGGCAGTAAGAATGCTGGGCTCACAGAATACTCATGTGAGGCAGTGTGTGCTATTTGCAAGAGAAAGCTGGCAAAGAGACGTGATTTGTTTGGCCATAAAAAGATGTGTAGGTATCCCTTTGGTTAATGGTAATTGTGTTTTCACTTGTAATTGTAAATGTTGTCTAATAAAAGCTGGGGCTTTTGTGTTAAGGATATTACGTGTGGGGGTGGCTGGAGTCTGTTAGAGGTGTTTGGTACTGTTAAAAAAGATGTTTTTCTCTGAAGGAAAAAGGGAGACACCTAGTGACTTAGGGTTCTAGTCAGTTTAAGAAGTGTTTCTCTTTCTTGGTCTTCTAATATTTTATTTTAGGTTGGTTCCCGCCATTTAAGGCTTAACAGAGGTCTGGAAGCCAATGCCCCTGCCTTTGACAGGTAAGATTCATTCCACTTTGGCAGCAACACAGCAGCCTGGCATGTAACCAAGATTCCACAGCTTTGTCTTCCTAGAAAATCCTGAGATGTGGAACATGTCTCAGATGATGTGGCCAATCCCCCAGGTGTGGCAGATTATTAAATTGGTTTACTTAATTTAGTCACTTATTTTTGAGCTTTTTTCCTTCTTGTTTTCAGTGGTAATTGAATTAATTTGGTCTTCCAGCTTATTCCTGTAAAAGTTTAGAAATGCTGAGTGATATGCAAAAGACGGGTTTGTGTAAACCTTTGTGAGCTAACAGATATGAGTTTACACTTACGGTACACTGATTATGTGTGCTTTACCACTGTAACCAAAGTAGTTAAAGAGTAAACACTGCTTTCACACCATTCTGGATTTGTTTTTTCCTCATTGTTTTACTCCTATACAGAAATAGCAGTGCCTTATTCTGTGGCCAGTGTTGTACAATGCTATTATGCTGTTGTTTTCTATTTTATGCAAAGACTGGCTTGTAGACCTTTTTAAGCCATTAAGACTCTGTTTGTCAGCTGGAAGCTGTAGAAAAACACATGCATTAGCTTGATTCCTTTGAATGTCTGACTAGGAAGTGCTATCCTCTAAGGGTGTATTTCTACTGATATCCATGGGAACAGTGCCTGAAAAGCACATGAAGAATTTGGTCTGTGGGAATTTTTCACCTTGTAAGTGCAGGTCAAGTGATTAATTTCTGTTTTGGTTTGGTTTTGGCAGAACAGGGTGTATGTTGATTTTGAGTAAGGCCTCTTTATTACTGCAACTGTTAGCAAACAGGACATTAGTGCCTGTTAATGGTTTTGCAACCCTGAAGACCCCGAACAGGGATTAGAATCTAAAGGGACTATGCAGTCTCTGCTCCAGAGGTTCTTGGCCTTCATTCTCCAAGCTTTTAAGGCTCTTAAATCCTACTGAATTCAAGTGCCTTTGAGACTCTTGGTCTCGTGGCCATCTGGTGCTGTGATAACTTGCCCTGCCAGTGTCCCTGAAGTGCCATCTTAGAGGTTTGCATTTCACAACAGCGATATTTCATAGAAGAAGGCAACAATAACTTATTCAGCATCTTCTTGTACTGCCCATGAAACTGACAGTAGCTCAGGAAGGAACAACTCCGTAAGACCATTTATCCCTGGCACTAATACAACTGGTGAATAGCTTTCTCCTAACGTGAACATAAGGATAAACTTGCACTGTTCCTTCTTTCCCTTGTGCCTTTAAGTTAGATGAACTTAGGGATCTCTCTGCTTACCGATCTGCAAAAGGCAGTCCTTTGAAAATGGGCAAGGAATAAGTGACTGATTATATGGAAAAGTACACTGGAATTTAACAACCTGCCACATCTTTTCTGAGATGTCAATTTAGCCTGTTACATTTACCATGTGAGAAATGGATCGTAATCTTGTTAGAAGGTATTTTTCATCCTTTCTCTCCCCGAGAAATTCACACGGAGCTTTGCTTATGATACTCAAACAGGTGACTTGAGCTTTAGTAGTTTTGTTGGGAGGAAGCAACACTGGCAGAGAGGGAGGATCTTGATGCTGCGATCAGAGGGGTGCAACTGTATGGGAAGTGTTAGCATACAGAGAACTGGTTGCAGAATCAAGAATGCACCAGAAAATATATTAGCTGTGTTTCCTGAAGGCAATGCTGATGACTTCTTCTTTCTTTTCTCCCCTTCCATGGTTTTCTGTGTAACTTATTTCTGGTTAAAGAATTTAAAGAGTCGTGCCAGAAGATGTGTGCTTGCTGTTTTTCTGACACTTTGCCATTATATGTCATTTTGCAGCACGGAATAACTTCTCATTTTTGTGAGTGCTTATTTTATTTTTCTTGTCTGTTTCTATCCAGCTTCCTCTTAAGTACTACTACAGCGTTGTCTGTACAGGAGGGAAATCAACTTTAAGATCTAATTCTTTCTTGATGAGCCAGTACAGCTTCTGTAGACCATGCATGCCAACTTGAAAAAGATGTATTGAGGGGAGAATGGGTGTCTTGGCATCTCAATAAAAGCTCTTAACTTGAGAGTCCCTAAATATCAGGTTTTAAGGTTTTCGTGACATAGACCAAAAAAACCAGCCCACTTTATACTTGTCCTATTTTGTGCTTTTCCTGAAGAATCTGGGCCAGACAACTTGGCTAAAAGGACCTTTGTTCTGATTCAGTGCAGCAGTTCTTATGATTACTAATCTTCCTGCTTGATTTGAGTTCAGAGTGAATGTCTCCATGTTGCAGTAGCTCAGAGATATTTGAACTCTGTCACCTGTGACATGTATTTGGACCTCTCTGGCCTTGGCACTGGAGTCATAGGCCCCATTTCTGCTGCTGACTCTTAGTAGTCTCAGCTCTGTGAGATGCCAGACAATTCCTGTTGAAGTGTACTACTTTTTCTTCTTTTCTTGTCTTTCCTGTGTAGTTCCCAAGCTAACAGCCAAGAGGTAGGAGCATGAAGGGCAATGTCAAAGCTAACAGTGACATAAAAGATTTGGGACCTATTTCCTAAGGCAGTTCTTTAAGTTCAGTACGAAGTGCTATATCTATTAATTGTGTACTTTCACCATTTTTACTTTAATAATTGATTGCAAGGAAACTTGGAAGATATCTGTAGATGGTGTGGCTGACACTTTCTGCTGGATGAAACTCCCAGTGACCTCTACTTCTGTATTTTGAAAATGGCAGTAGGCAACGTAACGTGGTTTTGTTTAGTACCTATTATGGTTACTTTTACTGTAGGCATATGATGCTTCTGAAAGAGCAGTATGGAAAACAAGTGATCGTTAACCTGTTGGGAAGCAGAGGAGGAGAGGAGGTGCTCAACAGAGCTTTTAAGGTAAAAGCAATAATTTTCATTTTAACAGCTGATCTCCCTTGAGCCTCCATGTTTTTCTGTTTTCCTTCTGGCCCAGGAGGTGATGAATAGTATATCTAAAGGAATTATGTTAACCCTTTACCACATGTTACATACTGAGAATAGCACGTCTTGGTCTCATGGCTTAATTCCAGCACTTCCTTTCTGCTTACTTCTTCATACATTTGTGTACGTTCTCTTTAACCAAACTTAAAAAGAAATTGCCCAAATTTCCTAAGGGTAGTTCACATTTGCAAAAGTGAATCATAGTCAGCTTTGACATTGTATGCAGCCACCTATGCAGTCAGGGGCCCCCTGGGATTGTCAGAACTGCCTGGGGGCTGGGCCCTAAGCCTCGATCACTGAGCATAGTGACTTGGCATCACTAAGCTGTCTTGCTCTGATAGTAATGGGAAATAGCTATCTAGCACTGATTGTGTTGGGAATTGGCTGCCTGAGCACCAGATGACAGTTTGGTATATGGTGAGAGATTTTCCTGGCCTCTAGGTGTCCCTAGGCACAACTAATACCTGAAAGCAAGGATGTTAGGCATTGTAGAACTAAAACTGTGCTGCGTTCTAGTGCGGTATTCTTTTTAAAACTAGTGTGACCTTAAAGCCACAGATGGGCACTGAGTGGGATTTGCAGCAGTGCAATAGCTGCCTGAATCTGGCTGGAGGTTGATGGAAGTCTGCCTCCTTAAGTGCCTGTTGCTTTAGCAAACTGACATAGGTTCTTCAGAGATTACATTCCTAAAACTAAAGATAGAATGATTTAAGTACACACCTGTAGTAAGTGCCATGTAGATATAACTGGTGAAGAGTGATACCAGCAGTTCTGAGCTGAAATGTTTATTATGTGAAGCTAAGCAAGATAAAAATTGTGGTTAAGTGATAGTGTCTGATTTCTTTCCCTGTCTGTTGCAGTAGTGAACTTACAGGGAGTGTCAAGTTATTTGTCAGTTTTGCTGCGTGACCATTTCCTCCTCCTACAAAAGAGCTGGGAAGGACTATCTGCTTCCCCAGCAGAAAATGGCAGAGTGAAGGTCTCCCCTTGTACAGAATGTGGCTAAAGAAAGTGATTATGACTAAAGCTTGCAAGGCAATGAGGAAGGCACAGAAGCGAAGTCTGGTCCTAGCTTCTGTTTTCAGCTTCTTACTGAATTTCTGCATGACGTGGCTAAGCCTCTGTAATCTTTTGGTTTCCCTCTCTTCAAAACAGCTTTTCTAGTTTGTTTTGCAAACCCCACTGAAATTTAAAGGTAGGAGATAACCAATTCTGAAATGCTCCAATAACTTACGCGGATAAAAATATGACATTTGTTGTTAATTTACTACTGATACTCTCTGAAACTCTCACATTTTTGAAGACCATGTTCTACCCAGTATCATGCAACCCGAAATTAAGTCAGAAACCGGACATCTCTAGAATAAAGACCTTGCATTTGTTAATTTAATTTAAATAAAGACCTGTTCTGTTTAAATTCTTACATTTTTCGCCTATTTTAAAAATAAATAAACTCTGAGAATATCTTGCGAGCTCAAAGAATTTAGACTGAGATCACTGAAAACCAAAGTTCTGTAATCATTCAAAATGACTCCTTGGTCATTTCTTTACCTTTGTGTTTTAAGAAATGGATGTTAGGAAAGAATACAGAGTTAATTTTACTTTGATGACTTTAAAGGGCTGGACTTATAAACAAAGTAATTCATGGGAGCGTGATTAGGGTTGCAAACCTGTCTCCTCTTCTGTCATTAGTTTTTCCATCTTTCTTTTGCTTTTATTTCTTCCTCTTCTCTCCACTCTTGCTTCAACCTTATTCATTCTTACCAGTGTTGGTTCAAATTATTCTTGTAATTACTGCTGCTGGGCTCTCTTGATGAGAATGGCATGGTTACCGTTCATTTACCATTCATTATCTGTTACCTGAATCAGCTGCTACCAGACCAAAAATCAATACTGTTCCCAGGAAATGCTGTTCCTCCCACGAGCCTTCCCTATAACAGATGTAATTATGTTTACAGTAAAAGCAAGGCTGCAGCGTAGAGTTGCGAATAGTCTGACAATAATTTACACTGCGGCAGTGGGTAAATGTCATCCTCAAGTGCATTACTAGTGCCAGCATCTGCAAGGGCAGATTGGGGTGTCAACAGTAACAGTCTAATGAAATACATTTTACAGGTCTCTTTCCAAGCACTGCCTTTAAATTTGTTTCTGCAGGAAAGGCTTAAGGGCTTACTCAATACAATTATGCTGGTGTAACTGCTACATGTACACTTTCAATGTAATATCAGATTTGTTTTGTCCAGTGTGTGTCACAATGTAAGTGGAGAAAAGCATCCATCATCTCTTGGGGTGAAAATGTGCGGGAGGGAAGAGGATAGACAAAGGCTTGCATAGTTGGAGTTAATGTAATTGTTCTCTCTGGCTTTCTTGTGGAGAGCAGGATGTATTACCGTTGTATCTGTTGCAGATACTTTAATGAAATTTGTGGTGATTACGGAAATGCATGTGAGGTCATTGAAATTGGAGATGAAATAGTGAGGCTATTTGTGCCTCTTCTTTCACTTCTCCAGTTTACCACAAACACTTTATAGTACATTTCCTGGGTTGTAATTCCTTACTTACTTCCTCCCCCTCAGCCTGCCTAGAGCATCGCTGTTGCTGTCCACCCTCGTGCACAGACGTAGCAGCAGCCCACTGCTGCAGGGCTGCCACCAGCCACAGCACAATTCTGATGTGTACTTTGCAGTTACAGTTTGAGTTCCCCTGCAGGAAAATTGGGTTCTAACAGTCAGGTTTACTTCTGTGAAGAAAACAAACAGGGAACTTCAGTGGCTTTCTTCATGTCTGGCCTTTTGAAAATCCCTATGAATTATGTGATTAACAGTCAAGGCTTATTAATGATAAAAGCATGCTGTTATCAATCCTTACGTGTGTCTTGAGCAGGATTTGTTTTCCTTCATTCTCTTATCTAAACAGAAACTGCTATGGGCCTCTTCCCATGCGGAAGACAGTCCCATGATAAACTTTGACTACCACCAATTTGCAAAAGGTGGGAAAACTGAGAAACTGGAAAATTTGCTGAGGCCTCAGCTGAAGTTGCACTGGGAAGACTTTGGAATCTTCACAAAGGGCGAGCATGTAAGTCCACGGTGAGTGTCTCTGCCTTTCTGTCCCAGTGTAGCTGGGCACTGTTCATCCTGGCCTTCCCAGGTTTCTTGCTGTGTTTGGACCATGACTGTAAATGACCATCTTGAAATACAATTTTGAGGCAAAGTGTGGTCTTGGTGCTAAATCAGTGATTGTCTTAATTGCATCTCCATGGTTTCAAATCTGCGAATTTACTAGTGCATGGATTTGCCAATATAGTGTCGCAGATGTAGTCAAGTAATGAGATGTGTTAATGGAATATATTGTGCACAGTGTACCTGCACCATCAAAATGTGGGTGGGTATATTCAGGCTGAACATTTGATGATCTTGTTCAATCAACTCATGGTTAGATGTTATTTAAAAATATACCGTTTTCTCCTCCCTCCTCTTGTGTTTGGTTACCAAAGTCTGCAGACAGGTACTTTTCGAATGAATTGTTTGGACTGCCTGGATCGTTCTAATAGTGTACAGTCCTTCGTTGCACTGGAGGTGAGTTTGTCAGAGGACCTTCTGTGGGATACCTGTAGTGCATACATCGGCTGTTCCATGGGAAAGACAGGAAAGAGGCTGTAAGTCTCAGTTATGAGAGTCTGTCTTGCCAGCTCTGATACAGAATGGTGCTGGCTGGAATACTGAGGATAAAAAGCAAAAAAACATATTTAAAAACAATGTTGGTTTCTTTCTTGTTTTTTTTTTTTCTCCTTCTGCACCTAATCCAGATACTGTTTGCTCAATTAGAAAGTCTTGGTTTGAACTCTAAACCTATAATTGAGCGCTTTGTGGAATCCTACAAGGAGATGTGGACTCTCAATGGTCAGAATCTGAGCAGAGTATTTAGTGGCAGTCGTGCCCTTGAGGGGAAGAACAAGGTAAAGAAAAATGGCAAAACTGTTTATTTACAAGTAAAGAAAGATGTCCTATTTGGTGTCACTTGCACTCATAAATCCTGTCTGATGTAGGTTGGGAAGCTCAAGGATGGTGCCCGCTCTGTGTCTCGTACCATCCAGTCAAATTTCTTTGATACAGTCAAGCAGGAAGCCATTGAGTTGCTGCTCATGGGTGACTTCTTCCGTGAGGAATATGCAGACAAAGGCAAGATGCTCATGGACCAGACTGCACTGCTGGGTAAAGCCAGTGTAAACCCTTCACTTTTCTTTTGTATCTGCTTTTAGCTGTCAGATATAAGCAATTGTACCCTTTTGATGAAAAATCAATAAATAAGCTGCTTTTGCACAGATCTGTTGTTTAAAGCACTACTTTCAAGTGACCATAGCACAACTCCGTGTGTCTTAATTCCACTCTGCTTAGTTCTCATTTTGTTTTGAACTTTTGAGTATGTTTTTCTGTTCTTTGATAGTGTTATTTTCTGACAGTTTAGAGTTGGACCAGAGGGAAGGATTTTAGGGCTATATTCCCAGTCTGGTCCTGTCTGAGTTTGTCTTGAGGAAGTCTCTTGAGCTCAGCCTTTTTATCTCCTTATTTGTGTCCTTGCTGTTTGCACATGCTTTTAGCTGGTTGGATCTTTAAAGGCACATCTCTGTTATTTTAGTTCATTTCCTGCTTTATTCCAGGCCCCTAATAGTCCACCACATAGACACATTTGTTTGCACCCATCTAGAAAAAACTCAGCTCTCTCTGAGAAGATATTTACATGCAAAATACAGTATAATTTCACCCACAAGCAGTATTGGGTGGTCAGTTTACTCCAGAGAATCATTCAGCACCACTTCAGTCCTGGGCTTGTTCCCTGGTGTGGATCTCAAGGCAAATATAGATAACTTCTCTGTGCCTGACTGCCAGTGCAAGTTGGGTAGTTAAAGATTAACTCTGCTTCATTTGGTTAGAAAGCAAAAGCACACCACTAATTTTCTATACTCAGCAAAATACGTGAAAATATAGCAGTTTCCTGTGAGGAGTTTTGACCAGGCTAGAGAGCCATCACTGTGCTAGATTTGTACTGATGTGAAACTGTGCTGCTCTCTGTCTTTCCTTCCACATTCTACACTTCTCAGGGCTTCAGTTGAAGTTGTAAATTGTGACATGCTTGATTGCTTGTCCTGGTTTCAGGAATGGAGTTCATTGGCTTCCTAGTGTCTTGTATACTGTTGTGTTTTGGATTTAATATGAGACTAATGAGTGAGCGAGTGATTGTGTGTTGTACTTAGTTGACAGCTGGCTTTAAACCGCAGCAGGCTGGTAACACACTGATGGTTTTAGTTGTTGCTATATAGTGTTTATACTAAGTCAAGGACTTTTCAGCTTTCTGTGCTCTCCCATTCGGAAGGCTGGAGGGCTACAAGAAGCTGGGAAGGGAAGCAGCCAGGACAGTTGGCTCCAAATGGCCGAAGGAATATTCTATACTATATGATTCCATGCTTGGTGTATAAACTGGGGGGACAAAGCTGACTGGGGGCTCCTACTTTGGAACTGGCTGGGCATTGGCTGGGGAGCAGTGAGAATTTACATCATACCACACTTGTTTTGTATATTGTAATTCTATTATCTTTTTCTTTTGTTCCCCTTTTCCCTCCCATTAAACTGTCTTTATCTCAATCCATGAGTTTTTCACTTTTACTCTAGCGGTTCTCTGCTGCATTTCTCTGCGGGGGCAGGGAGGGAGCGAGTGGCTGGGATGAGCACTACAACCCTGGTTGCCTGATGGGTTTAAACCATGACAGCGCTGTAGACTAAACTGAAAGGATTATGTGAGATAAAATAATTCTTTACTTGAAGAAGTACAGAAAAATGTAGGCTGAAAGTGGGTGACCAGCCCTTCCCAAGCTTTTAAAGGGTGCCTGCTTTCTGGAAGAGAAATTGCTGACATCAGCCCCAGTTATCTTGTAGTTATTGCCATTTCCATAGGAGTTATTCCCGACCTTTTGTGTTTTTCCTGCTAGGGTAATGTCATTATTGTACAGTGAGTGTGCTGCTGCTGTCTGGATTGTTTCTTTCCTTTTACAGCACATTCTTCTTTTACACACCATTTTTCTCTTTGCCCTCTTCTGTCAGTAACTCCAAGTATTTTGAAGGCCATGTCAGAGCGTCAGTTTGAATTCACAAGCTCCAAGCGTGTTCGTGTTGCCATGGGGACCTGGAATGTGAACGGGGGAAAGCAGTTTCGAAGCAACATCCTTGGTACCAGTGAGCTGACAGACTGGCTGCTGGATTCTCCCAAGCTCTCAGGAGTTTCAGAATTTCAAGGTAAGACTTCACAGTTAAAATGTGTAAGCAGTATTTGCTGGCATCTCTAGAGACAGTAAGTCAGGACACAAGATTTGACCAGCCTTTCAAAGGCAGTGCATTTTGGAGGGCATTTTCTGACAGTTCTTAGGGGTGTATGCAGCTCCTCCATGCTTTTGCTGCCTCCCTGCAGAAGTGGAATGGTGCATGAAGAGCTGATAGTCAGAGTGCTTTGAACACTTTGAAACAGTCCATGTGACTGTTTCAAACCTTCAGCAGGTCAGAATTCAGAGCTCTCTTTCATGCCATCATGGGATGTATCTGCCTATTCTGCACCCTACATGTCATTTTCTTGTTCCTTATCTCTGTTCTTTGCTCTTTATTGTGAGCAGAAACTATGTGCTTAGGTGCCATCAGAACATCTCCTTGGTCTCTCATCTGGAGTTAAACATATCTGCACAATCTGGACTATGAGCTTGACTGGAAATGTTACTATCAAAGCCTTCAGACGAAAAGATTTACTTTGTTGAAGGCGATATTTCCTTTCTTTAGCAGTATAGAAAACTCCTATGCTTGTGGCTTGATGAAATTGGTTGCTGAATTTCTTATTTATGGCACAAGGTCAAGTATTGTAATTGATTTACAGATTTTTTTATTATAGTAAATGAAAAGTGAACATTCTGTCATTTAAAAATTGAGTGGTTGCAAAACTAAGGCAAAACCCATGCTTTTGTTGTTGCAGTGGAATATTTAGTTTCCTGCAGGCATCACAGGGATAGTCCTGTACCTAACCTTGTAGCTCAGGAATACATTCCTCAAATTCTTGGCTCCCTTATACAAGTTGTCTAATTTGAACCCTTAGCTCCTGAGTGGTATGTGATTAGGTGCAGGCTGCTGTATTCTGAGCAGCCTGGGTAAGTGACTAGTCCAGTCAGGTCTGTTTCAGAAACACTTTAGATGTGTTAGAATATGACTATGCCCATGATACTAAAATCTGTTGAGAGCCTGTCATGTGTTAGCTTTGCCAGGCCATCTCCTGAGAGAACCTGCTGCGTGGTACAGGCAGCCATGACATGGGAAGTCTGAGCAGCTTCTGGAAGAGAGCTGAGTTACGTGAATGGGCAGGGCTAGGGTGTGACCCTGCAAATGTCCGTCCACTGTGTCAGTGCAGTGCCTACACAAATGGGCACGTGCTCAAAGACAGATGTCCAAAATTATTAATGGGAAATACATGTGGCAGTGCCTGTCTGGTTAAGCCAGTAAAGGAGGCTAGCTGTCGTGCTAGTTTCACCCTTGTGTCTGCAGCGAGTTGCTGCATATTTTACTTTTCAGTCGTATTTTCTGAGTCAGATCTGATTTAGGCTCCTATGTTTGTCTATATTTAGATCTTTGTGTTGAATTAAGTTACTGTCACCGTGGTCATATAACACTTAAAAAAAAATAAAAACTCTTTAGGCAATGGACGGACCTAATGGGTCAACAGATTTGCTTCACACTGTTATATGAGAGCATCTGATCTTCGGTGTTTTCTCAGAGTAATATCCACAGAGCCAGGGAAGGAGGGGGTCACTGCTCTAGGATGACCTAACCTTAAATACAGGTGATCTGAGAAGGACTTGGAAGAAAGAAGGCAAGAAGAAACTTCGAAGGCATCCTTAAACTATGAGATAACTTTACTAAAGGCATTGAGATGGAGGTGACATACTGGTGTGTGGCCAATTAAGTTCAGTTACGTAGGAATCTCTGTCAGAAAGGAAGAGAATGTTGGGTTGTTGTTGAGTAAAATGACAAGCGGGTAAAAGATGGTGAGTAGTGAGATGATGTGGCTTTAGTGGGGGGCGGGGAGAGATCTTAACACTGCTACAATATAATGTTCTGTTCTGAACTGCTTCCTGCAAGAGAGATGGAGACCAACTGGTGGGAGAAAAGCAGGAAAAAATTTCAGAGGAACTGCAGGGGATGTTTTATGAGATTAGATTAAAGGAGCTATGAATATGTATAGCTTGGCAGGGGACACACAAGATAGAACTACAGGAAGGATCTCTGACAGAAATTAGAATACAAGTCGTTAGAAGAAACAACAAAATAGTAATTCTGGTATGACTTTTCCTTCCTGCCAACAGATGATGATAACTGCCCTCCTGACATATTTGCAGTGGGATTTGAAGAGATGGTTGAGTTAAGTGCAGGGAATATTGTGAATGCCAGGTACGTAAAAACAAAACAAACAAAACCAGCAGCAAAACCCCCTAACCAACCAATCTAAAAAACCAACCTAAAAAACCAACCAAACAAAAAAACTGTAAATAAACCAAACCAACCAAACAAGCAAAACCCCAACAAAAAGAACATAATTTTCCCCAAAGGAACTGGCTGTATTCATTTTTATGATCACTTGTATTGAATACTCCCTTCCAAGTCTGTTTCTTGCAACCATAGCTGGAAATTTGTTCCCATCAACAAATGCCAGTGGGATGGTGTTGAAAGTGCTCTTTCTCTGTGAACTTTTGCACAGTAGAATACACTGTGTTTACTAAGTCTCTTAAGTCTTTATGTTGACAGAGAAGGATTCTGGTGGTTGAGATTGATTTAACACGTGTCCTTAAAACCCTGTCTGATGTTGGAAAAATGTGCTCAATGACTACTACAAACCTAATTGGCATTCATGTTGGAATTCTAAAATTGTCTAAAAACGTCTCTGTGGCTAGTTGTATTTGTGAAAATTACACCCAGAGAAGAAGTTGCGTGCAAAGCCTGAGGCTGGCGTATCAGCACATGCAGTAGGCTGTTGTGTTTACTGGTCCTTGTGAATCTGAATGGGGATGGAACTCTGAAGATTATGTTTCCAATGCTGATTCATCAGGCTGGCCAGTTAGTTGTCTGTTTTGGGAATGACAAGTTACAGCAGTGCCTAGCATGGCTGCTGGGCTGGCAGTATATCTGCATGGATATGTTGACTTTGGAGAAAAGAAAAAGCTAGATCCACTGAAGTGAAGGTATATATGCACCCATTCACAAACCTTAGCTAAGAACAGCCAACAGCTGTGAGTAGTCAGTCACCTTCCAGTCAGAAAATCCAGATAAGATCTCTTCACTGTGAGCATAAGAAATCTTATGAGATTGATACGGAAATTTTTTTTAAGGTTATGCTTGCTATAATCAGCTTCCAGTTATTCCCAGTGAATGGGTGTAGCCAATGTCATGTGATGTGGATCTTTCTAAGCATAGTAGGCAAAATCCCTCTCACATCCAGAAGCAGGATAACTCTATTTGTGTGCTGTGCCTGGGCTCACTGCCCCTTCTAACTCTGGGCTGGCTTACAAGGAGGTATTATCGGTCTCTGCCATGCATTCTACAGCATTTCAAGTTCTACAGCCTAATGGGATGTCTATAAACCTAAGGCACAGTTAATCTGTTCATTTTATTGACTGTATGAGGTTTGTTTTGATTCCATTAAATGATTTTATGTTTGTTCCAGTACAACGAATAGAAAAATGTGGGGAGAGCAGCTTCAAAAAGCTATTTCCAGGACTCATCGCTACATTCAGCTGACATCAGCACAGCTTGTTGGTGTTTGTCTTTTCATCTTTGTACGACCATATCATGTCCCCTTCATCAGGTAAAAAAACCCCAAACCAAACAAAAAAAAAACACACCCAAAAACCCCACCAAACCAAAAACAAAGCAAAAAACCCACCCCAAAATAAAACTAACCTAACAACAACAAGCCCCAAACTAACCAAACCAAAAAAAACCCCAAACACAACCTGTGTCTTCAGTAACATCTGGTGTTGGAGTGTGGCCAGAGAGCGTGGCAGTGATGGCTCATCTTGGTGGGAGTCATGCAAACGTGGATTTTGGTCTCAGCTCAGCGTGGTAGAGAGGCATGCTTCCAGGCAGCAATAGGCTGGAGTCCATCTCCCTGGGTAGTACCAAGGCCAGACAGCCTCAGTGTCTTCCTCCAGTTAGCTGAAAAGCCAGCCATGCTCCTGGTGGGCAGTCAGGGTGGAGCACCTTGTTTGGACGCTGTCTTTCTGGAAAAGGAATGACCTGGGCTAGCAAGTCCAAGAGCATTTGATGCACTGAATGAAGGCAAGTGCCTGCCTCTGCCTGAAGGGCAGGTTTTACCTTCTAGCCCTGTCCATACTGTTTCCAGAACAGGGGTAGTTCTGCACCTGAACAGAATGGTGGAAAAGGTGGAAAGGCAGACGGGGGAAAGAGACCTAATTTTGCCCCTTGACATTTTATAGAATTGAGAGGTAAGAGAACCTATGAAGTGTTTGTCTCTCCCAAATGTCATGAGAACCAGAACTGTGTGCCTAGTCAGGAGGGTGCAAAGCTGTGTATCCTCAGCTTACTAGCTCAGCTCTCCCTGGAGAGTGACCAAACTCCTCCTAGAAGATTACCAACCCACAGAGATAACTTGCATCAAAATGCCTTTGCTGTGGGCAAGAATTATACAGGCTAAGTGTAAATGTTTAGGAAGTGAATAATTAGTCAAAACTATCTTCAGGCATCTGTCTGACCTTAAAGCCCCCAACGATCCAAACACTTCTCTCTACCCCATATTAGGGCACTGATTGGCCACTGGATTTTGTGATTAAAATATCAAAAGCTGCCTCTTTTTCCCTGTGATCTCATATCTACTGGAAACACCAGAACAGAGCTTGTGCAACATCAAGTGCTGTAGGCCAGGCAGAGCAATGCAATCCAGGTAACTCTGATGGTCTTGCATTGCTGCTTTCCAGTAATCTTTTTCAAAATTATTTTAAAGAATTACTTTTTTTGCTGCTATGAAGCAGTCCAGAGGAGAAGTGTTCCTCTCAGTTTTTGACTTTTCACCTGATTTACAAAAAATTTGAGTAATCCCGTAGGAAATGCATGGTTTAAATGGAAATCAGAAGCAGAACAGCACAGTGACTCTGTTGCAGTTGTCGAACTGCCAGAAATTGGATGTTGCTTTTTGAAACTCAGGAGAGTTCAGTTTTAGTGACCAAGTTTCATCGTTTAAGGCAAATGTGCTGCTTTGTGTTATGTGAGCATAATCAAACCTAACCTGTATGCTTGCATAATTTTTTCCTATGTCGAGAAAAGGAAAGGAAAAATGATCAGAAGTGCAAAAAAAGGCTTCTGTGCTTACAGAGATTGAAGACATTTAGACAGAAGATAGAGAATAGAGAAATAATATGAGACAATAGCTGGTTTATACAGCAGTGAAAGAATTGATGAAATACAAGGAGTTGAATTTACAGTGGTTTATCTCAGCATAACCTTTGCCATGAATGCAAATCAGCTGAATACCAGTCAGGAGATGGGTAGGCAGGCAGCAGGAAGGGAGAACTCTTTAGAGTGAAAAGACTGAACATGTGCTTCTGTAGGAGTGCTTAAAACCCATTGTTTCTTAGAAAACTTTGATGTTCCTCCTTTGCCTCCCTGAGGGTGTGTTCTGGTGGTGTCCTGCTGTCAGGAAAAGACAGGAAATTAAAGAGGGAGAAAAAAGTACAAAAGATGGGGGAGGAAGAGAGAAGAAAATGAAGGGGGTGGGGAAAGGGGGCCCGTAACATCTTGCATCATTTAGATCACGAATTTCTGAGAATAACTCAAATAAGACTTAGCAGTTTGCTGCATGTCACTTCTTAAAATCAATAATTTTCTAGTCATATCTGCTTGACTTCTTCTCTGGAAAGTAAAATTTCCTCACTGGGAAAGACGTGCATGGTGCTGGGGTTGGCTACAACAACGATCTCATCATTTACTTATCTGATCAGACAGCCATGCTTTGTTCTTGGAGTAGCCTGGCTGTTTGGGAAAAATTACCCTGAGAGCAGGTGGTCTGCTTTATCAAGTTATCTTTCTGTAGTGAAGTGTGTGCTAATCATCACATTGAAATACTAAGTAATTAACAACGTGGAGACCTTAAGCAGTTTGTCATCAGTACAGAACACATTCGAGGAGTTACATATAAATAGTTGTATCCAATAATTGCTGATTTTATCACATCTGATTTAATGGGTTATGATCTGTTGTTCTTTAATTAAATGGAAAATCCATCATGAACTATGAAGCTGGGTTTCAACACATATGAACAGTTAATTGTTAACTGTCTGAAAAGCTGATTCCCATATGTTCAAAAGTAAAAGGAAACATAATAGTAAATGTAGTTATTGTCAATATTTTAATGATCATGGTAGAGGTAAACTAGAAAAGCATATTCTATAGAAATTGCCAGTATTTCAGAAATAAGGTCTTGCTGGTCTGTTTGGAAGGGACAAGAAAAGGAGAAAAATATTTTCAAATAGTTTTATTTCTGCACTATTGTATTATACTTAATTTGAAACATAAGTACATGAACATCAAGAAACTAAAAGATGTGCCTAAAAGCAGCCAGCTTTCTAGAGGGGAGAAGACATGGCATTGTAAACTGGCTTTTCCCTTTATGTTGCAGTCAAAGTTAATTGAATGTTTGTCCCTGAAGCTCTTTACTCTGTTCTCTTTCTATTTTTTTTTTTTTTTTAATGCAGGGATGTAGCAATAGACACCGTGAAGACAGGGATGGGAGGAAAAGCTGGAAATAAAGGGGCAGTGAGCATTCGTTTTCAGTTCTATAGTACCAGTTTCTGCTTTATATGCAGTCACTTGACTGCTGGGCAGACTCAGGTGAAAGAGAGGAATGAAGATTATAAAGAAATCACACAGAAACTCAGCTTCCCAATGGTAAGTGTAGACATATGTGTGCTAAAACCATTTGAGATAAAGGTGATATCCTTGCATCATGAAAGCTGGTCACAGGCTGTCTTTGATGACAGGTCATCAAAGAAGGCATCTCAGCGCTGTAAAAGAAAATGTAAAAGAATATGTTAGCAAATAAATAAATAAATAATAGGGAAGCACGTTTCACAGAAGACTGGATACCACCCAATATAGCACTTGCTCTACAAAAGTACTACTCTTTTCAAAAAATGGAGTTGTTCCAGCTCTTGAAAAGTCCTTGGCTTTGTGCAGCTTTTGATCTTTCAGAACTGCAACTTAACTGACAAGTCTGTAAGGCTCCATGGATAAGCTCTAGGGGATTGGTGTTAGAGCTGGAGAGCATGATATTGATAGCTCTTGCTGGCTCTGGTTAGTGAGAATTCCTGGAAGACCATCCATGCCATTGAGTGCAGCAGTGCCTTGGCTGCTTCTGGTCGGGTTTGATGTATCAGTTCTTGGTCACAGACATGGTACCCTCTGTTCCCTTCGTTTTGTCCTCATGAATGTGTCACCCTCAAGGAACTGCTGGCTTCTCTCAGAGTGGGGCAAGTAGGCATCACTGGTCTGGATGAATAACTTTTCCCCTAAATTGTGTCAAATCAGTCACCCTAGTGTTTTAATCCCAACTTGTCTCCTCAGGCCAGTAGATAACGCATGGGATTTGGTAGCAGGGCTCCTTTGCTTTCCTTAATGTTGATTGCTTCAGTTTCCACAACACTTTCTTTCTTGGACCTCTCTGGAAAGGTCCTAAGCCAGGAAGGCATTGGACCAGTTTGTGTATTCTGGTTAGTCAGCAAAAAATGGCATTTAGGTTGCAAAGCATAAAGTTTTACCTTCCTGTTGTTTGTAAGGCTTAGAGGTTTGCCACGTGCAGCATATCAATCAGTTGTTTTATGCGGGAGCTAATACTGACAGAACGGACGTCATGCATAGAAGATCTGTTCCAAATGACCATAAAGTTGTGCTTATGGTAGTTTTTCTTTGTAATGCCTCGTTAACTGTTTGATGTCCTTTACACTTGCAACAGCTAAAGGTACCTTGTGTGTATAATGCATATAAAGAGTGCCCTCTAGTGCTGTGACAGCCACAGTCTGGAACGTTTCCCTTATAAATCTCTCAGGTTTAGAGGTTTATAGCTGAACTGGGGGAAAAAAAAAAAAGAAAAGACTGGTTAGAGGATAGGATGCTAAATTTAGAACTGGAGTGAATTTTCATTGATGGTTGATTTCAGTACCTTTACAAAACTGTGACGTGCACGTAAGATCAAATTTGGAGCTTGTTCTTACTCAGGAGCTTTGTTGCTAAATTTGCCTTGGTACCAGAAGCACATTTTGTGTTATATTTAGAATATGTAAATATAGGCATGTGAAATGTGTTAGGGAAACAAACATATATTTTGAATATTCATGACAGACAAATTGTGAATAGAAAGTTGTGTTCCAGCTTAGACGTACCTTCAGGAAAGAGGGGTCAGAGTCTGACACTCTTGTTTACAAAATTCAGCTCAGCGGGGTGCCAAAGACAGTGAAGGAACCATTCTATTTTAGCACAAAATGGATTTTGACAAATAAATTGTGACAAGTAGGTCCAGTATTTAGTAATTCAGAGAGACTGAGTGCTACATTTCAGTGCATTTTAAAGGTGTTTCCATGAACATGATTTAACATTAACAGTATTCTGTACCTCAAAACTAGGGGCAAAACATGTTCTCCCATGACTATGTCTTCTGGTGTGGTGACTTTAACTATCGCATTGATCTAACATATGAAGAAGTCTTTTATTTTCTCAAACGTCAAGATTGGAAGACACTTTTGGAATTTGATCAACTACAGCAGCAAAAATCCAGTGGAAAAGTAAGGCAGTGTGTCTCATTTTCTTGAATAACTGCGTGTTGGCTGGGTCTTGTTCCTTGAGAGAGTGAAGAAGTTGCGTTTTCAGACCTTTGTTTATAGCTCTTGAATGCAGCAATTGGTTTGAAAATCAGAGCATTGTTTGCGAGGAAGTTGACGTGTCACAGTGGCACCTTCCTCATCTGTAACTTAAAGAGATTTTCTTTATTTTAATAGATTTTTAAAGACTTCCATGAAGGGACTATTAATTTTGGACCAACATATAAATACGACGTTGGCTCAGAGGCTTATGATACAAGTGATAAGTGCAGAACCCCAGCGTGGACTGACAGAGTGCTTTGGTGGAGAAAGAAACTGCCCTTTGAAAAAACAGGTGCCTAGGATCCTTCTTTTTCTGAAAGTTGTTTTAGAATTCATCTAGAACCCACTTAAGGGGATTTAATCTAGTGAATGGTGCTTTACCCAAGCAGATGTTCTTTCAGCTTCACTGGATTAAGTTTCAGAGATAGAGAAGGCCCTTTCCTGATTGTGTGAACAAAAGCTTCATGCTACAGATCAAAAAGGTACTGGGAGCTCACCGAGGAACTGAAAACAGCTGTAGCAATACAGAAATAATTCTATTGTTTTTCAACATTAGTCCAGATAAAGCTCCTGTGTTATAATGGCTAGATTGTTAAAACTGCTGTTCTCAGTAGATGTATAAGCAGTTTTCTGTAATTCCTTCTGTATTGGTAATTCTTAGGAATATTTCTGCTAGTTCATAGAATTGGGGGAGGTTTCAATAATTAGTGCTTATAAAATACTTTGAATTCATGAGTGGCCAACACAACAGAAAGGCCGTTTTCACTTGTTATTCAAAAGCTGCAGTTAAGAAATAAAAAGTATTTCTTTGCATATCCAGGGATAGTTTTCGTAATCATTTTGTAATCAGTCTGCAGGAACATCTATGCCCCAATGTTTCTAAAATTTGAATAAATTCATATTAAAAGTGTAATTGCTGGAGAATTAACTTGGTCTGTGCCTGCAGATGTGGTTTTTCACATGCCTGGAAACTTCTGCTTGGAATCTAAGTCATACCATGACTATGTTAAGTGTAAAAACTACATAGCAAAACTAGGGCAGTCAGAGGGTACGTGTCATCATGATACAGTTATTCACTCTTATTTAAGGGATGAAAAACAAAGTAAAATGAGGAGCAAAAACCATTGATAGAGATGCAGTCCAGGAAAGAAAAGCTATATGAGATATAATAAGGAAGTTAAAACAGCCCTCTTGTGCTGACTGTTTTCATTTTAGGAGAAAGAACACCCTTCAGCATTTGCAATGCATATTCCTTGCTTTGCATGGCAAAGCTTGCCCCTGGGGAACTTCAGTAGTTGGAGTACACACAGCACACAGGACCTAACCAGCTGGTCTGCAAGAGTCAAGGCAGGTCCCTTTTTTTAGAGCTTGTAGGCCTCCCACAGCTGGTTCACATGAGTCCACAACTGACTGGTGCCTTCCCAGCCCTGCAAAGCTTTCTTGGTTTGCTGCCAGAGTTCCTCTCCTTTACTGCTGGTGGCAAGGCTCTTCTGCCTCTCAGCTCTAATTGTGTTGCTTCTTATTGCTGTTATAGGCTGAACAATTACTCGCTCTGCAAGAGGAAGGCATAGCCTCAGTGTGAGTGATTAGGAAGAAACACCATATTCCATATTAATTCATTTTCAGCTTCACAGAAAAGAGAGGCAGAGTTATCCATTTATTCCAACAGTGACCTAAAAACTTCCTTATTTACAGCAACAGAGCACCTCACTCTAGCATAATGTCTGGAGCACTTTCTTTCACCTTAATAAGTTGCAATGGAATTATCTGGACATTGGATTTGCCTGGGTTTGGTTTCTCCTATCTCTTGTGTATTATTTCTACAATCCCTGTCTAATATTAAGACTTGCACAATAATTTCCATGTACAGTGTCTGTTTTTGTGCTCAGTGTTGAGGTAGGAAGTAAAATACCAATATGACTCTATCAACCCAAGTTGTACAGATAATTAATTGGGTAACATTCAGGTCAACAATTTTGCAGGTGTCTTTCTCTACTGATCAGCTGTCTCAGTTGCACTTCCAGTCCTTTCTCTCTTTTTTCTTTCTAGTCCCTAATTTGTAAATCTTGTAGGATACAAGCTCTTCTTTGAATGATTTATATAGAAGAACAAAAAACCCCACCTCCCACTGCTAGGGTCTGTGAAGAGAATCCTAATGAAATAGTGTTTAACTGTTAGTAAAACTAGCTTTGACTGAGTTTTAAATCATGTTTTGTGCTGCATAGCTGGAGAGATCAATCTTCTGGACAGTGATCTGAGTGCTGATACTAAAGTCGGGCACACTTGGACCCCTGGAGCCTTGATGTACTATGGGAGAGCAGAGCTGCAAGCATCTGACCACAGGTAAATAAACAATCAGAGAGAGGATTGCCAGGTTAAAATGTGTCATCCTGAATTACACCTTCAGAGTGAGGGACCAAGTCTGATTATAACAGGAATTACACCCTTATTCCATGTTCAGTATCTGCTTGATGGTTTTTTTTCTTCTCATGGTGGGTTTTACACCAGGCTGGCAGGTATCTATAGTCCTATATTTATTTTTCCTGCCCAGTGATCTCAGCAAGGGTTGGATAAGTTGCAGCAACAGGTGTAGAAAATAGGGCTTTCTGTTGCTTGGTTTTGGAAAAGCTCTGATAACTAAGGAAGCTGCTCTGATGGATTTCCACTCAGCTTGCTGTGGGAGAGGAGGAGGTTGGGACTGTGTGGCCTGAAGAGGTGTAAGCCAGGCCACACAGGGAGAAGTTTGGCCTTTTCACAGTACTCAGTAGTGGGGCTTCTGTGCACCCTTTAAAAATGGAGATGGGAGAAGGTAGAAAAATCAAAGACCAGTGCTTCTGGTTGGTCTATACCACCAACTTCTCTTTAGGGATAGGAATGACCTTTCTTTAGCAAACTTGTTCTCTGCTTCAGTTCTGAGAAACAAATTCTGTAATAAATACACTTTGAAAGGTCTCTTACATTCAGAATATTTGTCTCACCCCTTGCATGTCTTGTGCAAATCCTGCATTATTGCTCCTCCTAGCAGCACTCAGTGACCCCCAGTAGCTGCCTCTGTGCTTCTGATGGTGCTCTTGCATGCCAGGACTGTTCTTTATTCCTCTAGCAATGGAAGAACATGCCTCTTGCAATCAATTTCTCTGTGTCAAGGCTCTGACATTGCTGTGTTCTGCAAAGCACTGCGGAGCTGCTGCTCCCATTATATGGGACCCTGAGGATGCAATCTGTGAAACATTGCTGTTATACATGGTTTTCTGTTTCAGCAAACTTGACTCCAAAAGCTGCTTTTTAATTACTGTCTGCAGGTTTGCTTTCCCAAGGCTTGTGCTAGAAAAAGGGCATAACTGTATCTTTGTGACATATGGAAATGCATTATGATTCACAATGCTTATAGAAATGGTTAATGCTTCCTATACATTTTCCCCCTTTATTATCCCTTTCTAGCCCTGCTGTTGTTGCTTTCATATGTTCTGGTAATGTGCATTCAAGAGCCAGGTCTATTGCAAGTAGAAGGCAGCAATTTTGACACAGTTGTAAGAGCAGCCATCCCAATCCCTGCTCTGTGTGCATGTGCAGGTGGAAATCTGAGAACGTGGATTGCATCCACTGAGATGAGACGAGTTCTACTCTTTCAGACAGCTCTCTCAATTTTATTCAGATCTAACACACAGAGAAGCAATTTGTAAGAAATGGCTCAAGAAGCAAGTTTGCAGTGTTGGCTGCTTATAATGCAATGGATTGGCACATATTTGCTACATGACAATGTTATTCACCTAGAACACTGTGTCCTTAGTTTTTGGAAGAAGATATGTGGCCTTGTCTAACAGAAAATAATACATTTCCATCCTGATTTATAGATGTTTGGGGCCACAGCTGTTTGATAATGAGTGAAGTATCCTGATATTTTTGGTCTGTAGGTTTGTCATAATTGCTGCATACAATTGTTATTTCAATTCCCTTATGGTGTCTTCACTGTTACATGCAGCTAATGCAGGACTGGAAAATATAATTAATAGTGCTGGAGGCATGATCTTGACCACTGCAGAAAAAATGAAGCTTTCCTCCTTCTTGATATAGATTTTCATTTTATATAAGCATTTCTTCTTTTTAAATAAGCATTTTTCCTTTGTTTTGTGTAGGCCAGTGTTAGCTATTGTAGAAGTGGAAGTTCAGGAAGTTAATGAAGCTGCCCGTGACAGTGTTTTCCGGGAAGTGTCATCTTTCCAGGGACCACTGGATGCCACAGTAGTGGTAAATCTGTTATCACCAACACCTGAAGAGAAAAATGAATTTCCTGAAGACTTGCGTACAGAGCTTATGCAGATGTTTGAGGATTATGGCACTGTTGTTCTGGTCAGGTGAGTTTGGGATCTGAAATGGCATGGCATCTATTAAAAAGCACAGACCAGAAGATCCCTTTTGTCCTGACAGAGTTAACTTTGTATTGGAAGGTAGTATGTAGAACTCCTTCACTGCATGTTCAGTTCTTCATTAGAAATTGAATACAAGTGTTTTGAATATCTTATACCTCTTGACAACCTTTTAAAGAAATAATACAGCAGCTCTCTTGACTGAGGGGAAAACAATTTTATTCAATACAGCACCATAAAGCAGAGAGTTTGATGTAAATCATCATCTCTAGATTCAGGCCTCATTTCCAAGCATTGCTGCTTCTGGTGGATCCTCGGGCCCTGCCTCACCTCCTCTGGGGAGGCCTGCTCTCTTCCAGCACTCTTTCACACTCAGCAGGATTTCCTGGCTGGCTCTCCTTCCTGTTGGGGATCATTCTGCTTGTTTGTTAACAGTACAGCTTGTCGCAGAGCTATCCCCCACTGGGTTTGAGAGGGAGAGTGTGATACCTTCTGGCAGAGCAGCTTAATTTCATTCTGATTGATTCTCTACAGGGCTCCAGCACAGCTGTGAGACTTCTGTTTTGAGAGATACAGGTGAAAGACCTAACAATTGACCTCTGGGAAACACTACCAAAAACTTGTTTATTTTTATTTGATTCATTTATTAATGGAGAAAGCTGATGACCTGTTGTTGTACAGTTTTATGAAGTGCCAATATAAGCTGAGGGTTCAAAAGCAGCCTTGCAGGAACAGCAGCACCACCTTGCTTCTGAAGAAAAAGGACCAAGAAAAGAACATGTTTAGGTGGATAGTTGTTGGTTTATTTTGTTTTTAATTGCTTTAGATCTTGGTGCAATACTAGTCTTTGGGAACATCACACATCCTCTGAGGTGAAGGATATGCAGAACCATGGAAGTTAGTCCAGAGGGAGTGTAAATATTGGACTGGATATCCTGTCAACAGCTACTGAGATGTTTGTCCTGCTGTTCCAGGGGTGATCCAGAAAAGGGCAGGGTGCTGGGGTCACACAAGGGAGGATTGGAGAGAAGAGGAGCCCAGCTGGGATTCATAGATCACCTGCTTCTCCTCAAAAATTAGAATTGTGAAGAAAAATACAACTAAAACCAAATGCATAGCACTGCTTATGTATCCTGTATCTAGATCTTTATGATAATTTTCTATCATGCTTGCCTTCAAAGGGTTTTATTCAATGGTGAAGTAAAATGGTTTTTCTCCTCTGTGTTTTTTCACTAGGATCTGTGGAGGTCAAATGCTGGTGACATTTGCAGACAGCAAGTCAGCTCTTCGTGTTATGGATATAGATGGTGCCAAAGTAAGATTTTCTCAAATCTATAATAATAATTTCATAACAAATTTCTCAAAAGTGGTTGCTGAGAATGAGGTACTCGAGTTTCTACCTAAATGGAGGAGCATTATTTCAAAGAAAGTTAGTGCTCACAAAGTCCTTAACTTTCACAGCTGCTGAGGCTATGAATGCAGTATTTTAGTTTCAGGATGGCATGAGGTGACTTTTCATGGAGCACCTAAGAAGTGCTTAACATGTGGCCTCTGATACCAGTGCAGAACACATGGACTTGTTCATGGTTGTGGCTACTTGAAGCAGTTCTGACTTTCTGTGTGACTTTATACTGTTGCCAAAGCATCCTCATGACTGTGCTTTGGAGATTTTTTGTTTCTCTTCATTGTATCAAAGAGGCTCCTTCTGCTAAGCTGCAACAACATGATTCATTAGCTTCCATGGCAAATCCAGCATTAGCAGTAGGCATTTACCTTCCCATCCCCTGCTTTTCCTTCCCACACGTATACTCTACAATTCATCAACCCCCTCATTTATGCTGAAAAAACTGTTTGTAGGGCTGCCCTGTAAACTTAAGACTGAAGTAATGGATTTAACTCTCACTCTTCTTTCATATTTGCAGTTTCGTCTTTTGACTCCTGTAATTGATGTAATTTATAGCACAGACTGAAACACAATTGTATGCACACAGTATGTGAAGGTGCAAGGAATCTGGGTTGGGAACTTTTCAAACTGATTTTCCTGTCAAAGCTGCTGGCTTGTCTGCATTTCACCCCAAATGTCACAGAGCAACACACATAAGCAGCTGAAGTCCTAATCTGTCTGAAAATACACTTTCTGTATACATCAGCCATCATATATGAGATTTTCTGGTCAGAGTCTCCTTACAGGTGGCAGCAGGTACAAAAGTCTTGTGTGTTTTAAAGCTGCTGACTCAAAAATGGCATCCTCCCATGCCAATATTGCTATCACAATGTCGTTTTGACAGTAATTGATGTTTCACCTGTTTCTCCAGTATTTCCCAAATGCAGCAGCAGTGCTTTTGAGCTGTGAAGCTCATTTTCTTTCAAGAATATTGTTACAGTCTGAAAACGTGGTTATGGGAGTAAGAAGAGTGTTTCCTTTCCATTTAGCTTCTGAAGTGAAGCTTTAGTTGCATCAATTTCTGAAGCAGTTGTACAACAGGCTGGCAGCACTTGCTTATTCTGTTCAAGCATTCTCATTTTGTGAAGGTGCTTGGCAAAGGGAAATAATTCTTTCTTAGGTTAGAGGCAGAACAGTGAAGATCCAGCCCAAGACTAAGGACTGGCTAAAGGGCCTTCAGGAGGAAATTGCTCGAAAACGGGACAGCGTTGTCCCCATGTCCCCCACGGCAAACTCCCATCTTCTGGAAGAAAATTTTGACTTCTCAAGTTTGGATTATGAGTCAGAAGGTAAGCAACAGGTTTCTAAGCTAAGTAGTGAGAAATTGCTTTGCTGACTTTGGTTGCACAGAGAAGGTACAGTATGAGTGTCAGTGGCACCTTAATTTGTAATGAAGCCACACTTCTTAAAAAGAGGACTTAATTGAATCCATGACCTGACTCTGTGCCTGGGCAGAGAACTGTTACTTGAATCATCCTGTCAATTTGGTGTTATATGTTAGCAAATTCAATGTATGGTGCAGGTATCTGTATAGAGACACTCTGTAATGAAACACATGGGTTGGTTACACAAGAATCTTGCCCAGCCTATATATTAAATTAACTGATAGTATAGATTAATTAATTGGTAGGGTAGAGAGACAGAGAATGAATTTGCTCATTAATTCTTTGTTATCTAATATTTTAATGCAGGAGATATAGAGGATGAAGACGATTATTTAGAGGATGCTCTGTGTCAACACCTAGTAGCAGACACAGCAGAAGATATGTCTGAGAGCTCTGGACACTGCACATCTGTAGCACTTTCAAACAAATCTGGACAAACCCCCCGCCTGTATAAAGGTAAAGTATCCACCTTCCTTAAGGTAAGACCTGAAGGTTTGTTGTTTGTTCTCCTGTCGTATGTGTTTCCTTGTTCATTTATATTTTCATTCTAGGTTCTCCTGTAGTGCCTATTCATGCTCAACTCCCCTTGAGTTAGTGACTGTAATTGAGGTCCTCAGGCATAACAGCAATACAAATGATGAAACTTAGATTCTCCTTCTCTCTAGGCCAGGGCAAGGCAGAAAGGCTGAAAAATGCTGTTTTTCCTTTTTTAGCCAGAAGAAATTAAGTCTTTTTATCCATTTGATGTTGCTTGGCACCAGAACATACAACAAAAAAATTGCATGCTATTTTCTTATTGGTGAGGGCCGAAGCAAAATCAAACCAAAGGAGTCCTATTGATTTAGTGATGGGCTCAGCTCTGTCCTTTGAGCAGTAACAGTGGCAGAGCAGTCAGCTGTAAGCTGGGAGGTTGCTGTGTTCAAATGACTTCAGAGACCTGAAGTTTCTCCTTTGTCCCCATTTGATTTATTTCTGAAGGAGTCAAGGTTCATAGAATATACATACATACATATATATATATATATTCATTCTTTATGTTCTTCATAAATGTGGTACCTTTTTTCTTGGTTACCTAGCTCGTTTGCACATTACTGTGAAGTGATTCAGTAAAAAGAAGATAAAGCTGTGGAGAGAAAACTGATAGAAACTGCAGCAAGAACTAGCCAAGCCAGTCGTGGTCTTACAATGGGATGTGATCAGGACATGCTTCAGTGGCCAAGCATTGACAGGCTGGGATGTGTATTAAACACCTCATTGTGACAGCAAGTGATTCAGTAGCTGTCATTCTGCACTCTCTCAGAAGTGCTTTGTCTTCTGACATAAAAGTGAAAACTTTAATACCTTCAAAGGTTGAGTCAGAAGTAGAGTTCACAAAGATTAAATGAAATTCGTACACTTACACAGACAGATTTTCCAAACAGAGTGATTTATGGCTTTCTTGCCCACCTTGAGTCATAGGCTGGGTTCAGTGTGGCCAGACACAGAGGCCTATCCCCGAGTCAAGGAGTAATCAGTCATTATTAAATACTGTGAAGTCAATCACTTTGTATTATAGCGTGCCTTGCCCTCCAAGCACCTCTGGCCTACTGTGTGATGATTCATTAAGCCACAGAGAATTGCAGTGAGTCTTGTCACCCACACTAACTCTTCTCCACAAAAAATATCACAAAGTAAATAGAGGTTATAGAATATTGTTTGGAGGAGGTCAAGGTGGGGTCATGATCTCACACAACTCAAAATATGATATATTCAATTAATCTTAGTGTCTGCAATCTCAGATTCCCCCATAGGCTTCCAATTCTGCCTGAGTAACTCCTAATTGAAGGTATGATGACTGTGTAGCTGGTGGTAGACACAGATGGAAAACAGTGACAGGCACAATAGTGTGTGTGTGTGCTTCTGAGGTCAGGGAAGGGCACAGCCTTATGAAACTGATGTCCCTGCCAGCAGCCTTTCAGGGATGGAATTGAGTGGTGGTGGCTGGTTTTTGTTGTGTTCAGTTTTATTGCCAGGACTTCAAACTGTGCCTCCAGGTGCCTGCATGACTCCCTGGATCTCACTGATGAGCCCATATCTGCAGCTTAGAAGTACTGAAAATGCAGAGATCATGGGGAGGGTGGGCTGGGCAGACCACAGGCTCTGTCTCTGTGGCTGCCATCTGCTGCTGAGTGGGAGTAGGAAACTGTGAGGCAGCTCGTGATTCCCTGCAGAGCACAGCTTTCTGAAAAACAAGAACTTGTTTACAAATGCCTGAAGTACAAGAGACTGCTGCTACGTAATCCCTTCCCCATCTCTCCAAACCATAGGGACAAAACTTAACCCAGTGAATCTTGGAGTCCCAAAGAACAAGAGCTGCATAGCTGGGCAGCCATGGCAGGGTGAGAGGACTGAAGTGAAAGTTCCCCTTCTATAGCAGATGGGGGAGAATAAAGCAATCCATACTTCTCCCCTCTCCAGATGTCAGAAAGGCTTAGGTGGGATGAAAGACTGAGTGACTGAGTAACTAGTTAGCAATGTATGGTGCAGCCAAGAGCCAGCAGATTGAGGCAGCTGTTCCTGTTAGATGTTGCTGGAAAGCAGAGATGTGATGATTGAGCCATTCAGACAGATTCTTCTGTGGTATAAAAACAGTTCTCCTGTGCAAGAGAAGGTGTCTAATCCTCAAATAGAATTCCTGTGTTCGGGATGGAGGAATTCACCATGACTAGCCAAGACAGTTTGAATGGGAGCAGGTTGCCACCAAGTCTGGCTGTGAAAATCTCAGAATCTAACAAGGTGCCCAGTAATCCTGGAATCAGATGCAGGCATTCTTTGTGTTGGTGCAAACAGCTAATAAATGGTGGAAAAGGAGAGAGAGAAAGAAAGAAGCATTTGAAAAAAGGGTAGATGCTTCCTGCAGTGGGATCAGGCAGACATTGGGGGAGAGCAAAACAGTGTGAACAGAGCTATGTCGCCTTGCTGAGAGACCTGGCTGAGGCCACTCCTAGTCACCTCTCTCCTGACTTTTCACATCTGGTGCACCTCAGCCAGTGTGTATCTCACACAGACACTTTATAAAATGTCCCCAGATGATGCAGACCTGGCCGATCTGAAGCGGGAGCTGGAGGCGAGTGGGGAATGCAGACGCCGGATTCCAAGCAGGTCTCTGTCCATTCCTACCAGGCCTCGGCCACTTCAGCCGCCACAGAGGCCTCCCCCTCCTGGTGAGTTTAACTTTCTTTAATGTGGTGTTGGCCCCAGCTGAACAGTTTTTGTCTGCTATGTCTGAAGACAAAGAAAGTAATACCTTGTTCTGAAATGTCAGGCTCTTGAGGTACTTGTACTTGCTTCCCAGCCTGTTTCAGCCTGAGTATTACTGCCATTAGTAATGGGAGAAGTTTGTCTTTAGGATGACAGATACTCCACAAAAAAAAAGCGCCTTTTGTAAGGATAAAATGGCCCATATGTTTCATAGTAGCTCACCACTCAGGTTAGTGAGTCGAGCAGCCACTTTGTGGCAATAAAAATATTGGTATTTATGCCTGCCGACTTCTGAAGTCACTGAGTGTTTTCTTGCAGTTTTTTGTTTCTGAATTAATTTTAATCAGAATTTCAAAAACCTTTGACAAAATACTTTCTCTGGACAGTTTTTGTCCTTTCCTTCTTTGCAAGCAATTCTTGCATGATTTTGTGTTTATGAAAGAAATGCAAAGTGGATGATGATTTTCAGTGAGGCACAAAGGGGAAGCGATGCTCTTTACCTAAGTTCTGCCCACCTGAGATGCCATCCAGAGCAGTGCTGCTCCTGTTTTTATGGCTGCTTCTGGATGAATGCTGGTTGCTAGATGAGCATAATCATCTTTGCCTCCTGTATTAGACAAGCTATACATCATGTTTTTCTTGCAGCCCCGAAGTCTCTCTTTTGTGTAAGTTTTCCAGACTTAAATGAGAAGTTCTGTGATGCTCACCTGCTAGAAGATGAGTTCTACTTTAGGATTATTCCCATTCATTTTTGAGTCTGTTGCACATAAGTGCCAACACTGGTCTCTGTATATCTGTGCCTGGAATGCGATGTTAATGCTCAGCTGAGGTTATCTAATTAATTAAAGAAAGACTAACTAGAAAACTGCTTCCCGAAACAGTTCAAGATTTTGGGAGAGTGATGGCATGCACACTGGCTTTGCTCCATTGCAGATAAAATGTTGTACTAGCTCTTGAATGTGAAAAGCTGTTTTTTATTCCTCTTCTAGCTGGAGCATCAGGCAAAAAGTCCCCCTCAGATGGTTCCCTCTCTCCAGGAAGCCATTCCACCTGCTCCATCCTGGCAACGGCAAAGCTGCTTCCCGGAGCCCCTCAGCAGCCAGTGAGTCCTGCTGCTCAGCAGAGCCCCTTGGCATTGTCCTGACCCCTCCCATCCACACTGAGTAGCACGTACAGGATGCACCTGTCATACAAGGAAGGAAGTCCATCACATGTCTGAGCTGAAAATGCCAAGATAACTTCTTGTACTGTAATACTAAACTGTAGGCCCTGTTAGGCAGCAGAAAAATGTTAATAAATTGCCAGGAACCAGGAAGGCCAAAGAGGGAGAGAGAGAATGACTGGTGCAAGACCAGGGCACTGGAGCTGCTTTCTGACAGATGCTAACTTGAATTTTTAACACCATCATCATATGGTTTAATTCTTTTCTCACCTCTGTTTTGGTGGGCCATGCTAGTGCCCCGAATGCAGGAAAAGTCTTGACCACTGCCAGCAGGGCTCTTAGTCCTCTGAGGAGACCAAGACCAGAATGTGGAAACACCTCCCCACTCCTGTCTTGCTGGATGAGGACCCTAATGCATTGAACAAGGGATGGCTAAGGGACTAGCTGGGGCATTCGGGCATTGGCCTTCTGTCAGCTGGCAGCAGAGATGTAGAATTTGCCAAAAGATTCCCCACTATTTCTTTAGTATTTATAGATCACTGAATAGCCACTGGCAAGAACAGAATTTTACAGGTGTATGAGCTTAGCTGTAAAATTACAGGTGTACAAGAAAAATCAGTTCTCTCAAGGTTACTCATTCCCATATATTTTTTAAAGCCTAAAGTCCGGACTGGAATAAGCAAACCTTACAACGTCAAGCAGATCAAAACCACCACAGCTGAGGAAGCAGAAGAAGCTATTAGATGTCTTATGGAGGCCAAAGGAGGTGAGCACAGCTTTCTAACTGACTTCTAAAAATCTTTAAAGAAAGAAAACTGTAGGTATATTCATCTCATCATAGCCCAGATGCACATATTCCTATTCAGAATTTCACCTGAACACATTCTTGCAAAATTGTACATGGTTATTCTCTGTCAGTTCTGATAATATTAACCCTTTTTCAAGATGATTAAAATCTTGTATTTTGTTGTAGAACGTGCTACTAGGAGAACCTTGGGTTATTTATGCCCAGATTTAGTTGGAAAAAATTAAAATATAAAGATGGGATTTTACTAAACTGATGGTGCCTGTGTTAGCTCAGAGTTGCATAAAGGATATTTGCTGCTCTATTTACTGAATGCTCACTATTCCAAGCAGAACTACAGAGCAAATGCAGCTCTAGGAGAAATAACCTGGATTCTGCTCACATTTGGACAGCAAGTATAGCTGTAACCTAGATAAAAGCTTGCACTACTTCAGCTTGAATAGCTGAGCTAAAAGGCTACTCTGTGTTTAGGCTCTCTGTGTAGTCCCTGGAGAAGAGAGCTTCTTGCAAGGGCAAGTTGGAGCACGAAACTAGCTTAGGTACTGTGAATGTACCCCCCAGGGCTGCATGCAGCCTTTCTGCTGATGCTGTATGAATGAGAATGGCTACCTGAGTTTGCAAGGCTCTCAGTTTAGGAGAAAACCATCCCTTTTCATTTATACATAGAACAAATGCAGTCTGGAATAATCCCATTTATTTAGAAATATCATAAAGGCATCTTGATGTTTGTTCCTCAGTGCTGTTCATCTAATTTTGAAATCAGATTTATTCTCCATTGATTTTGGAGTTCACACTCACTTGGTGTGGGTAAGAAAACTAGTCTGGTCAGCATCACTTCCAGTCCCTTGTGCTGTACCACCAGTCAGCATTTGCTCCCCAAAGTACTTCCCAAAGTACATCCACAAGATGCGCTTGGTATTGTTAACTTGGTTTTTCAGATAATGGCAAAAGGAGACTCAGAGCTTGAGCCCAGTAACCCTGAACCCCCAGCTAGTGTTTTTTCTACTTGACCAAATGGTGGCACAGCACTGCTAGTTTGGCAGGAAATTATTTCAGACAGGGAAGTTTTCCCCTAACAGCCTCTTACAGAGGTTACAGGATTGCAAAGCTCTGTTCTTATTTCCAAAACCTACCTTCTTGGCCTGAGTTGGCCCTATAGGCATGAACATTTTGGGAAACGTGATTGTGAAAGAAATTATTTTGAATCTATGTTCTGATCAGCCCGAGATGCCATATTTGGTTTTGCTTTTCAGGACTACAGGAAGATGCAGTAAAGCCTGTTCCAACCAGAAACCCAACTTCCTCCAAACCCGAGGCTCTTCCCAGCATCACAAAGTCAGCAGCATTTCAAGGCTCGCAGGCAGGAGCAGTGCCCGTGCCTCATCGTCCACCACCAAAAGTTCCAACTCCAAAGAAGCCAGTGCCCCTGCAAAGGACTGGAGTCAAGGTGGAAAATGTAAGAGAGTTGCAGCAAAATGCACCCAGCTTCCATTATACAGTATGGATAATGGAGAGGAGGGCTGGTTGTTTTTTGTAGGAAGTCCTATCATGTCAGCAGGTGCTGGAATGATTTTGTGTATTATAGTCACCAAGGCATAAAAATGCAAGAAAGATTGGAAAGTGTGCCATATTCAGCTTTTCTATTTGTCAGTCCATTCTCTTACTTTTCTTCTGGTTTGTCTAAACCTTGTGAGGATTTAAGACTCATTTGTTCTTTATCACAGTGTCTGCTTTTGACCATGAGTGGTCTGCTCTGTAACGATTTGAGGCAGCTTCTTCATCAGTTCTGTGTCCTGTGTCCTTCCTTGCTTTTCTTGCACACCGTGTAATGGGATTCAGCCTTTCAGTTTGAATTCTGGAGTCTACTCAAGAGTTCATGTTCTCAAAAATACAAAGCTGTAGGTGTTCAGATTTTAAACTATGTCAGGTGTCTACGATGGAGATAATAGTTCACCTGTAGAGCTGCTAAAATGATTATCTAATTTGTAAAGCAATTTAAGTACAAGAGAAAGACAAATATAACCTTTTATATTCTTCCTTTGACAGAATCTCTGCTAAGGAAGCTCTCTTCTAAATTATTAGGGCTCCTGCCTTACCTTCCTTTGTTAAGGGCATTCACCCCTTCTCTATAATGGGCTTTGTGCCATCTTTACTTAACAGATTGACCAAAAAACCCAACCCAGACAGCACAGTCTATGCCAAGGAGTGATCAGTTTGTTTTGTTTATGTTGTCACCATTCCCAGGTCACTCCTGAAAGCTGCTGAGAGGGATTGCTATTCTGGTGTTAGTTATGTGAGAGCTTCTGCAGGAATAGATCTATTTCAGTTTGACTCTGCTTTGGAATTCCACTCCTTCCTCCATCTGAGGGAGGTCAGATGGGAGTTGTGTACTTGAAAACCTCTACCCAATCCCCCTCTACCACAGTCAAACGTAGGCAACTTAACAGCACACAGAAAGAAGTGTCACAGGATATGTCCAGCATGAGATACTGATTAAATATTTTGCCTGTGTGAAAAAGCCTGTACATTATTTTTTCATACTATGCAAGAGTAATAAAGAATTTAAATGCTTTCATTCAATCACACGGAGTGTGAGAAATCTGAAGCAGTCCTTGCCCTCTTAGACTGAGCTGTTATTTATATACTTTTAAATGGTGGATGTATGCTAGTCTGGACTTTGAGAGCTTATTTTTATCTTCACTTGCCAGCATCAGTGAGACAGGACAGAACCCTTAATGCATTTATTGGGTTAGCCTAAGCTAATTCTCCTTCAACCTTCTCTATCCAAAGAAGCTACACCTAAAGGCATGGGCCTATTAATTTAGGCCTCCCTATGCAATCTTGCTCAAATAATATTAGTCAGCAGAGAGCTGTAACAAATAAATAACTCCTCAGAACTCTGTTAATTTGGCCCAGAGCAAAATCCTAACCTGAAAGGGAAATGGCCAGAAAGAGCTGTGAGTGAACAGGCTGTAGGGTCCTGGTCCTCCACCAGCTCTCTGTAAATGAAGATGGGTGCAAGGCACGACGTGTGAGCCCAGAGCGCAGCAGGTACAGTGGAGAACTGTGCTGTCAAGCCTCCTCTTTGTACTGCTTTTTTTTCTTCCAGGACTGCCAGCTTTTCTTAGTAATGCTGTCAATTAGACTTGCACCAGTAGTGACTCAGAGTTTAAGGTACCCTTTTTGTCCTCACATTTCTTCTTCTGTTTCCTCCTCAGGCCATGTCTCCAGAAGAGCAATTCGACCAACAGACAGCACAGTCTCCTTTTGGCTTGCTAGAGCCCCATCTAGAAGCTGGAGCTATTCTTAGTCCAACCAAGATCACTCCGGTACCTAAACCCAGAACACAAGCTGGGAAGCCTCAGGAGAGCAGGGGGAACAGTGAAAGGCAGTCCCCATCAGCAAGCATGGCTGATGCCATTGTACTGCCTCCCCAGAACACTCCCTTTGTCCCAAAGGTGCCACCACGAAGAAAGAAGTCGGCTCCTGCAGCTTTTCATCTCCAAGTTCTCCAGAGCAGTGACAGCCCCCTTTTCAGTGGGTCACTGTTCAACTCCAACAACAACAACCCTGGGTCCTGCCCCCAGCCTCATGGTCCTGCTCGCTCAGGTCCTACAGCCTCTGCTGGCCCAGAGAACAGAACAACTCAGCCCTTGGCACCAAGTGCTGCAGAACTGATGGCAAAGCTCCAGGGCCCTCCTGCACCAGCAGGCCAGCATCCCCAACGACTGGATACCAGCTCCCTTCCACAGAACACCAATCTTCTGGACCTGGACATGCATTCTTCCTTCCCTCTTTCCATACAGGCACCAACAGCTACTTCTCCAGCACACACTTCAGAAAATTTAAATCGCCCCAACCTGCAAGATTTCAGTCACTGGGTTACATTTAGTGATGATGAAGACAGCAGTGCAGTGGCAGAAGGGTTCAACAAACTGCTCACCTTAGAACAAAACAAGAATACCTTAATGAAAACAAATACAGATTTAGAGTTGTAAAATTTTGCCTCCTTAGTGTTCCTACAGAAATAATAATTATGATGCAAAATAAAAAAATAAATCTTTTTTTATTTAATGAAATAGATCATCTGTCCATGCTACATTTCATTTTCATATTTAAAGATACGGCCCCTGGAGGGAAGTATATAGAGTACACACAACCTAACATGACCTACAGTTCATTTGAAAACTTCCTTATTCTAAGTTATTTCTTTTTATTAATCCATCTTAAGGTGTTTTATTTCATATCAGGTACAAATCATATGTAAGAACATGTAATGATGTATGGAAAAAAAGACATTAAGAAAAACATTTTCCTGTGAAATGTATATTTTAATCAATTTCTGTTGTTTGAAATAAAGCATCCTGACTTCGAAGAGTTAGACTGCCACAGTTATTCTGGAACGAACATCCAAAATGGAATATACACCAGTATAACAACAGCAGTTATACTGGTATTGCTCTGCTACAGATTTCCAAAACTCACCCTGTTTTTTTCCCAAGCCCATGTCCAACAGCATACTTTGAAAAGGGACTGTAGTTTTCCACATGCTGTTACACTGCAAAGAAATGTTACAGGCTGCTTGTGCATTATCTCTGCAGATCCTGAGGAAATATGGGGAATGGTTGAGACCAGCTGCTGCCACAGGTATCAGCTTAGGGATGTCTTTTATGGCTAAAGGCAGTTTAGCAATTCCGTAGTTGTGTCCCTGTTCCCATTCTGTGTCTTCATAAGCAAATACCTTGTCAGTCTTCTATTTCCACAGGGCAGATGAGGAAAGAGCTGGTCCTTTTTGCCTTGCCTGTGGGGTAAAACTGCACACAATAGATGCCATTTGTGCAAAGCAGGCACTTAAAAACCATAGCCAGATTGCAACTTGTCATGGTAACTTGTTAAGAGAAGCATCAAGATCTTTCATTATTAAAGGAAGGAGAACATTTTTAAGCAGTTGGTGAAGCTGAAAAAGCAACTAATTTTTTAAAAAAAAAATTAAGATGTATTTAAAAAGTTAAGAAGGTTTTTTTTTTTTTCCATAGGAAAATTAATTGGCTTGTTCTCAGCTTCCTGAACACTGGGAATTCAGCCATTTTCCTCCTCACAATGCCTACCTGGTTTCTCTGCCACTGCCAAATTTTGAACACAAGAGATCCTGTAAGAAAGGATGCTGCTTTGAGCACCTGTCATCCTCCTCTGCTCTCTCGTTTGCCAGACACTTAAAAAAAAAATCCCCAGAACCTTCAAAGGCCAAGCCCATAAAACCCAGTGCTAAGCTTCTCATGTGAGTGTCAGTTTAACATGGTTGCAGGCTGGTGAATAATGCTAAAGCAAGATACTCGTTTCCCTACAAGATGACACAAAGCCTTTGCCTCTTGGTCCTCCTCTTAAAAAAAAAATACAGTGAATATTTATGGGCACATCTCAGTATAAAACATTAGCAGTAAAAAAGAAAGAGTACGGTATATGACCATATCCAACATTTTCTGCAAAGATAATTAACAGCTCTAGGACAGCTAATTTACATGTTAATGAAAGTGTTAGCAGGAAAGCCAATTAAACTGGATTTATACAAGTCAAATAAAATCTGCTTTATTACTCTCCTTGAATAAGATACGGATGTGGCCTTTAGCATTCCATCTTATGTCTGTGTCTGTGGCAAGCTGCCCACTGAAGGATGAATCCCAGCAGCTCGCTGGTTTATGCTATCAGTGACAGCAGATACTGCTCAGCCGCAGCAAATCAAGGGAAGGGGACAGACAGTCCAGCTGAAAAGGTTACAGCACAGAATGAGGAATCTCCTGTCTCAATAAATTACCTTCCACACCCGTGCCCAACATCCCAGCCAAGTGTTTTCTCAGAGGCAGGAGCTTGTGACCCACTTGTGACCTGGTTCTAGTTTCAATGGTCAGAGGAAGCAAAGCAAGGCCAGACTTGCTCCATGTTTGGGAAATCACTATGGAAAACTCAGACTGCATGAGGCAGTGATTCTTTCCTTCTCATTTGGGATTAAGCCAGCCCCCACCACGTGAAAAGAGGCCAAGTAACCTGAACCCTCATTACTTGATGTCCACAACCAGGGAACCCACAGCACAGCTCTGTTCTCAGCTCTGCTGCCCATCCTCACTGGGACATAATCAATGGAAATCAATGTCCTCAGTGACAGCTGTCAGCCTTCAGGGACATATAATGGGTTGTAGGGAGTGGTTGTCCCATGGCATTTTTCAGGTCATGAACCCAGCCCTTGGCAATCTAAAAATTGTTGATGGCAGCTGTGAAGCCAGGTATGAATGATTTACCAGGCACAAGTCTACAAGTGTCTGCTTATTTAATGCGAGAGGCTTTGGCAAGACACCATGTGAGCTTGCCCAGGGCCCACACTGCAGCTTCAAGTTGCAGCAGGCACCCTGGCTGCTCTGCTGCATTCGAGTTTGGGGTGGGTAAGTGGTTCTCCTCGGTAAAGCAACTGCCTGATTTAGCTTTTGTAGGGGGGCTGCCACTGAAACAAACAAAAAGAAAGAGAGTCGAAACATTGGTTAGAATTTTCACTGTGACAAAACAACATTTTTGCTTTTCCCTTTTCATCCAGAATTGCCATTTTCACCAGATGGAAAATTTCTCATTTCCAGCCAGCTGCTCTGGCTGGCACCAGGAAGCACAAACCACAGCAAAAGCCAGTTCACAGCACTGTAATCACAGCAATTGAACACTCGGTGGCTGTTGCTGCTAGAAACACCAACAGTTATACCACAGTGCTGGACAAGTGCAAGAGGACTGAGCAACCCCTTTTAGTCCTCCCTTCCTGTCTCACTATTTTACTCTTGGATGCCACAATGCAGATGAAACACCATCTCCTCACACGACTCACACACAACCTGCCTGCCACACCTGCAGCTGAGCCATTGGATGGGATTAAGAGTAGTTCGAGACCTGAGAATTTACAGAAAGACACTACTCTCAATTAATGTGGCACCAGGAAGCACAAAAGCATCCAGTTCCTGATGGGAAGCAGATGTGAATGCTACACAACAGACCTGCTGGCCCTCTAACTAATGTCTGTACACACTTTAGGAAGCACTGCTGCAAAATGCAAAAGCACAACTGAAAAACTGTTCAGTTTGGCAAAATGTGGCTGAGCAGCCGCCCCCAGCACTGGGCCTCTTGCCCAAGTGAAGGGTAACCTTACATTGTCCCAGCATAAGACAATCACTAAAAAATAATGCAGGTCTTTAACAAAATGAACATGGTCCAGAGTATTCAGCTGGCAGATCATTAACCTTTAATACACTTCGTGACATATCCAAGACATTTTTAAAATCACATTTTATTACTATATTCCAAAAAAACAAAACCCAAAGCCCCAAACCCAACAACTCCCCCACCAAATATTAGTTTTAGAAGTTACACATATATAAATACAATTACAAAAAGGAGAACACTGCCTTAAGAGTTCCAGTTACAAAACAGAGATGCATTTACTAAGATTAATATCACTGATCTGAATCTGTGTAAGCCAAAGGAGTCTATTAAAACCAATAGATTTGTCACACTAAACAAGCATTCAGTTATTAGAAGTCTTGCCTATTCACCATGAATTCCACATACTCTCTACTTTGCGAATACAAAGTGCACTAATATATTTACACTCTGAAGTCTAGACCACAGTGTAGAAAAGATAAAGCTCTTTAGAAATCACGACATTTCTGTTACATTTTCTATACAAAATACTGCCATGGAGTGTTCTTACCTACATCTCAGTTAGGGGGGAAAATGCTCCTCTTGCCAGTGTAGTGCTGTACATTCTCTGTACTGCTCTTGTGAACTTTACTTCACAACTCCCTCAACTTGCAGAAGTGTATTTTCAGCTGCAGTGTCCTGCTGGGCTGGCCTCAGGACCTGGCAGGACTGCAGTGCCCAGCAGCACCAAGTCCATGCAGAACTGCAAGGTGCATCCCACCTCTTTGGGAGCTTTCACAGCCATCATTTGAAGGGCAGTGATATTGGATCCATCTCAGAGATGTGAGGAGACTCCTCAAGCCTGTCATCAATACAGACCTTATTTAACAAATGGTCAGCAAAGGCAGCACAGCCTTACACAGCCTATGTTTGTTTTCAGAGAGGCTTGCAGGTGCAAAGAAAGGAAGTAAAGAGACCACAATAACACGAGGCTGCTGTTAACCACAGTGCAAAATATCTAAGACTTAAAAAAAGTGACTGTGCACTGACTTTTTTTATTTGTCTAAAAATACTGATTTCTCATCAGTACTGTTAAGGTATCCTAAACATAAACATACACTCAAATAAGACACTGCTGTTTTTTTCTGTAGCTACACCAACAGATATATTCAGGCCCCAAGAAACCAAAACAATTGTGGTAATTTCCAGTGAGGCCTTAAAATCACCTGATTTTTTTCCTGCTTTAATTTTTTCTACCTCAGCTCCAAATTCTAAGCATTAGCTTTCTTATCAGGGCCTACATTTGTTGTGCTCTGCCTGAGAATTTTCAATGCTCTTCTTTAAATCAGCTACAGAAAGGTTTCTGTATAAGTAACAGGAGCCAGGGATTTGAATGGACCATCTTCTTGGTGTGTCCCAAGAGTAAAGCCGAAGAGCTCAGCCCATTAAGCACATCTTCAATGTGAACAAGCACAGAACTGCCCTGTCTGACACTGTCCTAAGGAAAGCAATGTCACAAGTTGCTAAGATTAGTACAAGAAGGTAAATATTTATCTTTTTTTGTTTTCATTAATACAAACAGACTAAAACAATGACAATTTTCTAAGTAAGGCAAGTTACCACCCTGTCTCTTTCTCATGCAGAAAAACAGATGCCATGACTGCTGACAAATCTGGGTGGTCTATTCATTAAAAAGGCAAATTACAAAATCTCCTGTAGCTGGGCCACTAGACCAAAATGCCACCTTCATTCACTTGGATACTATTTTTTAGGCTCCAGTCAGGCTACCTAACATGGACAGTTAACCAAAACTCTGCAGCAGCCACATGCTGCTTCTCCCCTTTGACACAACAAATAACCACCTCAGTTGTTTCTAATCCTCTCTAAAAGACTTTATCCCAGGTGTATATTTACCTGCTTTCAAAGCAACCTTGGGGGTTTTTCTGCTAAAAGAAGATATCCTGGGCACACACTTTCTTTTTGCCAAGTTTGTATTTGTTTTGAATGTATTTTGAGAAACAAATTGGAGAGATGTCTTAAGTTCGAGATGTACAGAAAATTATTCAGCAGCAGATACCATTGACATAGCACCCTTGTAATTCTGCAGATCCCCTAACAAATGTTAGGAGAAGCTTCTGTGTTACACCAAACAGAGGACACAAGCAGGAAAGGAGGGCAAAACCTCAGTCTCACAGTTCTTGGGCTAAAACATCCTGAATGAACTTCAGTGTACGTTGATACAGGAAAGCATCCTTCTTCTTTGGCTTACAAATATTTAGATGATTAACATCCACTGGAATAAGGTCTCCAATTCCTAACTCTGGGAAAGGAAAAAAAAAAAAAGAAAAGAAAATAGAGAAGAGAAAACTACCAGAGTTTGTAAGGTGACCTAGACTGAAAAGAACATCTTGCATTAGCAATTTCTCTCTCAAAAGCAACTTCTCCTATCTTCAGTATAACTCTTTGGTCATCGTTATTTTTTCATGTGCTAAAAGCATCAGCACACTACACCATTAGGTCAGAGTTCTGCTGTCTTTGTTTGAAATACACAAATGTCCATTTCTTCATACAGACAACTTTGCTGAAACAAAACTTCATTTACCAGCACCTGACCAACGGCACAATCCTGATTGAGGTTTAAGCATTGATATGATCAGGGATGTAGTTTAATGCATGGTATCTTGAATCTGATCACCACTAACTGCCCATATTCCTTACAAAAATACTTTGATGTGGACATTGAAATCTGGACTAGAATGAACCTGAAATACGCTGCAAATCACTACACACATTTCCAGGTACATGAAATATTTACATTGCTTAATTGTAGAATACAAATATTCCATTTTCAGCTACTGATTTTGGGGCACACTACAAAATTAATTCTTTTCTGACAGCCATCACTACCAACTTCCCAGTTAGGATGATGTTACTGCCAGATTCCAGTCTATTGTCTATTCACTTATCATTTAGAGAAATCCTCTATTTTGCTTTGAGCTCTCTATCTTTAACCATGTAAAACTAGAGCAGGATGAAGCTCTGCTTTCATGTGCCCAAGCAGACATGCAAGAATCAGGGAGCTTCCTGCTTGTCAGCCTGTGTTTTGAACAGAATGAGTGTCCTGCTACTGAACTGCCATGTGCCCTTTAAGGGTTTTCAAGAGCACTTAGGTGCTGCACTGGGTGTCATCTCTAGAAGAGGAGAGAGATGCTACAAAATTACAAGTGCACAGTGCTCATTTGGGCTCTGTTTTATGGCCCTCTTTTTAATCTTATTTTGCTAAATAATAACAAAAAAAAAGGTCCAGTTTTTCAGTGCTCACCAATAGAAGTACATCAGCAACATTTTTGCAGAACATTGCTGCTCAAGAAAGACATACTGTAAAAATACTGTTAAATAGTGACTCAGAGAAACAGGGATATGTAGTCCACCTTTTTCAGAGCATCTGACCTTGCACTCAGGGTAGTGGATTTAGCTGGTGGAAAGCCTGATCTAAAACCTAACAAAACAATGGTTTCTGGCCTTACAGATACCTTGGGCAGTGCAAAAGAAAGCCTGAAAATATAAGACTTGAAACAGTTCTCTAAGTTGAACACATAAAAAAAGCAAGGGAAAAAAAAAGTCTGTTTTTCCCTTTTCCTACAGAAGGCAAAGAGATGGAGGGAACTCTTCAGGAGGCAAACTCTATTGCCTGAGCTCACGAGATGTGGAAGGTAAAGGACTCTTAGCACTGAAAACCAGCTCTGTGACTTTTTCCTTCCATTAGCAGTTTACTAATTTTCTTCCTTAGTTTTTTAAAGGAGGAAATAGCTGGAATTTACAGAAGGATCTGAAACACTACTCAGCTTACCTATACAAAGATAAACCACAACTAGTCATAATTACAGAGGAAAGGACTCCAACAGTGTAACATTAGATCAGGATCTATCCTTCTTTCTTCAACAAGCTTTACTCTCATTTAGAAAAATCAAAACAAACAAACTGCTATTCTAAGATCTAAATGTAACTGCTTCTGATCTCAGCCAGGAGGCTCAGTCAAAAGTTTAAACAAAAACCCCCACACCACAACAGATGCATTTTTCTAGGCTTTTCTACCATAACATTTATAACCCTTTCTCATTATCAATGCTTACATCAATATACACCAAATTAAATGGCTATTTCTCACTTACCTGCTGACTCCACAGGTACAACATGCAGTTTTATCATGCTGCCTATGTGCGTTGGTAGGGTTTCTGCAAAACTCAGCACTGAAAATTTCTTGTCTTTGGCAAAAGACAAGAAGTCATCATTCAGTTCTTTAAGGGCAGGAGAATCTGAAAAAGAGCAACATAATTTTTGCAGTGTTGTAAGATTGTAGCATTTTTCTGGCAAGAGTGCATTGCTAAAGAGATGTTTTTATTACTATGACAGCAAAAGGAGTAGCATTTTGTTTGTAATCCCTTTTTTCCAACTAGCACATGCAACAACTTGTTCGGACTCCCCCTTTTCCTCTCACCACTGCAATCAAATGAAACAGCTACTCAGAATTACTTGCAATAATTCAACACACAACCCCAAACACAAAAAGGGGGTTTGTTGTTTTTACCCAGCTTACTCTGACAGCACGTTGAAAAGCCCCAAAGCACCATGAACACATTAGCAGAGTTCCCTGTAGTTAGATGGTAGCAAAATGAACATACCCTTGCTGAGTTCTTTAACCTCCACAGACGGGAAGAGGAGATATCTGGCATTTATAGAGTATTCAGCCAGCTGGGAACCATGGTGAGGTACGCTGTAAAATATGATTCCTCTGGTGTTGTTTACAATTTTATCCATTTCTGGATTCTTGGAAGCATCCACCAGCATCTTTTTGACTAGAAGACCTGGCAACAGAAGCTGAATTAATGCAGGGATTTAAATCACTGTGAAATAATGATCATGCTATATTAACCATGAAACAACTAACCATATTCTTGCCTTGGTTGATTAGTCCTTAGATCGTCAAATATGTAAGATTAACTTGAAAAAAACCCAAACCAAGCCTGAGGAGGCATCAACATAAAATGTCAATGAATGATGCAAATCCAATTTTGATTTGCTTTATGTGTTGCTAATGACATTTACTATATGCCTGATCATAGAGAAAATTTTGCCTCTGGATTTCCATTTACATGAATTTCAACTCACTGAGTTTTTAAATCAACACAGTAAGAACAAACAGCACTAAAAATCCTTTCAAAATGTATATGTTATTAAATACAATGCACTAAGAAAGTAGAAATCTGTTTTCATTTTTAGGTCTTTGCCAATTTTTTAAATAAACTATTCTCAATAATTGCATTTTCACCTGAATTTGGTTAATGGCTTATTCTGAATTCTAACTGCAAATAAATGCTTTATATCAAACAGGCAACATGCTTACCACCCATGCTATGGGATACCCACACCAGAGGTCTGTCTCCAATCCCAGCAGCTTTGAGCTTGTCTAGCAGCTCACTGCTCCTGAAAGCAATAGACTTCCTGCAAAGAAGAAGCAAACACAGGCATAATGATGCATGACAGGTTAAAAGGCAATGTTAAACCACAATGAATTTTAGTGCTGCACATTTATGAAAGTGAATTTGGTAAACAAATATTAACAATTTAATTATTGTTTCTACACTGAAAAAGGCCAAAAACTTTCATAAGGATGGCTTCACAAGGTCAATGGGAATTGAGCTAAATTCAGTTTCTTGCTCTCGCTAGAAAGTTTTATTTAATTTTGCTCAGCAAACATTTCTGTTTTCTTGACAAGCTGTTTTATGGAGTTTCAGATAGTTTCATTTACACATTGTAGCAAAACAATTTTTATTCTATGAAAGCAACATCAACACATAATGAACTTTACCCCCTCCAACATGAACAAACCTCATGTACTTTGCTAAACAACGCTCAAAATGTAGAGCAATGTACAGAAATTTAAGAATTACGTGCATGATCAATCAAAATACATTAAAAAAAAATCACAACTAATGTCAGTTACATTTGCCAGAATAATCTCCAAATGCTTTATACTGGAATAGTACTGAAAAGTACTGAAAGCACAATAATCTCCATTTTATAAATGAGAAGACCGAGCTCTGGAAAGGATAAGCTACACATTAGAGATTTAAAATGAATCTGCAGTAGAACCAAAACAAAACCAATGCCAATTCCCAATCCAAGCTTGGAAGTGCCACGTTGGCACTTTACATTACTCCTTGCAGTGTAACAAGAATCAAACACAGAAAGCCCTTGGGTAATGAAAACATCAGGACATGGGGGCAACCACCGTGCAAAAGAATTCACTTCATCTCTGTTGGTCTCAGCATTCTCATTAGAAATTGCTTTATAACACATATGAAAAGGATTATCAAATGTGCCTTTTCAGTTGAACAGTATGCTCTAGGCTAGCAGAGAGACATAAAAATTCACTTTTGAGACAGTGAATGAGACCATACCTTTAAGAGCAAACCTAAGGTTGTGTTTCTACTGCGACCTCTTTGTTCTTGCTAGTTAAAAATATCTTCAATATCTTTCATTTATTATTAACCATATCAAATTATAAAATTATCAAACACTATGGTTGGGTGACCATAAATAGCAGGTAATGTATTTTTCCATTTTGTAATGAAAAAGACGTTATCTTAGGAACAAAAGGAAATATATGTTTATTTCTTTTAACACACTTACTCCAGACAGACACAGGGAGAGTTTTCTTAGGATCATAGAATCATTCATGTTAAAAAGACCTGTATGACCATTGAGCCCAACTGTTAGTCAAAGGTGGATGGCCAAGTCCACCAGAAACCCAGGCCCCTAAGGGCATTATCTGCCTGTCTTTTTATTATCTCCATGGATAGAGGTAATAAACCACTTCCCTGGGCAGCCTCTTCCAGGGCTTGACAATGCTTTCTGTCAAGAGTTTTTTTCCTAATACTTAATCTAAACCTCCCCTGGTGCAACTTAAAGCCAATTCCAGTCTTCTTTGGACCTGCACAGGTAACCACCTACATGCTTCTTACTGTCATTTTTCTGCCTTATTTCCAATAGGCACATTAACAGTCATGTCTTCCTTATTTTTTCCCTGCTTGCATGTTTTCTTTAATGCAGTAATTGCATTGATCTTTCGTATAGCCAGAAAGAGGAGGGAATGAACAAGCACTAAGTTCCCAGTCTATTATACACATGGTGAATTCTTTTCTTCCCTGCACAAAAAACATCATTAATTTTCAGATTCTTAACCTGTAAGCAGCCATGTACATGCCTCTGCTGCAGTACACAAGTCGAATTTACAGTACTAGTTACATGATTAAGTATCTGCATAAATGTTTGAAGGATTCTGATTTAAAGATCACTGAACTTAATTACCAAATTCTATTCAAGACAAAAAACCTTTACAGGCCCAAAGTGTTTTTATTTTTCACGAGGAACACGTTTGGTGGTAGTATCCTCCTCTGACCTACCCTGTTCAAGGTCAGTAAAAACACCATTCCTCTGGCAAGGGCAATTACATTCTGATTGAATCACATACAGTTGTCATATTTTATCATCACAGTAACATTTTTTGAATAAAAGTATGTTTGTATCAGAAACAGTGTGCCCAGCAGGACTAGGACTAGGGAAGGGGGTGGTGAGGCAGCACGTCAAGTCCTGTGTTCAGTTTTGGGCCTCTCACTACAACAAAGACATTGAGGTGCTACAGCAGGTCCAGAGAAAGGCAGTGGAGCCAGTGAAGGATCTGGAGCACAAGTCCTATGAGGAAAGGCTGAAGGAACTGGGATTGATTAGCCTGGAGAAAAGGAGGCGCAGGGAAGACCTTACCACTCTCTACAACCACCTGAAAGGAGGCTGTAGCTGGGTGGGGGTTGGCCTCTTCTCCCAGGGAACCAGTGACAGGACGAGAGACAACAGTCTTAAGCTGTGCCAGGAAGGTTTAGGTTGGATATTAGGAAAAATTTCTTCCTCAAAAGGGTTGTAAAGCTCTGAAATATGCTGCCCAGGAAGTGGTTGAGTCCATCCCTGGAAGTTTTTAAAAGGCATTTGGATGTGGCACTCAGGGACATGGTTTTGTGGTGGCCTTGGCAGTGCTGGGTTAACGGTTATACTTGGTCATCTGAAGGGTCTTTTCCAACCTAAACAATTCTATGAAAATATATGCTTCATTTCATCAGGAGTATAAAGCCATAGCACAGTGGATTGGATTTTTTTGCTGTGCTTATGAAGCATTATTGTGTCACTTTAAAAAATACTCTCCTTAAGATATAAAGATGATGCTGTATTTTCATTAACCAATAGCATAATTTAGTGTCTCCCTTAACACAAAACAGAACAGGCTGTAAGAATTCATGAAATTGCCACGTGTAGCTATCCATTGAGGCTAAAAACTTAAGCATACCATGACTATACTTAGTATTTTTCTGAATTTGATTTTCCAAAGCAACAGGAAAAGTTAAATTCAGTCCTTCACACTAGGTGATCCCAAGGATCAGTTTCACAGGTCTACTTCCTGCCCCCCTCCAAACTGCAGATGCTGCTTTTGTTACCTGTGAGCCTCAACAGGACATTTTGCTTTCCAGTCACTCAAATGGGTGTCATACTCCACAGATATGATTCTAAGGGAAGGACAGTCTGAAGCAAGCCACGTCTAAATTAAAGAAAACCAAAACCAAAGAAGCGTATAATTAAGGTACCTAAACTCTTGCAAGCAATGGAGGAAAGATACTACTATGAGGATAATATCAAGCAAGATTTTTGCTCTTCAGTTAATCCCCAAATACATTTTACACCTGGATTACTATTCTGTTATTACTTGCTGAACTCTAGATTGTTCCTAAGCCACAAAGCAGGCAAAGAATGAAGATTCATCTCTAACTCGTGCATTCCTGGCTCCCTCTCCTGGGTGAAACAAGAGTTACTAAGATTACCAACAGGACTAAACAGTTCAAGTTTCACAGAGATACTTTAGTGGCTATACCAGTGTGAGTTTGCTTGGAGCAGTAATTACTTATTCACCAATAATACTTATATAGTAACCTGCACAAAGTGAGGTACTCAGACACCTATGTAAGAAAGGGAAGTTAATTCAAAATGCTACTCTATAAATCTTTTTCTCAGCAATAAAATTCCACTAAAAAAAGAAAATAAGAGCATAAGGAAAGCAGCCATTGCCTCCTCTTTCACTAGCACGTGAATGATGTTGAGAATATAAAACTTAGCAGGGATATTTCCTTGCAAGAACAACAAACAATTCACTAAAAAAAATTTATCATCAAGAACTTGGAAACTGCTACTTGTATAACAAATTACAAGTAATTGAATTCAAAAAAGACATCTGCCAGACAGCAATCTTCTAGATGCACTGGACAGCTCACAGTAATGAGAAAAGCAGCCACATGTGAAAATGCTACTCTTTTTACCTTTGGCCAGCACTGACTGTAGTCCTCTTCCCTTTCTGAGGCCTTTTTATCCAAATGCCGGTCCATGTCTTGCTGTCGCCAGGTTTTAAATGCTGCTCCCAAAAGACCATGAACGAAAAGGATGTCTGCTCTGATGGGCTGGCTGATCAACAAAAGGAAATTTTAAGAGATATGTGGTACATATTCTTTTAGCAAATCAGAACTTTTAACCTAAGGGATGCCAAAATGCTTTTTTTATCACTACGTGTGATTTCTTATCTTATGGACAACACTTCATGATATTTCAAAGAGCATACTCAGATAAAAACAAAAACTAGGGATCCACACAGAAGAAAGATACAACATCAGGTATGGAAAGTACCCACCTCACAAACCATAATCTTCTATAATGAAAAACACCTTTCCCTCCAACTACTGTTAATGTGGCTCGGTAGCTCCAGCTTTATCATCATATTAGAGTGCCACTGTAACCCGAGTAACACCAATGACCCAGGGAGTAGCTGCTACTAAGTGACACCCCACGCTGGAGACTGCTTCAGTCCCAGATACACAACCACTATTAATAAGGATGAAAATTTACTTCCTTAGACCAACAAGTGCTGCTGCCAGTAGAAGAATTACAAGACACTGTATCCCAGTGTCTTGTCACAATTGCACAGTGCCACAGTTGCAACCCACACAAAGCAATAATTAATTTCATGTTTTGTGTTCAGATTGTTCCATGCATTACAGTAATACTCTGTTCACACTTACGGACTGTTGCAACCACTTCTGCTGTTCTCCTGTTTGAGAATTTAAATTCAGTCCTCTCAACTCACCAAAGAGCAGGAGGGGCAACGTGACATCGGTACAGCAGCACTTTGATATCAACTCTGCCAAAATTTTGTAACAGAACAGTAGAACAAGTGCCTCCAAGTACAGCATGTAAAATGACTCCTTCTACTTTACCTGCTACGATACTGTGGATGTAAGACATAAACACCATCTGGGTATTTTTCTTTCACCGTGTCCCTGTCTAGATTGGCCAAAGCTCTGGATGCATGAGAAGACTGAATGACATGTGGGGATTTCATTACTTCAGCAAGTACAGAAACCCAACCTACATTGAGAAAATGAAGTGGCAGGTTAACTAATAGAAACATCAACCAAACAACAAAATTCAGAAACATCACCCACCAAACTATACTTCTGAAAATAGATGTTAAAACTTAAGAATGGTAACATCAAAATAAATTATTTCAATCTACTCTTTACTTCAGGAAAGCCAAGGGTAGGTAAGTGGAATCTCCAAAATGCAAAAATTCAGAGTGGCAAGGAGACAACGTATTTTACTGTTCATCTTATGATCTGAAGGAGAACCCCTTCTCAGAATAAAAAGAAAGTGTATCAGCAGATCAGCACAGTTGTAGCGAGAACAGATCTCAGATCTCTTTTTGCAGGTAAAACGCCAGGAAGATGGAGACAATGAAGCTTAAATCATAAGAAAGGCACAGGAAACAACCTACAGTAGCAATGGCAGGTAAAAAAATTGATGCTTGCTGTGAAAGTACAATCATTTCTAATTTTAAAATCCAGAGTAAGAAAAACTCTTTATGTAATAAAAATCATCTCCCCTATTCTAAAAACTGTATACTATTTATACCTTAGAAACATAAGACAGTTAAATTGGATACAACCCTCAATAAATTTTAAGTCAAAGATACTATGACTTAAAGACACTGTATGATACTCTACCTAAGGTGTAAAATTTTCTTAAACACGGATGGGAATGTTTATAGACTACTGAGAAATGTAAAGGAATAGCTTTCATGTGCGTATGCATACAATTCTTTAAAATCCTGATAAATATTATTGCCAATAGCAAAAGTGGCCTATAAATCACAACTACATTACAGTCAAGTTCATAAATAAAACCTGGGAATTTACTTCATGAGAATCGTTTGAAAGCCATGTACATTATGTTGCTACTAATATAGTCAGTAAGTTGCTAATTCAAGATAGTTCACTGTAGACTGAGGAAAAGAACGAGTTGACATTTCATTTTGTTTTAAACAAACAAACAAAACTGCTAGTACCTTTGAGGACTGTAATTTTTTTAAGAATAATGTATTTAAATTATGTTTCTAAGCAGAATATATGCTGACCACTGTGAAAGTTGTACTTAAGAAGAATACTATGTAAAGTCTACTTTCAGTTCTCCAAACACAATGGAAGACTGCCAAGATAGTCTGACTAAACTAGCTTGGTCTCTGGTTTTGCATTTCTCTTAAATGAGCCAAGATGAAGAGTCAAAAATAAGTGTTCAGAATCAAAAATAAGTGTTCTGCCCCCAGATACCCCATCACAGCTATTATTACACAGTACATTGCTGGTTTTCTTCTTCCCGTGCCAGCAGTTTTTGCAAGAAAAAGAGCCTCAGAGGTTCTTTCTTCTTACGCATCATCCAGCAATAAAAGAGAAGCTTTATCCAACTCTGGACTAGCAGTATCTGACTGCTCATCTCTGGAGTTTGATTCACTGTCTAAAATTCCTTTTGTACTGAGAGCTTTGTCCCAGGGAGCTGCTGACTCTCCTGTTTCAACCTCTTCTTCTACATGTATGGTTTCAACAATCATAATAATTTAAGAACGGTGCCAGAGCTCAGAACAAAGGCCTTTATAGTCCAGCTGCCTTTCTTCAGAAGTGAGCAGTGTGGAAGCTGCAGAACAATATAAGAATAGAGCAATAAAAGGACAATTATATAGTGCTGATTCTAGTCTATACCATCAGGTTTTCTGCAGTCAGCCTGGTTTTCATGTGTAGAACTTTACAGATTTTTCTTCACATGAATTGTCAAATCACTCTTTCAAGCTTTTTGAGTCTTCTACTACCACAATGTTTTGTGGCAAGTTTTATTTTGATTATGCAGTTTATGGAAAAATACTAGTTATTTCTGTCTCTATAATTTAATGCACAAGAACCCTTGGTCTTGCATTACAACTAACAGCAGATGACCATTCCCTCTGCCTCCTCTATGCCAGTGAACTTTTTTAATCTTAGTCATATTCTCTTTCAATTGCTTTTTCCAAGTGTCTTAGTCTAGTTATTTGTTCTTTTTATCACAGCCATTGCAAATTTTTAATCACCCTCACTGTCTTTTCCTGTGCCTTTGCTACTTTCCCTTTGTGTAACAGAGATTAAAAATGCACACTGCTTTTAACAGGCAGACACCAGCTTGGACTTACACAGAACAGCACGTTGATATTTTCCATTTATTTATTTTTTTTATTTATCTGAAACTTTTGGAGTAGAAATCTACCACTGAGACAGCTTTCCTTTTACCTGCACGTACTATGGATGAGTGCAGGCGTTCATCCAAAGCCATATTCCCAATAATGCGAATTATGTTCCTCTGTATCTTTGCTGAATCTTTACGTAGCTGGTATATCCTCTGCAGTAGCTGAAGGCCTTCTTTAGCTTCAATTTTATCACAGTGAGAAGAAATCTGGCATTACACAGTAAATACAGTGACAATAAATAGACGTTCTGCAAAAGGTTCTTTAGATGCTGTTAATTCACAAATTAGGGAGTTTTAAGAAGCAGGTATAACACAGCCCTTGTTGCAGAGGAATTACTATTAATCTAGAATTCATTATGCCATATTTGAAGAGGAAATAAGTATTTTAATATGCAAAATGAAGATCTCTATGAACTGACAACTTGAAAATCTCTGAGTACCACCTCTCTACTCTTCTTCACCTCTGAGGGAGATTATGTGGTCTCCACTTGGCATGATCAAATTTCAGCTCAAGGTCAAGAGGCTGAACAGGTCAATTGTCTGCATTTGCTAAAGCACTGTCTCAACCAGAGCCACTTGTCCATCACCTAAAATGCAATCATTATAATTCCTTCTCTTTGAAATGAAAAAGGTTTTTTACATTCCAGACAGTACTGCTATCATTACTGATCCTAAGGGCAACAGTTTAGTCCAGATGAATATGTGTGGTAGCTTTGGAACTGCTGATACCCTCGAGTCTGTGGCTTTCAACAGGCATTTGGAATGAGTACAGTCACAACTTGCTTAAACTGAAAATCTAGAATATAACAAATTCTAGACTAAGTCAGAATTTCTATGTATATGGAAGATGTGAAAAGAGGACTGGGAAACTGCACTTTATCCATCCCTACTATCAGTAACCATTTGGGGTTCTCAACACTCTTTCTCAGTGTTCTAGGCTTGTGAACAATTAAGTGTACACAGAAGAATGTAGCAATAGGAAACAAGAAGAATCACTGTTACAAAATGTCTTCCATGCTCTTCATCTGTGACTGCAAAAAACAGACTGGTCCTGGGAAGGACACTATTAGCTGCTTGCTGTGCAATATTCTGCCCAAAGAAAACCTTTTTGTATGGGTAAGGTTTGCATTCTGTTCTGGTTTCTGATTAGAGTGAATTCATGAGGCTATTTTGCCTTGTGGAAGCCTGGAATTTCAGAGCTGCCCTTTTACTTCTTGAATGATACATACAGGTATAGTACAGGGGAACTTGTAAGGGTGAATTAGAACCAATGACAAAACTTACATGCACTTCCCCATGAGGAAAAAAACCTAGTTTGTTACGCAAATGTGTTCATTTCACACCCGTCTCAGTTGTTTGAACATTCTTACAGAAGGAGTGAGGAGTAGGAGACAAGGAAAGGGCAACTCCTTCCCAATACATGAGAGTGCATTAGAAAGGAATGTCTATAAATGTAGCTTTTCAGTGACAGTTTAAAGGACAAATTACCTTAGAATGCTGTACTAAAGCCTGCAAGCAAAAGAGTTCCACTGTCTCTGAAGGGATTTTACTCAATGTCTCACAATATGGAAGTCCATTTCCTCCAAAACACCATAAGCCTCCCTGAAATGAAACACAGTAAAAATTGTATCACATTTCAAATGGCTACATAAAAAAAAGGATTTCTAAACTAGAATGTTAAGTGTGCAATGATCTACAGAAATTTCTTTAAAGAGTGCACAGCACGCATGCACTTTTCAAAACGTACAAATTAAACAACAGTACATTATAAAAGTATTTACTATTTTTAACTGGAAGTCTGTAGTCTCCTTAGTCTATTAACTTCAAAACATACAATAAAGGGGAAAAATGTAGGATTCTTATTTTGTTAATGAATGTCATCTTTTAAGATCATTTGCTTAAGCATAAAAAAGCAAGAATCAGATTATCTTTAGACTTGCAAAAATTAGAAGAGGAGGGAAAAAGGTCTTCATTATGTGGCACAGCCTCTGAAGACCAGTCTCTTAATCACGCACCAGAAAGACCAACATAACCTCAATAAAAGTCAAAATACTTCCAAGTGTGGTGTCTTACCAAAGCTCCCTTTGTAGCACGAGCTCTGGCTGTGAAAACAATAAAGGAGTGATAGCGTAAAAATAGCACACATAACTCTGTCATAGAAAATAAAGAGTTATTGCACTCTGAAAACTTTATAAATGAAGACTGACAAGCACTGTTATTAAAATGACATTCATTTTTGTTATTGCATATTACTAAAAACAACAATCACCAGAAGTCAGAATTTTTCAACAACAACAAAAAAAATTCACAAGAGAGAGTGGATGAAACTGACTTAACAATTATTACTTTAAAATAATAATAATGGCCCTTTAAATGACATTCCTAAAGTCACTTAGGAAGTTGTAGCACAGACAGAGTTGAAGAATTCCTAGATCCAAGTCCAAACAGACCACAGACTCCTCCAATTCTGGTTTGGTAACAGTGACCTGTTTCAGGAAGGCATTTCCATGTGATGTAACAGAGTTTGCTATTTAAGGTGTGCTAACAACCTACCATTTTACTAGAGACTTAACAGAGGTTTAATAATCTCATCAGTAAGAGAACATTCAAACAACAGTTAGATGAAATGTGAAAAATCATTTTATGAGCACTACAAGGGGAAGGAACATTTTGGAGAGAGTGTCTGCTTAATGGGAAGGTAAGATATAATCTTGCACTAGACCTTTCAACTAGTACAGCTAGAAAATATAAACAAGCTTTCAAGCAGACTGTAAGTACAAGAGATTTTGCTTATGTTCTACGATCACCAAGTGTCTGTATTTCTCTTCCTCTTACAATGATCAAAAATATGGAAAAAGGTTTGTATCTCAGAGCTCTGCAGGAACAAAGAATCCAAATAGTTCTGTTCTGCAGACGGAAACTC
>VZRS01011721.1:217940-359362 GCA_013398055.1 Ifrita kowaldi | reverse complement strand
GTGGATGAAACTGACTTAACAATTATTACTTTAAAATAATAATAATGGCCCTTTAAATGACATTCCTAAAGTCACTTAGGAAGTTGTAGCACAGACAGAGTTGAAGAATTCCTAGATCCAAGTCCAAACAGACCACAGACTCCTCCAATTCTGGTTTGGTAACAGTGACCTGTTTCAGGAAGGCATTTCCATGTGATGTAACAGAGTTTACTATTTAAGGTGTGCTAACAACCTACCATTTTACTAGAGACTTAACAGAGGTTTAATAATCTCATCAGTAAGAGAACATTCAAACAACAGTTAGATGAAATGTGAAAAATCATTTTATGAGCACTACAAGGGGAAGGAACATTTTGGAGAGAGTGTCTGCTTAATGGGAAGGTAAGATATAATCTTGCACTAGACCTTTCAACTAGTACAGCTAGAAAATATAAACAAGCTTTCAAGCAGACTGTAATTACAAGAGATTTTGCTTATGTTCTACGATCACCAAGTGTCTGTATTTCTCTTCCTCTTACAATGATCAAAAATATGGAAAAAGGTTTGTATCTCAGAGCTCTGCAGGAACAAAGAATCCAAATAGTTCTGTTCTGCAGATGGAAACTCACCCTTTGTGCAGCGAGAGTCTGGCTACTTTCACGTAATGCAAGAGATGTGAAGTACTGGACACAGGGATCAAGACCAGTCTGAGGTAAAGATACCAACAACAAGCGAAGTTCATCTTCTATGGGATAATCCTGTGAGAAGTAAGCACAAATAGCTTCTAGGTTTTTTGTTCAAAGCATGAAGCAAAACACAGAAAAGAGAAATATTTGAAATAATGGAATCAGCCATACTAATGAGGCCATAAAATATGAACCCTGGACTTAAGTGCTCTGCAACTTCAGTTTAATAGTTATATCTGTAAAGACTTTGGAAACTGATAATTCTAAAACCACCAAGTAAGTGATGAAAAGCAAGCTTTACACTTCATACTTTGGTGGCCTTATTCTAATGGTTCCAAAGAGCAGAAGAAAAACCAGTTCCACTTGGCAGAGGAAACTTAAAAGTTCTCCCTTAACTACACAGACATTTTCATTGAATCATAAAAAACCCAGAATTGCAAGTGACCCACAAGGATCACAGAAGTCCAACTCCTGGCCCTGCACAGGACCATCCCCAAGAATCACACCATGTGCCCAAGAGCATTGTCCAAAAGCTGCTTGAATTCTGTCAGGCTTGGGGCCATGACCACTTCTCAAGGGAGCCTGTTCCAGTGCTCAACCACCCTCTGGATGAAAAACTTTTCCTGATATCCAACCTAAACCTCTCCTAACAGAGCTTCAAGGCCACTCCCTCAGGTCCTGTCACTGGTCACCAGAGTGAAGAGATCAGTGTCTGCCTCTCAGCTTCCCCTCACAAGGGAGCTGTAGACTGCAATGAGGTCTCCCCTCAGTCTGCTCTTCCCCAGGCTGAACAGACCAAGTGACCTCAGCCACTCCTCATATGGCTTCCCCTCAAGGCCCTTCACCATCTTTGCTGTCCTCCTTTGGACTGTCTCTAATAGCTTAATGGTTTTTTTTCAGAGTGGTGCCCAAAACTGCACACAGTGTTCAAGGCAAGGCCACATCAGTGCAGAGCAGAGTGGGACAATCACCTTCCTCATTCACCAGCTTGTGACGCTGTGCTTTTGGTGCTGCTCCATTAAAATGAATGTATAAATTACTAGTAAAAAATAAAGAAATTTCTTTTAAGGTTTTGTCTAAAAAATTAATTTAAGTATTCATTTAACAATCCATATATTGATTGATAGATTCAACAAAGTAATTTAATTCGCCCACAGTCATGGAACTTGCAGTTATTCTAATCCTTGATAAAATCAGAGACAGAGACTTATTTGTGTAGAGTTGCCACAATGGTTTGCTTCAACCCCCTAAGCAGCAGACTGGCAACTCTTAGCTTCAACCCTAGCAATCATACTACCGTAAAAATGTATCCATTACCATATACTAGTGTAACCTAGTATTTAAGGACTGACAGGTACAGATCCACTATCACATAACGTTACAAAGACAAGAAAGCAAAGCCTGAGAATATCGCTACCAATCAAAGCAGATATCCAGAGTTCTGTTGATTAAGAGACAGGTATTTTCTGACAGGGCCTTCTGCAGTATCCATTCTATCAGCATTACAAGACACCTTGTATACTATACTTCATATGCCAGTTCTGTTTATTGAAGAAGCTGATGACATGACTCCTCAGGCCATCATATATATATAATATATATACACACACACACATAAAAATTAACTTAAAAAGAAAGCAAGGCCAAATTTATCCAATAAGGATTTGTTGGCACCCAAAAGCCGGCAGTGAAGAGATGGGCCTACAGCAGAGCACCACAGTAGTACTGAGGAGGCAAAGGCCTCCGGGAGCTCTATGTGCAGCATTCTGTCAGTGTCAACAAGGCAATCCAGGATGATTTCTTCACATTGCCTATTGAGTATAGACAAGCAGTGCATCTGTCAGACTGGTAACTGGCACAGACTTCACTGTTTGTAAATATGTAATCTGGATAAACAGTCCAAGAACAGTAATTTATCAATGCTTACAACCTTATTTCTTTCCATCATGCCACTCACTAGCACAGATATACCCCAGGGGTGTATCATATATTTGGGTCTTAATTTTACTACTAGTTAGTTACTTTAGAAGAACTCTACTTTAAACAGTTAACAACAACAAAAGCAGTAAAAAGAAGCAAGCAACTAAGAATCATCTAATACCTTCTTTTCCTTTACTTACAGTCTTTATTTTTGGCAATGGTGGTGGAGGCAGGAAAAAGCGAAGGTCGACATCTTTGGATCGAGCCAAACCTATAGCAGTCCTTTGATCACAGGTTTGAGCAACTGTGCCATATTGATAATCTGTTGTACAAGAATTTCAATGTTAGTTTTAACCCTAACTTTAAATATTTAATTTTGTTTTAAATGTAGTTTGTGATCTACTTTGTAAATATACTTGAAAAGAAGAACCATCTCTCTGCAGTCTACTTAAAAAACCCCTTTGATTTTATAACCACAGATTCCAAAAGTTCAAAACTGCAGATTTTAGACCAGCACTATACTGAGCTGAAATACACCTGGGCACTGGAGCTGAACACTTTGGTCCTAGCTGTGAAACATTAGCACATACTTTCAGTCCTAAACTTTCTATGACTTGGTTTTGAAGTATCAGGTTAAAAAAAAGCCTGTTTCCCTCATGAGACAGTTGGCAACAATAATTAGTGTTTGTGAAATGTCCAAATACTACAACAATGAGCACTACAGAAAGAGGGAGATAACAAAAAGCAACTGAATTCCTGATACTGGACATCTTGGGCTCTGAGATCCTGAAATCACCTGCTAACAGTATTCTTCTACAAAGGACAAAGCTTCAGTTTTGGTACATCCTAGCTTTCAAATGTTTTCAAACAGTCTACTGGTGTAAATTCCCTGTGGAAATTATTCAGAATTTTAAAGAGGCAATTTGAAACAAGACAAATCCCATAGTGTGGAGTTGCAATGGAAAAGTGAAAGATCCACAACTGACCAAATTACCAGAATGAGAGTCCAGAATAGAATGTCACCTAGTTTATGTAGCTTGCTGATGGAGGGGAGAGGAGGAAACACACCTCCCCTTTACTTGGGGTTTCAAGGATATTTGTTGCTACAGCAAGAGGGAGAACTTATTACTATTAAATAATAAATAGGACAAAAATGGCTTACAGATAATGCTTGCACATACAAACCCTCTACCTCTAGTTTGTCATTACTACCTATCAGCTCCCAACCAATTTTTATTAACTTAACCATGGCCTTAAACTCATTCCTACAGAGCCTTATTAAAAAATCACTGCCAAAACTTGCAACTGTGTTAGCAGTCCCAACAGAAAGCCCAAGGAATTAATGAGCATGAACTGCTCTTCCACACCACAGCAATGGTTACAATTCTCTGGTGGGGAAACAGAGAGAGGCCTGCTCTGCAGACACTCACACTGTGTCAGGGTATTAGCAAAGAACACCTACTAGAAATGTAAATAATTTCCCCACATTTCAGACCAAGTCTCACAGCATATTTATGCTTCTTGCAGCTATTAGCTTTTCTTCACATTGTCAGCAGACTTGGGACAGCTAACAGACTGCCTGGACTTTCTGGGACAAATTAAGCTACATCAGCATACATTACCATGCCAGTGACTGTTGCTTGCCAGGTCTTGTACAGCCTGCAGTCGGACTGCTTTGTCTTCTGATTGACTTCTCTTCAAGAGAAGCCATAAGGCACACTCATGATCTTCTCCATCGAAGGTACTGAATTGTTCTTTGACCAGGAAACAAATGAAATCCAAGTTATTATTAATGAACATTTTAACCAGCCATGTTTCTATTTGTTGAGTAAGGAAATATGGGTTTTTTTAATATTTGAATATTAATCGTTCACTATAATTCAGAGTGTAATGTTTTAACATTAAATTAGTACAATAAACAATTACAGAATGGCAACAGTAAAATGCTGGTCCTGAAATGGTGAGTTTGAGTCATTTTAGTGGCACCAAGTCAATATTTCATATCTATGTGACACACACAACCCCTGGCTGGTGCTTACCAACTAGAATTAACAGCAGGAGCTGCAAATTGTTAGCAACTCTTGAGGCTCTGACCTTGAACAATTAATTTCATAGGATGACAGTGGAGATGCACATTGCTATAATCATTTAACAGAGAGCTAAATGAGAATAGACAGCATGCCTCAGGAGCACAGTTTCTTATATAAATGGAAATTCTTGTTTTAAATTACTTGAAAAAGCAGCAACACTGTTCGAAAAAACTGTGCTGCTTTCAGTTAATATTGTCAATTTTGATGAAAGCATAGCACACTTTTCTAAAATGAGATTTTAAGAGTATTTCATCCCACAAATACCTTTTGTACACAAAACTGGTATCAAATATTAACCTGGTAACTTGAGTTTTAAATCTCTTCTGGAACAAGGGAAAAACCAACCCTCAAATCCCCTCATAACCACCACTTTCACTTACTTTAAGAAAAGAAATTGTTTTAATACACAGAAAATAGACAACTGACTGGTAATCCACATTAATATAGAAATTATAAGATATATTATCACTGTTTCAGGAAGAAAAGAACATGATGACTTTGTGAGAAAAAATATTTTACTTTCTAAATGCCCGACTTCTTACTGTTAAAAAATAATAATCACACATAAAGTCCTGCTTTCAATACCTACCATTAAAAGGTCTCCGGAAGATTTTAGCTTCTGTTTCTAGAATTCTCCTCACTGCTTTATGGATCTCTTTTCTGGCTTTGTATGTGATCCCTACAAGAGTATTTTTATATTACTGGAAGTTCTGGAAGACAGTTCCCTCACATCACTTTTCATAAATATATGGAAAAAAACCTACACACACACATATACATATAGACATTATATAAAGAGAATTATCTCATATATAGGGAACTATGTATAGAAAAAAATATCTTAAAAAAAAAATACAGTCAGCATCTTAAAATAAATTTGGTGACATTTATTGGTAACAGACCTCAGGAAATATAACTTTCCTTGTTACATAAGGAAACTTCCAGAAACATTATATTCTCTTAGAATTCTATTTTTAGAACACAAACAATTATGCATCTTACCTTGATATTCACTTGGACTTAGAGAAGCTGTACGTACGTACACATAGGATTTAAGTTTTTCTTGATGTAGAGCTTGAGTATCGATTTGCAGTAACTTATTTAAGGACAAGACTTCATATGTAATGAATACAAAACCTCTTTAAAGAAAAGAAAACTGCACATGAGTATCAACTAAAACAATATAATGAAAAAAAGTTAGCAACGACATTGGTATAAATCATTCAGATTTTACAAAACATGTAAAAGTCTGCAGATTATTTTGATCTAGCAAAGTACAGAAAAGGCTACAAAATACTTGAAGTAAGTTATAACTATCAGAAATTCTGCTTCAAGACTATATTCTATCATGTCTAACATCCCCTAATATTAGCACGTTTTCTGGAAGATACATATATTAAAATTTTAACTGTATACATAAGTTATGTATATGCTCATCAGTTACAACTTACCCTAGTATAAGCGATCCAGTTACCTTTGCAATTTTTCCTTGAAAAAATTGAAAGCAAATGTCAAACAAAGTTGTGTGCATCACCTCAATATAAACACAGTTACCATTTGATAATCAGACAGTAAGAATACCAGCCCTTAAGAACAAGCTTTAAAATTTTTTTCTATTGCTCTCTGGCTTCCAGGAAATTATTAACCGAATTTTACAAATGGAGAAAACATTGCTTGATTTGGATTTCCTGCTCTCCTAAGCAAGATGATAAAACATGTATCCTGCCAGTGCTATTTACTTTGAATATTGCTACCTCTCATTTGCATTCATTGCTCAGCTACAAGAATCAACAGTAAACTTTCTCTGCCTGTAACACTAGCAGCGATTTGGAACTCTAAATAATTTTAAGGCGTTAGCTTTTTCTTACATGTTGGAGCTATATTACATACAGGACTGTGTATGTTCTTTGAGAAGGCCTGCAGAGTCTCCATAAGAAAATATATTTTAAAAAATAATTCCATTGAAGCTAATTTATAAAGCAAACAGATAACGAACACACGCTACTTGCAACAATCTGCCTTTTAAGCCTAATGATTCCTTTCAGATTTCAGCTACTTTGTATCTATAAAGTTGATCTGATTCTCTGGATATAAGGAGCTCTATACAGAGAAACTCTTATCATTACCAGTAGCAGCAAACCCACTGGAACAAATCTCACCTATCATGAATAATTTTTTTCCTCAGCATGAATTGGGAGATTTGCCCCACAACCACGGCTACCAGTTTCCATCTTTGTGAGGCCATAAGAATTTTGCACGCAGACAAGAGGCAGCAGCTACATGTTGAAAAAATAACTGGCAGAGAAGTTTGAAACAGAAAAAAAATGCAATGCTTCCTGTAGAGCAGAAATTGAAATATCCTATCTTTAGTGCTCGGAAATAAATTTCAGAATTGTAAGAATTGTCATTATATGCCGAAGGCACCAAAGAAAGCAGAGACTAAGCAAGAGAGACTGCAGAGCCGAGTAAAAAAGGAAAAAGAAATAATAGAAACAAGCTTTATTCACTGTTTATGAATGCAATTATTTCATGGCTCTAGAGGTTACGAAAAAAAAACCAGATACAAGTGGAATTGAAGATAGTTTAAGGAGATCACATTTAGTTAGGGAAAGACCCTCATCTAGTGTTTGTATCTGTTCCCAGATAATCTGCTGGTGTCATATTACATATCAGTCTCCAAAGCAAGGTCAGAAGCACAGAGCAGGGACAAACAGAAGCTTTTAATTGCTAAGTGTTCAAGGGCTTAGAACTTAAGCGTCATTTAACTATGCATGGTGTCATATCTTTCTTTTTATTAATGCTTCAGATCAATACATAATGACATGTACTTACTGATATCATTCCAGGGTAGGTGTGTTTTTGTGGGTGGACCAGAGGTTCCTATTTTTCTGTAGCAAAATACACAGTAAGCAGCCACTGACATTCTGCATAAAGGAGGGGGGGGAAAAGTAATGATTGATTTAAGAATTACAGCAGAAAACCTGTAGCATTTTTTTCCTGTCTTTTTACAGCAAAGGTCATGATGGCAAAGGTCACAATAAACTATGTTTGTGTCATTTTGCTTCATATAAAGCACTCCAATTAAAGAACTCTATAAACTTCTCAATTTAACGGGTTGAATTTCAATTATAAGAAAAGTTTAAAGCAGTTTTTTATCAATTATGCTACTGCTGATTTTAGTGACTAAGTATCTCCAATTAACTTCTCTGCTTCTAAGTTTCCTTTCCTACTTCTTAGTCACCCTTCCTTAAGTACCAGATATGGTCACATCTCCATCAAGACATTACTCAGTATGACACGGGCTTTAACACAACTCAGTAACCAACTGCCTTTAAAGTTCATAATTTATTGTGCTGGCAAGCAAGTCTTTCATTTTGACTAACAAGGCTTAAAGAACTACTACATATAAACTAATACCCTTTGCATACACTGCAGAAGTAACATGAAACTTGTATCTTTAAAGTGAAATTTCAGTGTCTGCATCGATGCATTTATACTAAACGAAATACTGAGTTAATGTGTTTAAATGGAAGTAAAAACACACCAGTATCTTCATGTACTAATCAAATTCTTGTTGGAAACATAGACACCCTTATTAAATGTCAAATTAGGTCTCTGTTACCACAATCACAACTAACGCAAAATAACAAAATGTAAACCTGATGTGGAAATATGGAAGCCTGATATTCTCCTTGAATTTGAGGTAATCTCTACAGACCAAGAAAAGTGCTTATATCATTTTTATCATCAGTGCCCAACAAGGGGACCATCTCTAAACAAGGGGACTCCTTTTGTTCTTTTCCTTTAACATGTCTTCCCTCCTTTCTCATTTCCCCAGGTTTTGATTTTTCCCTTCTCTCTTGCTTATGTTTGGGAGATTTTTGAAAAACATCAGCTCTACCTCAGCACTGTCACAATCAGTGCAGACTGCTTCTTGACTTCCATCAATTCAATATTTTTTATCCATTCACTTCAAGAGAGTACACCACACTGTGAAACACTTTTCAGACATTGATGATCAGTCCTCTAGAGACACCTCTCCTGCCTCCAAACTCTCTGTCTCATGACAGTTCCTTTACTACCTTTACTCACAGAATCACAGTACTCACATTTACTCTTCTTTCTAACCACAGTCTGCAAGAAACATGTGGTTCAGTGACAGCAGGTGCCAAAATTACTAAAATCTAAAACATGCATCTGCAAACACAGGAGGCCAAAGTGAGTGCCACTTCTCTGTTGCCAAGAGCTTCTGTTCAGGCCCAAGAGCAAAGACTGAATCATCAAATGTTAAGGGTCTGGAACAGACCTTAAACACCACCAAATCCAAACAGCCCTGCCATGGGCAGGGACACCTCTCACTAGACCATGTTGCTCAAGGCCTTATTCAGCCTGGTATTGGACACTTCCAAGGTTGGGACACTCACAACCTTCCTGAGAAATCTGTTCCAATGTCTCACCACCCTCACAGTCAAGAATTTCTTTCTAAATATCTATTCTAAATTTCTCCCCTTTTTATTTGTACCCATTACTCCTTGTCCTATGCTACAGTTCCCGATTAAGTGTCCCTCTCTGACTTCCCTGCAGGACCCTTCAGATACTGGAAGGTTGCTGTGAGGTCTCCAACGCAACCTTCTCTTCTCTAGGCTGAACTGCCCCAACTTCCTCAGTCTGTTTTCACAGGAGAAGTGCTCCAGTCCTCTTTATCAACTTCGTGGCCCTTCTCTAGACTTGCTCCAGCAGCTGCATGTCCTTCTGATGTTGGGGACCCCAGAGCCGGCTGCAGGCCGCCCAGGGATCCCAGGTGGGGTCTCACCAGAGCGGAGGAGCGGGGCAGAATCCCTTCCCTGGACCTGCCGGCTACGCTGCCCTCGGTTCAGCCGGCTGCTCTCCGGCCTGCGAGCGCGCTCTGCCGGNCGGGAAGCGGCGGGGCGCAAGGTGGGTGTGAGGGGTGGGATCCCCGAGGGAATCTTCTGTCCGCGTCGGAGGCGAGGGACGGGACCGGATCCCCTGGGAGCATCTCTGTCCAAGGCGGAGCTGAAGGACGGGCGGGAGGGATCGGATCCCCTGGGNCCTCAGTCTGTTTTCACAGGAGAAGTGCTCCAGTCCTCTTTATCAACTTCGTGGCCCTTCTCTAGACTTGCTCCAGCACCTGCATGTCCTTCTGATGTTGGGGACCCCAGAGCCGGCTGCAGGCCGCCCAGGGATCCCAGGTGGGGTCTCACCAGAGCGGAGGAGCGGGGCAGAATCCCTTCCCTGGACCTGCCGGCTACGCTGCCCTCGGTTCAGCCGGCTGCTCTCCGGCCTGCGAGCGCGCTCTGCCGGCTCACGCTGAGCTTTTCACGCTTAGGGGCACGTAAGAATAATGCAAAAGGACCCATTTCGCACCCTGTTTCACAGCTGGGCTAGGCAGCTCCGAGCTCCGTCCCGCACCGGGGTGCGGTGCCCACCTACCCGCCTCGCGACTGCGCAACTGGGGCNGAGCCTCTGTGCCCAAGGCGGAGGTGAAGGGCAGGAGGGACCAGCAATTTCGCTGGGGAGTGGGGTTGTCGCAGAGTCTTTGAGTTTAACCGAGCTGTTGTTTGTTTGGTTTTGTTTGTTGGGGGGTGTGTGGGGTGTGTTGTGCTTTCAGATTTCCTGTGATCGCCAGTGCCGTCCAAAGCAAGGGTTGTTCTTGCCGATTCTTCAGCGTTCGTAAGGGAACCGAGAAGATGGTGAATGTTCTGAAAGGTGTTCTGGTTGAGTGGTGAGTAACAGCATTTACTGCCTCTGCTTGTGTCAGAGACTGTGTATTTCTTTAGACCTGGAAATAACCTAAGTAACTGAAGAGTCCAGACAAAAGGAATTGTTGTCGGGAAGGGTGGTGCTGAACAAGCAGAGAAAAGTGTGACCTTTGGGGGAAGAAGGAGAGAGGCAGTTGTAGGTAATCCTAATTCCAGACTCCCATTTTTGTTCTCAAGAGACTGTTTTCCACTTATGCTTAACCTCTTTAAAGAAAAGAAAAGTACATATGAATATGTGCTAAAAAAAATATGATGACAAAAAAGTTAGCAATCACATTGGTATAAAAATCCATTTTTTTTGCAAAATATATAGTTGTCTGCAGATTATTTTAATTTAGCGAAGTAGAGAAAAGGATATAAAATACTTAAAATAAGCATTAGTTACGAGAAATTATGCTTCAAAGCTATATTCTACCATGTCTGATGGTCCCCTAACATTGTCACATTTTTTGAAAGGTACACAAATTAAAATTTTAGCTGTATACATAAGTTATCTATATGCTTGTCAGGTACAACTTACCCTAGTATAAGCGATCCAATTACCTTTGCAATTTTTTCTTGAAAATATTAGTTGCTCCCTTTTGTTCTTTATATTGCCTGCAAACAAATTTTCTTGGTGGTGTTGTTTGTGAACAAAGTGTTTCTCTGCTGATTCTTGATGGAGATGAGGTCATCTTTCATTTCTCCTTTCCTGTTTTTTTTTTAATCAGCTCTAGACTGAATTCCATGCAAGGGTGACATGTGGTTCTGTTTGTAGATCATATTCAAAAGGAATGTGCTTGGAGTTTGTAAATGTCAGCTTTTGATGTAGGTGCAATGTTCATATTTTCGTATAATCTCATCTCTGCACTGAGACTCAGGCCCCTGGCCACCTCCAAAATAAAAAGAAGCATCATTTAAGATTTGTAGGGTCATTGTATAGCATTATATGATGTATGAACTGTCTGCTGTACACTTAATCTGTTAAAATGTTTGCAATCTGTAACTGCACAAAAGCAGTTCCATACTTCCAAAATGCTTTCTTCTAAACATGTTAATTCAATTTGGAAGGTAACATGACTGTTCAGTTAGGGTGTGAGAAATGTACAATTCTTACATGAGCACTCTTTGTCTATACTATACTACTTTAAGTGAGATCTGTGTTCTCCTGTGTTTTGGTTATCCTTATGCTTTAAGAAAACATGTTTTTATGAAGCTGTTGCTGAAATCAGAAATGTAAGTTCAGTCTTGCCTTATTAAGGGTTGTGGTTTTGAGTTTTAGTTTCGGTCTGAAACTTTCGAAGCTTTTGGTTTGAAGCTTTTTTTGAAGCCACCTTAGCAGCAACATAGGGAAATTTATCTGCTAATCAAGCAGCTGATTCTACTCATTAGACTTTATTACCATTTTATTTTTGCCTCTAAAGTAACCAAAACTACTGTGAAAGAAACAACTTTTACTAAAGCTTCATAAACTGTATTTAAGTTGTGAGTGACTCTTGAAATTAATTTTAGTTTTCCTAAAATCTTTGGGAATGTCTTAAAGTGGTGTTTCTTCTGTGTGTAACTGTAACTGTGAGGTGGGATCTGATGTGTGTTTGTCTCTACAGTGACCCAGCAATGAAGCAGTTTCTGCTCTACCTGGATGAGTCAAATGCTTTGGGCAAGAAGTTCATCATACAAGACCTGGATGAAACTCATGTCTTTGTATTAGCTGAGTTGGTCAACTTCCTCCAGGAGAGAGTGGGAGAGTTAATGGACCAGAACTCATTTCCTATTACTCAGAAGTGAGAAAAACCAGAGAAATGAGATTACTGCAAGTTTTGGAACAGTGAATTTCAATAGCTTGGGCGGTTACTGTTTTAATAGATAGCACTGTGGCTTGTTAGTTCTACATAGAAGTGGCTACTCTAGAAAATGCATCATTTTCATAGACAAATTAGTCTGGAATTGGATTTTGTTTCTCATTTTGAAAGAATATGGTATCTTTATTAAAATGCTTAAAATTATACACTTGAGGACTTCCATTGAGAATTTTTGATGCATGCTCTCTGGTTTTCCTTTAGGGTTTTTATCTTGCAAGATGATATGACCCAAAAAGTAGAGTAGTGTTTCTGTACTGGAATGCTGCATGAGGTCCTCTGACATGTTGTGTTCCTGTGGAATTGACTGAATCTGATTATAGTGTGACTGATAAAAAGTAAAGAATGTCTGTTGAAGTATGATCTGTGCTTGATGGAATATCTCTCTAAGTTGGAGGCATGGTCAGATTCTGCTTTAACTTGAGGGGTTTTGTACAGCAGGATGACAGTTGGTGTGAGTGTTTTGTTGTGTTGTTTGGGGTTGGAGGGGGGTTGGGGTTTTTTTTGTTGAAACATGTTACAAATGCCCCATACTACTTTTACCAAGGCTGTGCTTTCTGAGTTTGGGGAGTGGTGGTGGGAGTTTGGAGGGGAAGGAGAGATATCAAGGAATCGAGACAAAAAAAAATGCAGTGCCCTAGATCATCACAAATTAAAGGGGTAACAGAAATGGGAGACCAGTCCTATAGGTATTATTGCTTGTGTTTTTTCACTGATGCTTATAGTCACAGTAAATTATGTGATCAGACTCCCATGCTCTACCTACACACAAGAAAGCTGCGTTTGGATTTTTGTTATGGTTTTTTTTTTCTTCAGCTTAGCTCTTCCTCCCATATGGCCCTTTGCTACAAAGAAAAAAGCTTTGTAGTGTCATGGTTTTGTTGTTTGGATTTTTTTTTTAACACTGTATTTGTAACTTTAGTTCAGACACTGGCTTGGTTGTCAGACCTACTCATGTACACCAGATAAATGCCACCTTTTTGTCTTTGAGAAAAAGAACAAATGTAAAGAGAAAGGCTCTTATAAGGAACAGTTTTCCTTACTGACTCTTCCACTGCTGCTCGTTTCTCTTCTCCAGTAGATACCAGATTAATTGGTGGGTTTGTCCTTGTTTTTTGTTTGGACTGGTTTTTTGGTTTGCTTTTTTTTCCCTCAGGAACAGGGAATCTTCAGGAGAAAGTTTCACTAGATGTTCTTAATCAAAAAGCTGTCTAAAGAAAGTTCTGTAGAATTGTATATATTCAGGCTCATGTGCATGAGCAAATAGCCCTGTAAAATTTCACTTCATGTCTTTTCTGGTAACTTCCCTTTTCTCTGACTATGTAGAACAATGAGTTTTGGTCCAAGTTGTTTAATCCCTTTCTTTCACAAGTGGGTGCTTCCGTGGTCATGTAGATTAAGAACCAAGAACTTATTTACTTGAAATAAGAAGTTTAAACCTTATTTATAAATGGTTTGTGGTTCCTTACCTCTTTCTTGAGATTGATCTCAAGAGATTGATCAAATACTGATCTCATAATTGTTATTTTGTGGAAGATTATTGGGTACTCATTTAATGGAGAAATATCAGCAGTTTTAACATGGCATTATAGCCTAGTACAATTTATTTAGAAGTGTCTGTTTCCTTTCTTTGGAATCCTGGTTTATTTTCCATCCAGATTCTGCTGAAAGGTAAATCATCCATCACTCTTGACATGACAGCATTTGAAAAGTCGTGTTTGGAGCTCCACATGTTAAGCTTCTCTGTATTTAGCATGTCTAATGCTCAATTTCTGTTGTGGCTTTCCTTTTCAGTCTGTAATAAACTTCTTGCAGTTCTTGTCTTTTTCTCCTGGTTAATTGTACAGCTCTGCTGCTGCATTCCCTGTGTTTTAGCTTATATTTACAATTGATAAATGTCTTATGTAATACAGAGGGATAGAAGTTCCAAACTGTATAAACTAAACAGTTAGGCATGCATTCCTGCTCGCAATTTGGTTTTTTTGAGCAAACAAGTTCATGGACTTTTAACTTCTAAACCTGTCAATATTCTCAATCCTTCCTGTAACCTAACAAGGCCTGATTCTGTGCTGGAAGAATAAACAAAAGATATAAAGATGCAAATTGGTATCATCAAATGTGGTCTAAGGAACTGAGTTCTTTGTAGTTCCCAGGGAAAAAGGGGTCTTGAATCAGGTAGTATGGTGAAGGAAATCCAATGAGGAAACTTTTAGAACTTCAGTATGTGTATGAATTTAAAAAGCAAACAAACAAAAAAAAAATCCAAGTGAGGGTCTCTGGGATTTGAATAAACTTGGACCTCTGAAAGGTTTTGACTGTTTTTAAATGCATGTAGTCCTGGAACTTACATGCCTGGAACAACAACAACAAAAATATTTGCCCAGATGGGAGAAAAGTAGATACTAGTGTTAAAAATATCAGGACATTTTGAGATAGTTAGCATTTATGCTTACAGATTTTAAATGTTTGTGCTGGTTTTGATTCAGGTGTGAAATATTGGTGAGGAGAGCTTGGAATGAAACACTGTGTTAAGGATCTATTTTTTAAAGGCTGGAGACATTTGAGAATAAAAGCTTTAGGCAATCTGTTTAAATATAAGCATGCTTTGATAACAGAGTTGGTAGGGTGAGAAAATCAGCTCTCATTGTATTTAGAGTATTATATGTTAATTTAATGTTTGTATCCATAACTAGTAAGTTCACTTTATTGCTCATATCTAGCAAAGAACTATAGTCTTCTCAGGTCCTGCTTGAGCAGCAAAAATAGAGCTTGAATGACACACTTGTTGCTGCTTGTAAAAGCACCGAATTTTGTCTTGGTCTTTCACTGCTCATGTTTTGCTTTCAGCCTGAGTTGAAAGTATTTTGTCTACTGGAAGGAAGAGCATGGTGAAACAATCACCTAAAAGACACTTACTTGAACTTCATTTATTACTTGCTACTTATTTGTACTTAGATCTAAAAAAGATTGCAAGTTCACTTGTTTACATTTTAATGTAAACAAGTTGCTCTTGTGTAGTTACTGTAACTTGAACATGCTCATAAATACTGCTTTCATGAACACGTGCAGGAGCTAAAGAGTAGTATTTGACAGAAAGATGAGAGAGATGTCTAAAGCAAGATGAGAGAATTTGAATAATTTGAACAAAATGTTATGTGGGAAGAGAGCAATGGAAACTGAAAATGCAGCTTCCTAGTAAAATAAAGGAATAACCTCTTATTTTTATTGGAGATTATGTCATTGGGCATTTTGCTTTTTTTGTTGAAGCCTCAGACTTTTTTTGTTTATTACTGGGCTTCAAAGAAAGCTGTGTAAAAAGGAAATAAGTCTAAATGCTGTCACATATTTAGATAGTTTTATAAATTGTGGGATAAGCTGATTCTGGAGAGTGGGTTATTTTAGCATGGCGGTTGGCAGCACAATGAACATGACCCTGGTTGGTCAGTATAGATAGGGGTTATAATGACTTGGTTAGTTTGTGACCAATGCCTAAGTCCCTTTTCCTTCTGTCTGGTACAACTAGCCCAGGAAGAATAATTGTCCAGTGCAGTAAAGGAGGAAATAACCAACAATCACTAGAGAGAATGGATGTGGCCTCAAGAAAGAAAATAGAAAATGCAGCTGAAAGAAAGTAGAGAATGCTTTAGGAAATTCTACCATTTTACCTGAGAGAACCAGACTGAGTGGATTTGACTCTGTAGCTAAACTGCTTGTGTTGTTTCATAAAAAAAGTAGGCATCTGAATCCATTTTAGTTACAGTGGTTTTGTTTATTTGTGTAATGTACTTATAATGATAATTGGGGGACTGGGGGGGGAGTTGTTTTTTATTTGATTTTTGTTTTTTGTTACTTAGTGCTGAGAGCTAGATGGCTGTCTGATGCACTGTACTAAGCCTTCTCCAAGTGCTGTTGTACATCATGAAATCCTATTTTACAGTCTTTCCAGGTTTGTAGAGTGCATTCAAAAGCATATCCCTCTTTTTTTTCTTTTTGCTAATGTGCCATTACAACAGATTTTACAGTTTTTTCTCACTCAGCTCTGCAGGGCCACCTCATGTGTGTGAGAACAATCTAGAGAACATGTATTTTATGCATTAACAGGATTGTTTACTGTGAGCTGAAGTAAACAGGATTGTTTACTGTGCATTGAACATAATGGTATTTCATAGTGTCATTAAAATGACTTATATTAACCTTTCTTAGTTGGCATCTTCACCATAAAAGTGCTCAACTTCAGTCAGCCCCTAGGCTGAGCTTGTAAAAATACGGCACTAAAAATCATACATAAATGTATGTATGTGTGTGTGTATATATATCTCAACAAGTCTTTAATCATATAAACCAACACCATCTGAGAGGTATATTTCAATTAAGCAGTAGGCCATTACAGAAAACAGTAAGCTTTCATGATAATTTTTTTTTGCAGTTCCAAATTCCACACAAATTTCCACACTGCCTCCTTGATTATCTCACAAATGATCCCATTGAAGCTGGTGGTGGTTACAGTGAAATGAGTGCATTACTCAGTATGTTATAATTGGGTGTCCATATTAGTTTTGTAATTTAGATTGTGGCAAGGCCTATATGTGCTGTACAAAATTAAGGATTCAAAATAAGTTGAAGTTCATAGTGATGGAAGAACAAATTCTTCCTAAACTAAGTCATTATCTTTGAGTTTATGACTTAACAGCTAATAAGAAATATAAACAATAGGATATCTGATAGAAATTTGATGTGGAGCTGGGGTTTTGTTTGTTTGGGTTTTCTTAATGTGGAATAGAAGTAATATTTTACCCATCTTTGTTTCGTATAAAAAGATTTTCAGGACTGAAGAGCTGACAATTTGAAGGCAGACCAGTAAGGGGAGCTCTTACCAATATTTTAAGCTGCTTTAAAAAAAATTGTTGCAGCATGGGCAATGGTGGTTCAGGGACTTACCATGCTTTAGAACGTTAGATATGCTTTCAGCTAGAGATGAACGTTCAACTTCAAAGGATCCTTCTAAAAAGATTTTTTTTTTGTTGGAGATTTGGAATATTTTTAGCTCAGAAATTTCTTAGATGTTTAGGTGTCCAGTGTGTTCTTTATAAGCTGAGGTACACAGCCGTGTTCCATTAAAATGATGAGTCTGAGATGTGGTCTTCCTGTCAGATGTTACTGGTAGGTCTGTGTATCCCCACACCATGAGCCTGCTTTAGAAGTGGCCCCATATTAAGTTACATAATTTTAAATGAGTGTAAATCAAAAGAAGACATTGTTGATAAGAAGTAACATTTATGAATTTTTTCCTCTTTATTTCCTCCTAATACAAAATGCGTGTGATTGCAGGGTACCTGTTCCTCAAATCGCATGCATCATGCTGTATGGAAGACCATGCAACATTCAATCTTACTGGTTTTGAGTCTGCACTGGAGATTTCTGTATCTATATCCTTACAGTGTTGCTAATAGTGCATGCAACTGAGATACATAGAAAGTTTTTCCCTCGTTGCCACCCCAAATGAGTAGCTTTATTGGTTTACACTTATATAATGGTAAAATTCAGTACGTTCCCTAAACAAACAAAAAACTGCAACACCTACCAATTAAGTTTTAATATGAGGGTAAACGGCCCTAAGAATTTGAATATTAGGGATTGTATTTTTCATATAGACTGAAAAAGTCATTTTCTCACTTCTGATTGCATAGCACTAATAAGAAGATTAACTGCAGACTAGAAGCAGACTATAAAATTGCTGCCCAGTGAAAAAATTCTAAAAGTGAAGATTTTAGACCATTATTTTTAGCTTTTAGCTTTTTGTGCTTGAGCAATTTGAGGTGTTAGTAACAACAACTGTAAGGTTCCTGGAAGAAGTCTTAAGACTCATAATACCCATGCAGGAATGTGCTTGAACACACCAAAGAAAACCCATCCAACACCAAAACTGACAGATATTGATTAGCCACATAACTAGCCCCTCAGGAAAGAAACAGCAAGCAAAATTTCTGGATGACTACAGATTGAAGGAGTTGGCTGTCAGAGCTGTACAGCTGTTCATTTTTCTGTTACAGAAAGGATGGACCCAGCTGTAAATGGCAGTGATGGGTACGCCTGCAGTTGCAAAGATACCCCTCACAGATAAGATAGCACTGCATGTTTCTGCAGTGTTGGCATAGCTCCTACACTGTCAGTAGAGAGAGATACACACACCAAGCAAATGATCTCTCACCATTTTGTACGTTGTGCCCTGATGTGAGCAGAGGGGTGAGATGGGAGGGCAAAAGAGAAAAAAGGCAGGAAAGAGGGGGAAGAGTATTTTAGGCTTGTAACTGTTATTTTCTGTTAATTCTGAAATTGAACAAGATCAGAAGGAGCGTAAGGATCAAAAAATTGACTTGCAATTAACTAGAACTTAATTGGTTTACAAAAGGTTCTGTTTTTATCATCAGAGCCAACATATCACAAGGACTGGGAGAGCAAGTTTTCTTAATATTACACCTACTATTCTACTTTGTCCTGAATGGGACCACTTTTCTATGTGGAATGATAGTGTAGTTTTAATTCCTCTTAATCTCTTCGTTCTCCTACACTGGCAACTTTATTGGGTGTAAGACATGTTTTGCATGTGTGTCATATGTATATCATTAGATATACAGGTATTCCAGAAGCTAGAGATTCAGCAGCAGTGAGTAACCCCGGAATAATGATGACCTTCTGTATCATCAACCAGTTTGAAATTAAGATATGACAGAAAAATCTCTTTTCAGCTGTAAAATGAAACATGCTCCCTATATTTGATTTTACTTTTGGTCTAAATAGAGACTAATTTTATCTTTTAATTTTAGGGAGGTTATGAAATCAGGATAAAACTGAAGAAAAAAGAAGCTTGGTTTCTTAATGAATATTTGAAATCAATATTGGTAAGCACAACCACGTCAAGGCAAATGTGATAGAGGACTGTGACAGCTTTTTGGTATTGGCCAGGTTGCCATTTGGGCAGAGGGAGCTGCAAATAGCAGTTGAGAGGAGCCCTAGAGTAGGGATGAGGAGTGGGCAAAGCTAAGCATCTGACCAAATATGTCAGGAGGACTAGGGAACCTGAATCTTGGAATCAGTAAATGTTTCCCCTTTTGGCTTTGAGTAGGGTTTTTTAAAGCTATTTCTGCCTGTTTAGCCTGCTGTGTGACAGCAGGAGCCAGAAGGAACTGTAGGGAGTGGGAAGGAACAATTCTGAGGGTGGATGTGTTTCAGAAGGTGGTTCCTAAAGTAGTTTGCTGCAAGTATGAAAAACTAGACCAAATTGAGACTGCCTTTTCAATGTGCAGTTATTCTAGCTCATTTTTTTACTGTACTATAAAACAAAAGGCACTGGGAAGGTCCTATAAAAAAGTTTTATTGTTTGACTTGATAGCTATGAGAAGCAACCCACTACACCTCTATATTTGAAACCGTGAAGGAAGCTTTCATGTAACGCATATTTTCATTGTCATCATAGTTACTTGAATATCATAACCAAAGCAAGTAATAAAAACAAATAGAGAAGACTGTGAATATAGTCTACTTGGACTTTACTAAAGCCTTTGACACCATTTCCCACTGCATTCTCCTGGAGAAACTGGCTGCTCATGGTTTGGCCTGGTGCACTGTTTGCAGGGTAAAAACCTGGCTGGATGGCAGGGCCCAGGGAGTGGTGGTGAATGGTGCTACAGCCAGCTGGCAGCTGGTCATAAGTGGTGTTTCTCTAGGCTCAGTACAGGAGCCAGTCCTGTTTAACAACTTTATCAGTGGTCTGGACAAGGGGATTCAGGGTACCTTCAATGAGTTTGCAGGTGACACCTAGGTAGGTGGGAGTGTTGATCTGCTGGAGGGTAGGAAGGCTCTGCAGAGGGATCTGGACAGGCTGGATTGATGGGATGAGGCCAGTGGTGTGGGGTTCAATAAGGTCAAGTGTCAGGTCCTGCCCTTGGGTCACAACAACCCCAGGCAGTGCTACAGGCTGGGGCAGACTGGCTAAAGTGGCCTGGCAGAAAAGGACCTGTGGGTGCTGGTCAGCAGTAGCTGACCATGAGCCAGCTGTGCCCAGGTGGCCAAGAAGGCTGATGGCATCCTGGCCTGAATCAGGAATAGTGTGGCCAGCAGGACCAGGGCAGGGATTGTTCCCCTGTGCTCAGCACTGGTGAGGCTGCACCTTGAGTACTGTGTCCAGTTCTGGGCCCCTCACTACAACAAAGATATTGAAGCACAGGGGTGAGTCCAAAGAAGGGCAACAGAGCTGGTGAAGGGTTGGAGCACAAGTCTTACAAGGAGTGGCTGAGGGAGCTGGGGATGTGCTTAGCCTGGAGAAAAGGAGGCTTGGGGGACACCTTATTGCTCTCTACAACTGCCTGAAAGGAGGTTGTGGTTGGTCTCTTCTCCCAAGTAATAAGTGATGAGAGGAAATGGCTTCCAGTTTTGCCAGAGAAGGTTTAGGTTGGATATTAGGAAAAATTTCTTCACCAAAAGGTTGGTCAGGCATTGCAACAGTTGCCCAGGGAAGTGGTGGAATCACTAGCCCTGGAAGTGTTCAAATGGCATGTGGATGTGGCACTTGGGGTTATGGTCTAATGGTTACCATGGCAGTGCTGGGTTAACAGCTGGACTCGGTGATCTTAGACGTCTTTTCCAACCTTAATAATTCTGTGATTCTACAGTACCCTTACCCTGTGGGAGAAAGAGACTTCTCCTTGCCCGACAATTTTTCTTAAATTTTAGGGAGGAAAGGGATGTTTTGCAGTCCTTACACTGAGTGGCATTACTGTAAGGTCAGGGTCTCAAGGGGGAACAAACATAGAAAATTGGATTGCTAATAAGGATAACCAGACCTTTCACATCTGGAATTTTTTTTTGTGTCCTTCTACACAAGGATTAAAAGGATCAGTGAAATCCCTAATCAGGTATTCATGAAAGTAAGGGGTGTTTCTTAAATAATTTTGTTTGGACATGGAGCTGCTTCCTATCATTGTATTATATTTTGCTGAAACCATTAAAAATGCAAACAGTCATCATATTCTTGCAGTGTATTTTTCTACTCTTAAATCTAGATTGAAATGTGGGGTTTTTTTCCAGTGGAATAAATGGACTTAAATATTTGGTCATGTTCCTTTATAGAACTACCCGCAATAATGCAGGCATTATGCTGTAATTATGCTGGGTTTGGTTTGGGAGTTTTGGTTAAAGAATTAACATTTGATTTTGCAACAATCTCTGTATTTGTCATATCTTCTAATATGGAAGGTGATAGTACAGACTGTACTAATTTGGGACTCTGATGCTAAACTGTGCTTAAGAGCTTGAATATTTTGGTGGCTTTTCTCTTATTATTTCCCATTTTTCAAGAATTTTCTCTTTATTTTTGTATTTGAATATTATCTCCATTGAAGTTTAGGAAAAAAAATAAGAAAAGGACTGCTTAAGCTTTGCTGTGCTGTCTTTTTACTTAAACTGCTCATGAGACCACACTTGGAAGTAAGAGGTTTTGAAGAAACTATATATGGCATGCGTCTCTGTAGATTTAAGCAAAAAAGATATAAATATATATGTCAGCCATTAAGGCACTTGTCTGAAAAGCCTAGGGACCTTGGAAGTATTTCCACCAGCTGCTATTTGTTTTAATATTCTAATGTGCTCTTTGCTGAGAAAGTTATATTAATTGATCTTTTTTATATTGTAGACATATTCAAAGGGCTCACTTGGAACTAGGGTTTCATAATGCTAAACTTCTTGTGAAATGCATAAAAAGGGAGCCTAGCCTGATGTAGTAAATGAAATAGGCAGAATTACTCTCTTTAGTAGAGCAACACACAGAGAGTCATGTCTATTTCTCCTGGGCCTCCTTAGTACCCATTTCAAGTTTAATTTACCATTCTTCAATGTAATTGATCACTACTGTATGGAGAATTCTAGGTGAAGTCTTCCCCATACCAGTGCAATATTTTTCATATTCCAGAACTCTCTTTGAAATTCTGGGATTATTCACTTCTTTCATGATGTCATCAAATACCTTACAGGTATTCTCTTGCTAACTGACAGATGCAGATTTTTCTCCTCCTCTCTTTTCACTTGATGCCTTCAGTTTAAAATTTTCAAGTCCTTCAATTCATGACTTTGTACTATCATATTTAATCCTACTCTTTTTAGTGGTCTGCTTCTGGGGGTCATCCATTGTTTTCTGAATGATATATCTATTTTGAGTCTAGGCTGTATTGTTGATCCTTAAGTTTGTGTCATCAGCAAATTTTATTAGCACACCCATGTTTTTGTTCTAAGGTCACCTAAAATATTTAAAAGGTCAATATCATGAGTAATTCTTCAGGGACTCCATTTATTGTATCTTTTCAGTCTGTTTCCTTTGGAGCACCATGCACTGCCACACTTAACTAGTTAAGATGTCTTGCCATCTGTACTAATCCTCATCTCTTTAGTTATTATCTTGTGTGGCATTCTTTGACTTGAAATACTATGTAAAGTTAAAAAAACCCCAAAACAACCCACACATGAATATATTTCCCTTGTTTAGCACTGTAGTGGTTTGACCCTGGCTGGATGCCAGGCAGTCACCAAAGCCATTCTGTCACACCCCTCCACAACTGGACATGGGAGAAAAAAATATAACAGAGCTCATGGGTTGAGATAAGGACAGAGAGAGATCACTCACCAAATAGTGTCACAGGCAAAACAGACTCAAATTAGAGATATTAATTGAATTTATTACTAAAAAAATCAGAGCAGGATAATGAAAAGTAAAATAAGACCTTAAAAACACCTTCCCCTCCACCCATCCCTCCTTCCCAGCGCCACCTTCTCCCCCTCAGTGGCACAGGGAGACAGGGAATGGGGATTCTGGTCAGTTCATCACAATATGTTTCTCCCACTGCTCAGGGAGAGGAGTCCTTCCCCTGCTCCAGCGTAGGGTCCCTCCCACGTGGGACGGTTCTCCATGAACTTCTCCCACGTAAGTCCATCCCATGGGCAACAGTCCTCACCAAACTGCTGCAGTGTGGGTCACTCTTCCTTGTGGAGAAGTCTTTCAGGCACAGCCTGCTCCAGCCTAGGACCCCCATGGGGTCACAAATCCTACCAGGAATCCTGCTCCAGCATGGGTCTCCAAGGGTCTGCAGGTCTTGTTTTCCCTGTTCAGGTCTTGGAGAAGGGGGGCAAAACACGTGGAAGGTTGGAGCTAGTGCTTCCACAACAAAAATGAGGCAGGAGGAAGCTGGAGTGAACAGCCAGGCAACTGGAGGGTTTGGTCAATCCTCATTCAGCCTGGCTATTCCCTCAGCTGTGGAGGAAATCCTTGCTCTGTTGGGGAATCTGCCCAGGCAAGCCGACTTGTTTCTCTTTCTCTGATGTGTTCCTCTGTGGAGGAGGAAAATTGCAAGTACATGAAAAGGAAATGCCTTTTGGAATCAGCTGAGCATATAAAACTAACAAAAATGAGTTAAGTTTGTGTGTGGAAGGAGTGAATAGATTTGTATGTGAAAAAAGTGAGCAAGGTTGGATGTGAAACTCTCCAATGCATTAAAAATGGGACAGTCATTCATGCTGTAAATCCAGATAGAGGTGAGGGAGGAAAGTACAATAATGGAGGCATCAACAAAAGCAGTTTTTGCATTGTAACACAAGACACTGCAGTACCTATTCTAGTTTAGGTCCTGTGAGGTAGTGTTCTGCAAGGTGAATTCTGTGTGGTTTGTTTTTTTTTTTCCACAACCTATAAAAGAAATTTTTCTATTTCTATTAATTTAGGACATTTTGGTAATTCTCTGCTTCCCTTTATCTCCTGAAGGACTGAAGAACTGGAGTGAAATAAAGACATACCTTAGTTTTAGTTTTAGGCTTCTTGATTCTATAGCATATGTAGTTTGCTATATAGCATTGAACTGAGCTTGCTGAACTCAAAGGTACTGCTATGCTGTTATAACAGTCAGGCTTGTGTGGATTTAATCACATGCCAACATTAAACACGTTTTTGCTTACCTGCTGATGATTACACCTGAAGGGTGCAAGAACTTTTTTTGTTGTTGTGTAGAAACAGGCTGTTTTCCCCGCAGTAACTGATTTTTGTTATTCTTTACCTCAGTTATCTGGATTTAGTAGATCTGCATCTTAAATGAAACTGTCTTTATGATGGGATTCGTTAAGAAGAGCCACATCCAAAATTATACTTTAAAAAACCCAAGCACACCAAAAAACCAAGTCCCAAACCAGCAAACAAAACAGCTCTACATTAAACTAAGGGATTCAAAAGGATCTTAACAATAGTGTGATTACATTTGATTTTTCACGTGTACTTTCCCTTTCTCATGCATCATATGAAACACTTCTAGGAAGTGTTTGTATTATTAAATAACCAGACACCTGTGGCTTTACATTTAATGAGTATATAGAGAACTATTGGCTCACCAGTTCTGGAAACACAATTCCCGTAGAAATCACAGTTCTGTTCTTTGCAGTGCTAATGTTGCTTGCATTTGGAAGGCAATCAAGTCCCATGCTTTGTTTTCTGTCCCAACCTACCCAAGTTGTATAAGTGAGCATAAACAGAGTGAGTTTGTGAAAGGTGAAGAAATAATGAAAACTGAAATGAAATAGGAAGAAAGTGTCTGCAATAAAAAACATTTAGTTTAAGAGAGTACGAATATTTTACCTGACAAGAAAAATATCTGAGATGTGCTATTGGGCAGAATAAGAAAGGTGAGTTGAAGATTGTTTTCTCATGTTTTTGAACTTAAAAAAAAAAAAGACATTCAAAAAAGTTCACATAGCTGCTTGTAGACAAATGGAATTTATCATCTGCCTTCATGAAGAGTCATTACTTGTTCTTTTAATGGTGTCTGCCTTCAAAAATAAAGGAGATATTACGAGAAAGTCATCCTGAAAAAGTGGCCAGCCATTGGTTCCTCAGAAAGTTGTGAATATGGGATTAATGGATTATAGAAATGGACAGATATTAAAGTAGCTACTTAGTCTTACAGCTGGGTAAAATGGACAAGCATAGGCCCGGGCATGATTGAAACAGAGCTGAGTTCCTTCTGAAAAAACATATCTATTTGTCTTTGACCTTAAATTCACAATATTCCAATAACAAAAATTAATTTACAAGCTTTTCTGTACAGTTACTTGACTGATCTTTATTATCCAGTCAAGCTGGCTAAGTAACTAAGCTTTTCTTTAGGTCAGTAATACCAAGAACTGAGCAGAACCAAAGCATTCAAACAAACTAACAAAAACCCAAATGAAACAAACAAACAAACAATCAAGTGGGGTTTTTAGGCTTTGTAATAAAATTAACAATGGTGCAGGAGATGATTTTGATAACATAATTTTAGGTTAATGTTTCTATTAATTTGTATTGCTGAAGTTGCATTAAATGTTGCAGTTGGACTATTGAAATATTTATAAAAAGACATTCATAATATAATGAACTGGTACTTTAGGTCAAACAGTAGACTGGAGGAAGGGATGAGTGAAGGAAAAGGTCGTCTCTTTCCTTTGGGTTTTATATGTTTTGTATATATCTTTTAAAAATACTGTGAAGTGTGAATTAAGTATGTTTTAATATGCTTCATTATCCTAGACATGCACCTTTAGTCACAGAAAAAATAGTTCAAAAAAGTACAAAGTAGTTTCACAAACCTGATGCAATACAGCAGTGATATTTTTCCAAGTGTGATCTGCCTTTGCATTTGTACAACAACAGTATCCCATATGCAAGATACAAGACCATGTTCTATTTCTATAAATAATAGAGATTTTAACATCTATTTTCACTTTGGAAGCTGAGGCCTTATCTTATCTGTAAGGATACTTCTGGGTTCCACTCACTCAGATTGTGGACTTCATTTGAGATTGCTGTAGCTTCCCTTCTGCACAGGGAGGAATGCTGTAGTCCATCCCTGACGTGAAACAAGATCTTGTTGATTCACATGTGCGGATGAAAAAGATGGGGAATTGTTCCTCTGTCACAAGGTTATTAAACAGCCAAAGTATCTGGTTCTAGTTCCTGGGACCCTGGTGCATCTGTGTAAATTCGTTTTTGGAAAACAAATGTGTTATGTTGATAGAGTGAGATGGAGCAAACATCTTCCCATGTATTCTCCTTCAATCCTCAACACGCAACAGGGTGCAGAATGGTTGGGACCCCTGCAAGGTATCAGTCCATCATGGTCACAGTGTGTAGGGGCTGGTGAACAGCTACCAAACATAGTTTTCTCTTGTGATTGTGAACCCAGCCACAACTTCAAATGCAGCTCAGAGAAGGGAGCAGTGGGCAACACTGTTGCACCACAGTTAATGTGCCTGGGGTGGAGATGACAGGATTACAAAGGTGATTAAAGCCGCAGTGGTGTTTTGTAAACCTCTCTCTGATACCAGTTTTTTGCTTTACTACCTAAATTTAATTCTTATGATGGCCAGTAAACTAGGAATTGAGCTAAGACACAGATAGCTGAAGTCAGACACAAGAATTGAGTGAACAGTGGTTTTAACTATTCTGGCTCCTCAACACTTTCTACTGAAATATATGAAATATAAGCCTACCAGTAGTGGTGATGTTTGTCTTGTGCAGATATCCAGTGGGCAATTCAGGGAAGAATCTGGTCTTCACAGCTCACCAGTCGGTAACACGTCTGTAATGCACCCAGAAATGGAGCCTGATAGCTTTTTATTGCACTTTAGCTATAGGATCTGTTAAGAGGTGGCCCAGGGTTTAGCTGTGTAGTGTAATTGAAGATCTTCAACAAAAAAGCAACTTTTTTTCTAAATGAGAATTATATTAACAGACAAATGTATACCCAACTCTAACACATTATCTCAGGCTTCAGTCTTTCAGATTTTTGCACGCAAAGCTGCTCCTCTGGCACAAAATTTGGCCCTTTCTTGCTATAGGTTGTAAGATAAAATCCTTATGGAGCTTTGGGCAATGGTGTGAAAAATATTTACCTTTTTAGTTTCTGAACTGGTCTGTAAGTTTTGATTACTAAAGCCAGCAGGGGATTGGGCCTTTTCACTTCCTGCTCCCCATGTACTATTCGTTGGATGGCTTTTCTAGAGCTGATAATTGCAGTTTGTTCGTGGTTTCCTTTAGCTACTGAGTGCTTCACACCTTTTATGTTCAGGCATTTTGTTGCTCCTTTCTGAAGAAAGTGAATGTGCACTTAATGTGATACCAGAATACAGTGTCAGAGTTTGTTTTTACTGAGGCTCCCCCAGGTCTTGTAGTGTTGATACCTCTGGACTCTATCCTGAATTTCCAAGTTTGAAGGATAAAGGCATTCTCTCCCACAAGACACCCCCTTGACCCGTTACTGTAAGCATTATTTTCTGGGAGCAAATGTTAGGCTTAGCATGGAACACTGCTCAGCACGGTTAGTTTTCACTCGTGCTGTGGCGTTTGGCGTGAGTCAAAAATGCAGGAATACAGCGCTTGTGATTCTTGCAGGGAGGAGTGTGAAGTACATGATGGGGCTCGATACCCCAGATATTGGCACCAACTAACTTTCCTTAGGCAGGAAGGCAGCCCTGAAGGCAGGAGGGGTAAGCCCGCTCTCAGCGCTCTGTTGTCGAATCACGCCCGCTATTGTGATTTTTGCTTCAGCGGGCGGTCAGGGGCCGGGGGGGGGCACAGGACCGTGCTGGCGGCTGTTTCCCCCGTCAGACGAGCTGTNCCCGCTCCCTGGGGGCGGGGGGTCCCGGTGCGCCGCCGGGACGTGCGCGTCCGCCGTGTGCCGCGAGCCGCGTCCTTCCCGCGGCGGTTCCCGTGCGCCCGGCGGGCACCGGCCGGGATGAGCCTCGGAATGCGGGCGGCAGGCTGCCTGAAGCTCCCGTCCTTCCCTTACACCTGCGGCTTGGGGCCGTGGGGCGGGGGGGGTGCCCGCCCTTCCCCGGAGGTCCGGGAGCTGCCGCGGGGTCCGGGAGCCCCGGGCGGCGGCGGGGAGGGAAGCGCTGGCTTTGGCTCCGGCATCACCTGTGACTCTCCGTGCACCGCCCGTAGCGCTGCCATTTGTAAATATTCTTGTCTTTTTCTTGTATTTATTTTTCTCCCCCCGTGCCCCCGCCTTAGCGGGGTGGGGGTGCCCGGGGGGCGCACGGTTCGGAATCGTGCCCCGCGGTGTGGAGAGATTCGCCCGAGGAGCGCAACTCCTTCGCATTCTTTGTGTTGTGTCTTCTCATCGTGCCTTTCAGTAAGCGTCTGTGTGCGAACGTGTTCGAGCACCTTGGCTTCCTAAAGGCTTCCGAAAAAGTGTAGTAGTCGTTTACCAATTCAGTGCTTAAATTTGACTTAGGCATTAGAACAGACAATTAAAACCAGCTGTATGGGGTGAGATCAAAGGTCTGTCTTGTTTGGATTCCCGTTTCTGCAAGTGGCACATAGCAGATGCTTAGGAAACACCATAACAACAGGGTGAGCGTGCTGTGAATCTTTGGGAAACCAGCCAGGCCTCCAGCAATTTGAGGTTAAGGGATTGCCTGAGTCAAATGTGATGTTTTTGTATTTTAGAGCCCTTTTTCGCCCGTGGCTTAGATATACATGTTTTTCAAATAAGAACAAAACCAAGACCTCTTAATAGAAAATTTTTATCTTTTAAAAAATATAATTGCACTCATATTATTGTCATAGGTAGTCTCATTATGCTAGGATTAAATTTTCCTGTCCAAGGATTACTGAGTAACATCCTGTGTTTTGAATAGGTAAGGGGTATTTGCAGTGGGTATTTTCTACACCTATGAAAACTGTAAATGAAAAAAAAATATTTCTTAATATTTGTTTTTACAAATCGTTTGCAAAATTTAAGTCTTAAAGTAACTGTTTAATAAAATGAAGTGTAGTAAGAGCTGTGTCAAAATAGCAAGAGTTTTACCAGAATACAATATTGACGGCTTTAGAGATGATTATATGAACCACTAGCATTTCACTGTGTATACTTAAGCTTAAAGACTTAAATTGTTGTCTCATTGCATCAAGATTTCTGGTAAAATTGTTCTGAGGATACCATCACAGATTTTTCCATAATAGCAAAATCATGGTGGTCCCTGGGGATGCTAGCTATCAACTTGATCCCGTAATCCTAATTCAAGAAATAGCTTCATGCCAGTAGTTCCTAACCTGATTGCTCTTATAAGGAACATTTGCACGAGTGGGCCTCATTTTTCACAGGCAGTGTGAATGTCAGGCAAAGTAGAGCTATTTCAAAAAACTGCATATTCCCCCACGCCCCCAATGGAATTTTGTAAGAAGGTCATTAGCAGTTTCTTGGGGGCTGAAAGGAGGTAGTGGGTTGGTAGTGTATATAGATAGCTATTTATAAGATTAAAAATAGCTTAGAAAACTGACAACTATAACTGTTATGAATGGTTTTCATAGAAAGGCAATTTTTTTTTTGTACATTGCATGACTGCTTCTAACAACAGACTGGATTTCTCACCTAGTCAACAGATGTTTGTTGTAAAACCCTTAACACATTTAATTATTCTATGAAAACCCTACTCATGTTGAACTATACTGATCTCATGATGGACAGTTTAAAATATTCAATATATTTCCTTTAGTAAGGCAGTGAATAGATTTAAATGGTTCTATTGTCAGCTGACACCAAGAAAGCTGTTGTAGTGCAGCTGATTCATTTTTATCACAAAAAATTGATTGATTCAGCTGAACTTTCAAATAAAATCGGTTTTGTTTATAGCTTGCCTCTAGAAAAAGTTGTACTTGTTTTATGTAACTATTAAGCATACTTATAATACACAGTTTTCAGCAGTGATTTTCATTAGAAGGTCTCAAAGCACCTTGCAAAAGAATTCAGTGTAATTATTCTCTTCTTATCTTAGGGTAATTATTATCATGTTATCTTGTGCTCATAAAGAGATCATTGTCTGCCTGTGATTGCTATAAGAAGCTCTAACAATAAAATCAGACTTTTTGATTTAATTCTTTTTTTACAATAAAACCCCAACAAACTCACATTTCTGTTTCTGTTGTAGCATTTTTGTTTCATTTAATGATGACCGAGGCAATTTCATACCATGCCTTTCATGCCAGTGTTGGAAGCTAAGCCTATGCTTCATGGAGAACAGACTTCTCTTCCTGGTGTCAGAAGAAACCTTGCTGAAGGCTTAACTAAACTCATTGATGAGTTAGAAAGTGATTCAGGACGGTTCCTGTTAAGGTGCTCCAAGTACTAAGGGTGCACATCTCTAGCTCAGTTATCACAGAGCTTGGCTGCTCAGAGAGTTTGTCCATGTGCCTCTTGATATCGATCAGGATAAAAAAGAGTGTGTGTGAATGAGCGAGCTATGTGGCCAGCATCCTCATATCTTACATGTTTTCCTTCATCCCTACTATGGTAGAGCTGGTAGAAATGGTACAGAATGTTTCGTTTTTTTGAGTCACCATCAGTGTCTCATTTTTGTAGTGCATCTGGTAGCAGAACAGCTTCTGATGCTAGGGATGTGAAGTACATGTCTTTAAGTTGTTTTCCAGCTCTCTCTATCAGTTGGGGTGTGTAGCTGATTATTACTAATTATATTATTGGTGCATTTTCATAGTTACTTAGGACTTGAGGTCTTATGCTGGGTTGATAGTTGGCAGAATAGAACAAAAAGTTGGTGGTTTTTTTTTAAATTCAAGATAAAGATACATTAAATCATTGTCATTTAGGGATAAAATACAAGTTAGGAAATGTATGGTAGATTTGATAACGGAAGGATTATAATTTGAAAACTGTATAGTGTACTATATGCTAAATAATATGGAAACTGTATTCCTAGACAGTGTAATGCTATGAAGAAATATAAGCTTGTATAACGAAGCTCTAAGTTGTAAACCTTTTATTAAAGGGAATGAAGGCTTAGCTACTGTAATGAAATGTTTGTCAGAAGTTGGGCGGGTGTAGTCAGTGATTTCAGCTAGCTCTCTGTAGAAACAATGCCTTCTTGTTGGCAGACTTGCATCTAGATTTCACTTAGATCAGTGTGGTTTCGGATTATTTGGAAAAAGGTCCAAGAGGAAATGTTTTGGGAAGTCCAGTTTCAAGAAGCTGCCTATTGCTGTGCTCATTGTTTTTCTGTGACTCTTGTTTTGATCCATGCTTTTATTATTTGATCCATTGTTTCTCTATTGTGTAATTTTTAACTAATGCCTTTGTTTACATCATTTTACAGTACTTAAAACTTTAGTATCTTTTAAATGGTCCACAATAATAGCTTTCACTTCGTGCTCACACCCGTGAAAGGCCTTAGTATTACTCTGCTGTGTGCCATATCCTTGATAGCTATAATGTATCAAAGCTGGTCTGGAGAACCTCCCACTGGAAAGCTGGGCTGTTTGTGTAGTGTGGAGGTCCTTTGTTGCCTTCTGCATAGTTTGAGAGCTAACAGACCCAGCTAGTAGTCATACACTTTCCTGTGTTTGAGTAGTCTCCAACATCCTTGTGTAGTGCAAAATACTCTGCAAAACATTAGCTTGAAGATTGACTCTCCCATTAGAGTATAAAGATCCAGCATTACTCCATGCTCACATCAATCCATCCTATCAGTTCTTCCTCTGCTTTGTACGTGCTGTGGAATAGGTTCCTCTCCTTTAAAGACACTCTTCATGTAATATTTGTTGAAGCAAATAAATAACAGCTAAACTGTTTTCTAAATAAAATCCTCCTATATCTCGTTTCACTAGTTTGAACAGTAATTGCAGCGTAAAATTTCAAAGGTGGCCAAATGCATTCACATAGCCATTTAAAGAGAATTAGTGCAAATACTTTACCAGGCACCACTTAAGCAGACAAAAAACATAAAAAAGAGCCATAAATGTAGGACACAATATGCAAGAAAAGAATCCGTCTGCACGTTTAGCAAGAATATGAGAGAAGAGCAGTATTTTTGAAGATAAGTAGCAGATAAAGTTATTGGGAAAAGCAAAGGTTGACTGCCTGCTGTGATTGTGATGGATCACAGTCCACAGGAGACTCTTTAGCTGGAGAAAGACCATAACTAACAAAATTCTTAAATGAGGGAGAAAGTGCTCTCACTTCCATTCTTTTTTGGATGCAGTGTCTAGTACAATGGTAACCCTGGTCTTTGGGGCATCCAAGCATTAGTAGCAATGTTACTGCTGCCTCTGCTTTATAAAGAACAGGTCTCTCTATTCTAATGGAATGGTGGGATGACTTTTATGAAATTCTTTCAGTTGTAAATAACTAAAAAATGAAGCGCAACCCTAGAGATCTACCTGTATAAAATCTGATTAAAATACAGAAGGTAGATTGACTAACACAAATGCTGTCTTGCAGATCATAGAGGGTATAGATAATAGTTACTGTTGCATAAAAATAGAAAAAACATTACTCATAAAGCTATTTTAAGTGTTAAGCAAAACTTTTAAGGGGGAGTGAATTCAGCTAAGCGAGAAGGAGGAAGAGTTATGTATTTGTGGTGTCTTCCCCAGCTCTCACGAGTCATGTAAGTATATTAAGAACTGTTACTATATAAATATCTTGGCTGCCATACAAGTGCCCTACATAGTGTTTGGAAATGAGGGACTTGAACAGTGTAGGTGTTGAACCAGCTTTAGATATTGTACCTTCCTTTTTCCTAGGCATAAAAACATGGACCTATGAATGGCATATCAGCTGAGACCAGAGGTGTTTCTACATCAGTGTCTTGTTTTTAACAGTGAATGATAGCAGATGCCCAGGGCAGAGTATGATAGGATGTGCAAATAGCTGAGTGTCTGAAGCGAAGTTCACTGAGTTCTAGCAGGGTGCAGTTTAGGGGTCTCTGGGCAGATGGTATTTAATCATTTGGGTTTTAATAATTGTGAATTTATGCCATCTTTTTTCGAACCCTTGACAGCTTTAGCATCTGCAGCATCCTGTGACACAAGAATGACAAAAGTTTAACGGGTCAGCTTTTAGTTTGTCTGTTGCCAGCTTAAGAGTTACAATCCTCCACTCCTTTAATTTGCTTGATGTAAAACTCTGTTATTTTTAGTTTGTAAAACGTGATAAGGAACTTTTATGGATAAAGTTGACTGCCTGATGTGGAACACATATGGAATGTCAGGCCTTGTATACAAACTCTTGTTTACTGGGAAATATAAAGAAAGGACTCTTCATAAAAGTTCTTTTCACTTTCAGTAAAGTCCGGTTTATTTATGCATTGCATTTATCTTAACATGGAACCTGAGAAATGCTTGTAGTGAGTTTTGCTCTTAGCAATGTATCTTTTTGTAAAGACTGGTGTTCATGTCTACTGTGTATGAATTTTGTCTGTAGAAACATTGTGAGCGTAAAAAGCTGGCCTGTGGAAAGTAATTGCCAAGTTTATAAGACTGAAGAAGGTTTTGATTGAGGTTTTAGTGTGAGCTTTCTGTAGTTACATAGCAGATGACCAGTCGATATTTTACCCATGTTTGTCACTTTAGTAATTCAAAAAAACCCTGAGATGTTCCTGAATAATTTGGGAACAGAGCAGTATGTAAATGAAATGGCTCTTTCCTATGGTCAGTACAGGAACTTTAACTTAATCTGTAAAGAAATGATGATATAAATCAAACGGGTTTGATTTGCTTTTCCAGACTTGGATTGTGCTGGAGTCTGTTGAGGACTTTTCCAGTTTGATGTGGACTTATCCCTGGTTTGGATTTCTGCTTCCTTCTCTTAGCTAGTAGGGTTTGTTAGCAGATCTTTAATGATGTTTGATGCTTAAGGCAAAGGATGCTTTATAGCACATATATATGTATTTATGTTTTTTAATTTGTCAGATCAGAAAATGGGGCTACAGCTTCCATTGTCCAGTAACTGCTTATGAATTCAATTGACTAAAGCAATTAAAGTGTTTGAATTCTAGGAGAGATTTAGATAAATGCATTTGAATTTTATAATGACATAGGAAGAAGCTATGCAGTGAAAATCTGCTAACTTGCATGAATGATCAAGGGATAAAATTAAACCAGCTCATGTTACAGGTATGCAGTTTGGAACCATTTGCTATTTTTCCAAAGTGGAGATGAAGATATGAAAAAGATTAAAAGAAGATTAGAGCAGTGGGGGAAGGGACATGGCTCTCCTAAAGATACCTATACAAAGTCTTATTGGGAATTGTAACAGAGCACTATGAGAAAGAATTAGTTTGTTTCTCTCCACAACAAAAACTTAGATGCAGCAACAGGATTCCATTAAAAGCAAATACAAATCATAGGATTAAGTTCTCTTTGAGTTACTGACCTTTTAGAGGTGGATTCCTTCCAGATTTTGCCAGCTCACCAAGGAGACATTCTCTCTTCCTTTTTACCAGTAGAATAACCCTGTGGAACATGTATTAAATCCAATATAAGTTATTTCCCAGTGTTGCAAAGAGAATTTTTGAATTTGAAAGTCTGTTCACTGGACCTGTAATAAGATTGAGGAAAGTATACTATATAAAAAAAAAGTGTAATTTGAGCTCAGTACTAGTGCTAGGAGTATGCTTGTACAGTATTATTCCCTCCTTCCAGAGGCGTCAGGGACTCATGCCGGGTAAGTACAGTGGCAGTATCTCCTAAAAAACACTTCAGCCTGCATGCTGCAAGTCTGATTAGCAAGGTGCTGGTCTACTCTTCTACAGAGGAAATGGACATGGAGAGAAGACATAAGTGAAACAGAGCAAAGATGAGGTGACAGACACATTTCATCCACATAATATCACAAGAACTGTGTGTTAGATACTTTGTAGTAGCAAATTGCTGACTATGTCTTTTAAGGAAACATATTCTGTCAAAAAATACCCATATCCGATGGATAAATAACCAGTACCTGGATGACAGAGAGATGATGAAGGCACAGGAACAGGGGTGATGTGAAGCAGTATGAGAATTCAATAACCATATTGACTCTTACAGGTAGGATTCATGATGACATTTTAAAGGAAGGATTTTAGAGTCTGGCTGCTGTGGCTTTTGCATGGTATCTTTTAAGTTGTAATAAGGAGTTACAGAGGACTGCGTTTGTTTCCTTAATTGTTATGAATTAGAAGTCAATAACAGAAACCCCTCCCACAAACTAGTACTTACTTTTATTAATAAAGGAATAATTTGGAAATTGCTCTTTCTTCCAAGGATTTAAATGAGAGACCACTGAATAGAGAGTGATGTTGTAGCTTGGGAGTTGAGGAAGAAGATGTATAGAAAATTCTTATAATGCAGTTTCATTTTCAGTATTGTATTGGTTGGTTTTGCAGTTATTGTTAATACAGAAAACAGATGACCTGAATGGTGGTTGTTCTGGGCTAAAAGTGACCACTAATGCTTCAAGATCTCATAAAAGATAATTTCCTATTTCCATGAGATGCAACAGTAAAGTCTTTTGTCTCTGTCATAGGAAGTTTATGTTCCAAAGGTTGGATAGTTGTCTTCCCCTTCTCCTTTTGGAGTTTGCTTTAAATATTTCTGGTGGCTTGGAGAGAAAATATTTGTGATTTGGTTGTCTGGTGCTGTGGTGTCAGAACAAGCTCTTTTAAAATAGTATTGCTTGTTAAAGCTCCAGAAATACTAGGAAAACTTTGTTCCCTGCTTTGGATTTGAATTTGCATCCATCTTTATCATCCAAGGATGCACAGGGAAACCGAGAAATGGCCAGCATTCGTTTAATGAAAATTCTCCTAAAACAATCAAATGACCTTTGCATGGGAAGTGATAATACAATTTTTATAGTCCCTTCAGGAGGAGATCTGCTACTAGTTGTCCATTTTTTGTTAAGAAAGCTATAATGGCACAGATACATTGTGAGGATTTGGATCATACTGATTTGCCTCCAGCTGAATATGAGTTGCCACAGCTTTGACAAGTATCATGCCTGATGACTGAGTGTCCATAGTGATGTGCAGTTGTCTGTTTTCACTTACATGTACTTCTGCTTTGTTTTGTTGGTGTGGAGACTTAAGATCTCAAGGCCCTCTGAGCCTAACACTTGCTCAAGCTGTGGAATAACTTTTCTGCCTTGGAGTATTTAAAGAGGTTTGGGTTTTGCCTTCTACAGTGACAGGACTAGTGTGGAAGGACTGAGTGAAAGATCCTTAAGTGCTGACATTGCTCAGTTTTGTTTCTGTTTTGGTTGTCCCGAATGACATTTTTGAGTGCACCCATCCATGCGTGGGGTGATAACACTTGATAAGAATAGGCTTGAGGTGATGCAGGTTTAACGGAGGAAGCACCGGAGAACCTACTAAGGAGTACATGAGTTCCTTCAGTTTGTGCTCTTGGTTAGGCTGGGGGCTTGGGGTATGTGTGGTGTATTTTTTGCGTGTGTTTTCATTAGTTTGTTTGTTATGTTTCTGATTTCAAATTATTTTTCAATGTTTAGGACAGTTTCTTCCAGTCTTTCTGGTTAAGAGTTAGGACTGCATTTCCTGGATGTTGATATTGTTACTGTCTTTGCCTTCATTGAAATTTACAATTTTCCAGTTTTGTGGAATGCCAGGCAAGAGACTGCATTTCTTTATTGCTTCCTCATTTCCTCTACATCTTTATAGCAAATGTGATCAGGAGAGAAATCTTGGGGGTTTCTATTGCTTAGTTTTAAAGCACCTCATTCTGTTAGCTGATCTGAAAACCTACCTGGAAAATTACTCCAATTTAAAAATAAATAACAATTGCATGCAGGCATACTTGGTTGCACAGCAAGATCTATTTTTAGAGAAGGTTTCTGCCCTGTTTTTACTTCATTTTAGATTCAGAGTTTCACCTTTATTTGAGACATCCTAAGGAATTTTGGCTTCTTTTCCAGTCTTTCATGATAGATAAATGCATGCATCCTCTGGATCAGATTTCAGAATTGTTTTTGAAGGGAAGCCATGCTTATCTTCAGATAACCTCAGGTATTCCAGTAATTCCTAGTGTATTTGAAGTTCTGCCTCAGCTTGTTTGGTGTTTACTCTGGTAGGTCTTGTGGTTGGAAAGGTGAAGTAAGTTGTAGGAGGCTGCTGCTGTGTGAGTACAGAAACTTAAAAAGCAATTGCAACCTCATGCAAATGGGTGTTCTGATGAAATGATGATTTAGAAAAAAACTGAAGCCAACCTATGTCAGTCTAAAGTAACACCTAAATTTTGACACCTACCTTTTTTTTTTTTTTGTGCTCTAGCTGATGATTACAGCAGCAGACTAGGAGACAGAACTCCTGTATGTCTCTCTCAATTCTACCATAAGCTTCTGTATTGCCTTGAGGTGCTTAAATTGTCTTTTACTTAGCAGCAGAATGGGAATAATGCTATTTTACTACTTTTCTTAGAATCACTGACACTAGTAGAGCACTCCTAGGACGCTGGATAAAGGGTTCGAAATATCAGGGTCATGTTAAAAGAAATGGTGTAGTTGGAGTTGAGCCGAATGTTCACTCAACTGAAGATGACTAGACTAGGTATCCCTTAAACTAAAAAGGTTGCAGAAAGAGATGGGTCTTAAATGGGACAGGTGAAACTATAAATACTGTTATGCACTTCCTTATTTCTTGGTGTTCTTGTTGATTCTTGAGACTGTAAACTCTTGGCTTATCGCTTAATGTCTGTAAACCATCAGACACAGCAATGCTGCTAAAGTTACAATACCTCAAAATATTTTTAATAATGGCAAAAGTGCATGGCTGGATGAGGTACCCGCACAGAGCATGTATTTGAACATATCCACTAAAGCACGCTTGTATTGAAAAATTCCTCCACGTGTTTGTAGCAGATAGTGAGTCACAGGAAGGGTCCACAGCATTGCTTAGAGTGCTGTGTGTTGGGAGTGTTGGGAGTTTTGGGAGTTAGGAATGACAACTCTTTATCACTCATTCATTGGTAAGGGTATAGTTGTGAAAAAAGGTTAGTGCATTTTACTCCCCTGTGTAATAGAAAATATATCTATAGAGTATTCAGCTTTATTCATAGAGATGCTTTTTGGCTGCAGATATTTATGTAAGGTTGTGGGAGTTTTCATTTTCACAGTCCTTTAGTGATGTTTGTATTTACTCAAGCAGTACAAATAAAGCAGGGATGCTCTTTTGTTGGAAAGTCTTAGCCTACCTGTTTGGGATTGTTTCTGGAGAACAGACTGCTAATTCCTGTTACAATTTTCTTTAATACTCAACTCAGCTATTACTCCCAGATTTATTTTGGGACAGTGTATTATACAATATGTAAAATATAATGTATCAATGTTGATGTTAAGATGAGAACGAAACATTAGTGTTATGTAGTCTGAAGATCTGCACAGCACTGTCCTTGGATTATATGAGAAGATGAGTGCTTACATTAAGCTGGTGTTCTTTTCAGAGGAAGTAAGACATAAATTCATGATTCAGGTGTGAAGCTTGCTCTCACACATAGTCAGCTGTTAATAGGCCTGCTGTATAGGATATAGGTAGAGACCTTGTGAAGAAGAGAATTGTACTCCAGGCAAATAGGCAAATACAAAACTCCTTGGGTCACAGAGAGGAGTAAGGAAAGTCAAGAAGGTCCTTGTTTTGTGGCTTATGGGTGTTTTGGTGCAAATGTTTATTCAGGAATTCCACTGAACAAATGAAACATGCCATGAAAAATGCAATGAGCAAAATCGCATTCTTTTGTGATAATTTCCTTCACTATGTTTCTGAAGTTGTGGTGGGAAGCTTCCTGTGTGTCTCACCTTGAGCTACTCGTCACCTCTCTTTGTAATGTGTCTTGTTCACCTATCTTTTCTTTCTATTTTTTGAGGGTTTGTGTCTTTGCAGGTTTACTTGTCTTCTTTGAGTTGCTGAGTAATTTCAGGGATCTCTCAGGGATTTAAATTCATCAAAAGATGATTGCACTGTCATGTTTCTTCCTTTTTCCCTGTGCATTTTTGAGTTTTTCTTTCAGGACAGGCTCCTGTGGCTATGTGGATGATACTGTGCACAGATCCTCAAAGTGAGACTGTTAAGGTTTTTGCTCTCTAGACTGTGATGTTTGTTAGGTGGCCTGTACCATAGTACTCAGGTCTTCTCTTTCAAGCTTTTCTTACAGGATATTTCAAAGCTGTCTGTTTTAAAGTAGAATAAGTGATAACAGGGAGGGAAAAGTTGAGGGAGATGCTGGATACCGCACCAAATAAAACTCAAAGGAGTGCACAGCTTGTTTGGCAGCATTAGGCTCTCTAGTGCACTTTGCAGCATGCTTGCTGTGAACTGACAGCCAGAGAGCTTTTGTTCACTGTTTCAGAAAATTTCAGGCCCAGAACTCTGGCCAAAATAGTATTTAGACAAAAAAATGGTGTATAGGCACTGCTCTGAAAGCCATAGTATCTCTTCTTTTGTTAAGGTTTTCAGACTCACCATAGAGATGTCCCGTACTCTCTACTATTTAAAGGATCAAAGGCTTAATAAACATGATACTTCAGACTGAATTATTTGCTCTAGCACCCATTCACATGAAGTGTCTTCGGCAAAATTTTTCTGGTGTTTAGAAACAAAGTGGGCAAATTTCCCTCAAGTAGATTTGTTTAGTCTGTGGGGGGTTTTTTTGGTTGGTTTTCTGTTTGTTTGTTTTTTGTCCCTCTTCTAGATTCAAAATCTTTACTGATTATAAACAAAACATTCTCTCATGCTGGTGATAAGTCTAAATCTGCCTTGGGACAATTGCCTCTTTCGTAGCATGATGTCAGTGGAAAGCCTGAAAATGCTGCCACACAGCAGCTAGGAAGGCATTGTTTATTGTCAGTGGCTTGTTAGATCCTTTGTATCATAGAAATTGGTTGTGAATAGCACAGTCGTGGCATCCTTCTGTCAAGTGCCCTGACTCTTCGTGGTGATACCTGCAATCAGCAGGGTATCATAGTGTGTTCATAGCTTGAGAATATAAAGACATACTTTGCTGAACCTAGGCCTTGATCAACTGGAAGGATTGCTTCCTGCTTTCTACTGCTGTGTTTTTTGTTGCATGTTTGTGTCACACAGAAATGAAAATGAAACAAAGGTACACAGGTTTTGGGATGAGGCAGATGGATTGGTTGTCAAAGAAGTATTTTTGCATGTCCTATCCTGTTCCCCCAGCCCTCTTTTGTGGTTACAGTAGTAGCCAAAAATGTGTCTGGAAAGAATCCAGCATGAGGATAACACTCTTCTCTCAGGAGTTTGCAATCTGTGTAATTTTTTAAGGCAAACATCTATTATATATTTCTCTCAGTTGGGTCTTTAAGAGAATAATATGAAGGGAATCACTGCCCTCCTAAATTTTTCTTCATGATTTTCCTCTCTTTTGCTTAAGTGCTGATTGTACATTGTTTTTAAAATAAAACAATCCTATCTCCCTATGTGGACTTAGTGTCTAATTTATGGAGACAGGATTGTCTTGCATTGTGAATTTTATGAACATGTGATTTCTCATGTCAAACATAGTAGCATTTCATTAGCATGCTAATAAAAAATGCATCAGTAACTTTATTTTTGTTTAGTTTGGGTTTGTTTTTGTTTTGGGGGGGTTTTTTGAGTGTAAAAGTGTCTTACAAACATTATTACTAGTCTGAAGGACACAGATTCTCCCACTTCCCTTCCCCTCCAAACCTTGTATCCCTACAAAGCTAATTAAACATCCCCTGTACTGGATGGCCGATGATGCTGTTAGTATGTGTGTACAGACTCTTGGCCTGTTTACTCAATCCAGGTACTTGATACTGTGCCTGAAGTCTGATTTGGGCCTTTTGGCCAAGAACTTTAGCATCATGGCTTCAAAATAAAACTGCATGACTTCCACATGTTAATCTAGTGCTCATTTTACCTTATGAACCCACCTGCCTCTTTTCAGTATGGCCTTAATTCATCCCATTTTCCCAGAGGGAGACTTGCTCCTTGTGTCTTTGCTTTCCACTTAGAGGGATTCCCTCCAGCTCTGCCATCAGCTGCATGACAGGGATAATGCTTGTCATGACCTGATGTCTCAGCTGGAAGGGAGCAGATCTGTCACTGGTCAGGTTGGAGCCAGCTTCTAAAGATTGACTCACTGCTGCCATATGACACTGCACAGTTTGGCAAATAACCATTGCAATTTTTCTTGTTGTGTGCATATGGGGGTGGCCTTGAATGAGAGGAAGAAGAAATACAAATCTCTGCATAGTGCCTGTTATGGACTGGATATATGCATTGTTTGTGCAATATTCATCCATCTGAAATCTTGTGGATGTTGGGATTGGAATTATGAAGATTATTTTTTCCTGAAGCTTTAAATAAGTAAAAGTAATACATCCAAAGGGATTTTTTTTTCGTCTGTAAAGCAGACAAAATGTGTTGAAGTCTGGTTTTGTCCTTTTAATATGTCTTTTCCTGCTGTACCTGGTAGAGACTATCACAGGTCTACTGCTGCGTGATTAGAAGAGAATGTGTGCCTGTACCTCATGCAATTCACTTTAGAATTTGGCTTTTTAGCTTGGTTTATCTTCATTATTAGCTTTTAAACTGAGATTTGGGACCTTTTTGTGTTGTGATGGAAGTGCAGACATGGGTCTGTAATGGAAGAGGAGCCTATGGCAATACCATTGCCAAGTCTTTTTTTACTATGCTGTGTTAGAGAACATTTATAGGGTGGCTAAAAATGGATATAAAAAGATACTATTTTTAAGTAGGACTTTTTGTCTTAGTCTATTGTAGTAAATTTAGCCTGTCATAAAAGTTGTCAATTTGAAATAAAATAGCTTTAATAATAAATAATTTGGGTATGTATTGCTTAAATGTTTTTGCTGAGATTTTAAAAGTGCATCAGATCACTAAAATGAGGGAAATTGCTGGGTAAATAACTGGGTTCAGTTTGCTGAAGGAGCAGATCAGCTTGCAACAGATTTTCTTCAGTAGTCGTAGAGGAAAAATCATGTTTATTTCGGTATAGTTTATGTCAGGTTTTATTTCAAGGAGAAACTGAAAAGGATTGTTTTCTTTTTAGAAAATGTAAAAAACCAGAAATTTGATGTTGAGATCAGCTGTTTCTACTGATGTAGTGATGCAGCATCTAGAAAGTCACCTCAGTTCACAAGCTAAAGATAATTCTTCCTTTTATTTAAAGCAAATTAATTTTCAATGAAAAACATGATTAATATGAATCCAAAGCATCTAGTGTGTAGTTTTATTAGTAACATTCTCTAAATCTTGTAAACCTTGGATTTCTGTAAATGGAATTGTAGTTTCGTTTGAAAGTAGCTTGATACCATTATGAGTTTGGAAGATAATCCTAAAATGCAATCCTTTAAAATACTGGGTTTTGTTGTTGTTGTTGTTGCTTTGTTTGGTTTTTTGTTTTTGGTTTGTGTGGTTTTTTTTTTGTTTGTTTTTTTTGGTTTGGTTTTGGTTTTTTTTTTTGTTATCCCCAGCAATGTTGGGGATTAGACAGACCTTAGATTTTGGACTGTTGTCAGCCTTGTTCTAGGCTGGGTTTTATGACACTTCAGAGTACTTGTGTACTTGCAGTGTTATGAATGCATATATTGTGTGTCAGTGGGACATATATGGCAGTTTGGAGAACATTGTTCCAGAAGGGAGGACCATTTAACCATTCTTTTTTTGAATGCAAAATTCAAAATGTCTAGAAATGGGCAGGAATGTTTTGAAGCAAGATAGAAATAGACTGGAAAACATCAAATGAACTAAACTCAGGGGCAATGGGATCGTCCCACAGACTGGAAGCCAGTAATGTTAAATTCTGCATTCTTATTTCAATGCTATCTTTCCCTTCAGTATTAGGAGGTTGCTCCAGCTCTGTCCCACGAGGGAAGTTCCATGGTATAGCTGAGCTGAGCTAATATCTTTCTGTTTCTGAAAGGTCTTCCTGCACCTCAGACTTGTGCCTGCTCCTTTGCTGCAGTTCCAGCACTCATCTGACTTGTCAGTGATTTAATCCAAATCCCTAAAGCCACGGAGTATTTATCACTTTTTTTAATCTTTATTTTGTGGTGTATTAAAAAACTGAGTCCACCCAAGGAGATGTCAGACAGACACCTGGCAGTGGAAACAGAGATGAGGGCCAACTGGATCTAGGAAGGGAAATTGGAGTGGGTCGCTGAGGTGGCAGAGATTAAGAAGTCTTTCTATGGCATAGGCTGCTTTGAACAGTTTGCTTGTCTTGCAGGCCTTTAGGAAGGGACTGTACTTACCTATCTGACAGGGTTGCTAAAAAGACACTGTAGTCTGTGCATTCAAGGCATCATAGGGTGTGAGAGATTTTATAGAAGCAATCCTGCCTTACTGTATATGGAATGTACTACTGCGTTGGCCATAAAACTTTATTTCTCAAGGGACAAGATGTCATAAAGCTGTTGGATTGCCATTGGTAGTGGTGACTCTGCCTGTCACGTACTGGCTCTTCTGTTGAAGATGGATGAAGCTCTCTTAGTAATTTTGTGGTAAGACTGGGGCTTCCTGAGTCATTGAAGGTTGCTGTGAGAAACCCAGTAGAGTTTCCATAGGGCATGCCAATGTAATTATAGAAGCTTCATTTGAGAACTGGTGAGGTGTTAGTTATTTGTAGCTCTGCTTCAGAGCAAGAGAAACAATAAATGTTGAACAGAGTGGATGACCTGTATGTATCCTGATTTTCTCTGCATCTGCATGTGGCCTTCCAGGAGATGGGCCTGGGTTTGCTTTTAGTCTGTTGGAGCTCCTGCCGATCTGGGTACTGTTCTGAGAAGCAGCAATAAAGGACATTCCCTATCAACCCAGAGCAGTTGCTTTGTTCTTTGGCTTTTGGCTCTTGCAAGGAGAGCAACAGATCCAAGAATCACAGAACACATTGGATGAGGTAATGTTATTAAACAGTAAATGCCTTGCTATGCTCTGCCTAAAAATTTTGATAAAATGTTGAAGCATTGAGACAGAATACTCCTGCAACATCTGTAAGGCTCTACATAAGAAACACTGTTTTATTGTAGAATATCCCAGCATATGTGCTCCCCATCCCGGTGGGAGACTGACTGCCTGGCAGAAGATAGTCTGTAATCAGATCCCTGCAGCTCTGCATTGCTCTAGTGTGTCTGTTTAGAATCTAGCGGTGTCTTGCTTCATTTTATGGTTCATATTGCTTTCTGTGAGATGGATTTCTTCATCTGAAATGAAAATTGGTAAACATGCAAGTGCAAAATAAAGCTTGTGAGTTAGATTTATAAAAAGCTATGTTACTGGTTTCAGCCAACTGAAATATCAATTTAACTATTTTTTTGGATGTGAACTTTAGCTTCTCAAGCTTTAACCGACATAACATAACTTTCCAGTCTTGTTTCCTAACACTGGTTACAAGACTTCAGAAAGTATTTAACTACAGTTAGTATCTGAAACAAAATCGTGTGGATTGGAAATTATATTATTTTATTGACATTTTGCTCTTAAGGCGGGGGGAAACATCCATGAAACTTGTTAATACTGTCTCCTACCTACTTATCCAATAGAAATAAAGAATTATATGCAAGACAATTAAACAGACCAGCTAGGCTTTGCAGATAATTTATACCTGTCTTAGAATATCGAGGGTGGAATATCTCAGTCGACGTGGATGGAAACAAGAAAGAAGTGTTAGAGATTTCTTAAATCTAATGCTATACTTTGATCACTCCTGAGAACAGGGGGAAGAAATTTTGGGTTTGTTAGCAGGCCCCTTAAATGTCACATTTGTGTGGGATTTTTTGTGGTTAAGTTGCTTAAGGACTTTGTGTACAGTAGGGATTGACAGGAAATAATGGAATATTTGTTTTATGGGTTATCCATCAGTAGAATGTTGTTTATTCCAATTCTTAGTGATAGATTCTGGTAGGACTACTGTGGAATTGACACTGTGGGGAATAAAGATAAAACTGACGTGTTACATATCTCTCAGGTGCATTAATTTGTAAAATTACTTCTTCCTATACGATAATTGCCTTTAGGGGTTAGCTTTTTGCAAGCTTACTGTGGAACATTTATCCATTCAGTTCTGTGTTAGGGTTATTTAACATTCTTGGAACAATGTATGCCATCTCCTTGCACTGTCTTATGGCTTTGTGGTTTTATTAATACACTGATTTCCTCATCCTAGGAATGTAATGAGTGGGTTATTATTTTTTTTCCCTCTCAGATAATCCTAGCAACCTTTCCACATTCTGTTTTGACCAGTGACACCAGTATTACACAGCCTCTTTTACAAGAGAAATACGTTACAATATTGATGTAAGGAGAAATAGCAGCAGCAGTAAAACAACTCTGCTGTGATGGTGTACAGGTATAAACAAGGCAGTATATTTACATGTAATGTCTTGTTTTATGTCTTTTTAGAAAAGAAATAGACTGATTTCAGGCAAACATGGAATCTGTGGATTATATATTAAGTATAACAGATTTTTTTTTTGTTTTTTATATATCTTGCATCATTTTAATCAAGCAGCCCAGTAGTGAGTTGTTAGGTTGACAGTCCAATGAAATCAGCATCTTTCAGGTATTATTTGAGGTTTTAGAGTCACTGAGCAACTACATTTTCCAATATTTAATTTAGATATTTAATTCTTTTAATAGCTAGGAATAGAATTTTTGTATTCTGATATTGTAATTTCTGTATGTTCATCATCTTTGTTTCGTGCTGTCATTCAGCAGAAGAGTAAGTGAAAAGTAATATATAATTTTAGTTGTTGGGGTAGGCTCTTCTTACAATATCATTTTTAAGTTACCTAATTTCAGAAGCCTTGTATGAAAATACTTTATGAAATATTGAATTTTAACCTTTTTCTCTAATGTTTGTCGTGTGCATCCATCTGCTACAGATCAAATGTAATGTCAGTTTCAAGCGATACTGAACTGTTGAATTCATTGCAATCTAGCTAATAGAGGTAACAACAAAGCATATCGTTTCCTCACAGTAACCTGTTATTATGTGGTCTGTGAATAATGCACAGTTAATGGTAATGTATTAAGGTGTCAGTGCAGCATTAGACACTGAAGTACTATACTGTCTTATGTTCCTTGAATCTAAGAAGAAACTGGAATATACTGATCCTCTTAAGCTACTGAATTGAAATCATGAAAAAGATGTTTTCATGTAATTTGTTTTAATAGACTTTGTAAGCTCAAGGGGATGACTGACACTGCAAGATTATGATGTTACCTTGCCAAGCTGCTTACCAGAAAAAGCACCAGAATTTTGCTTGAACAGTTTGCAAGCAGACTTTTTTAATACAGAAGATGAACCTTCAGTACAGATGTTGAACCTTCAGATGTTGAGTTTTACAGAGGGAATGGTCAGCATGGATTATACGCTGTTTCTTTTCTCTGATTGTTCTGCTTCTTTAGCCCTTCACAAAATTAGCTCTTTATGTAGTAAATATTGGGCTTTCATACAGCTCTGGAGGTACTTTGTGAAGTCCTTATTTAACTAAAAAAATAATGTACTAAAACAGGCTTGTCTAAATATATAGTAGTTTTAGGCATAGAAGGAAAAAAGTAACTATATAAGATAGTTATAAAATTTTACATCAAAATTATGTTATGAAATGACCTCAGATTGCTTTTGTCTTATTATTAGTTTTGTCTGGAAAAAGGAAAGTGTGCTTGAGTGAAGTGTGATTGCAGGACTCCGACCTATATTTGTCAGATTCAGCAGAAGCTGTCTGCTAAGTAGCACATCATCTACTAAATGCAATCATATTACTTTCCCAAATCCAAGTTTCCAGAATGAAGTATAAAATGTGTGAAGCTGATATTCTTCAACCAAATCAATCTTTCCTCTGGCTATTTTGAAAAGTTTGCTGTCTTCCTCTGAAGATCTTTGTGTTCCTTGGGAAAGGCAGTAAGGTGAAACTTGGCAATGGGAAAGAAGAAAATCCACAGGAAAAAAACCCACACCAGCATTCTTTCTCTTGTTTAGTCATGCATAACTTTAGCTTTAGTTATATGCAAATGCATTTAGCTCTGTGTGAGTGCTTATCTAAAAGGTACAGATTTAACTGTGATGATGAATCTTCCCTTTTGGTTCTCATGCTTTGTAGATTCTGAATCTGAGCTTTACAAAAAAAAACCTTTTAAGCACAGGTTAGGTAAAGATGCATTTAAAGATGCATTGAGAGTTTTCTGTTGAGGAAGAGAAATAATTGGGTCCAAGTAGTTTGACAGTTACTGTATTTATATAACTTCCTGGGGATAAAAACAACAGAGTAAAATTAATTATAGCACTAGCTACCAAGTAATGAGAATATTACTTTTCCTCAAAAATCCACACTAGTTCACAACATTTGTTGACTTTCTTAATGAAACGTGAATCCTTGTTCAATGGAAGAGCATTTTCATAGTTTTGTAGAGATTATAGTTAGAAGCAACCACTATTTGGTAATTGTACAGAGGGCATTGAATGAAATGTTCAGAATTCCTACTTAAAATAACTCATGTTGTTCCTTGAGTATACTTTTCTAGAGTTTTTGAAAATCTTTTTCTGTTCTTTCATTTTCATCTGTGATCATTTTAACGCATTTATTTTTCATGTTTAAGAAAACAGAAGACACAGTCATTAATAGCCGTCCTCCCTCTGAATACCTCTGTAACTGGTAGTTTTTAACTATTATGGATTTCTTTAAAGAAAAGTTGTAGTCTCCCAGTCGTGCATGTGGAACCATAGAGCTATTGGTGACTACAGCATACTGCTATTTCTTATCCCCACTTTAAAATTTTGTATTTTGATATATTTACTTAGATATTTCATATGTCTAGCTAGGCCAGTATGAAGAGAGAATTGTGAAGACATCTACAAAGTAAAACTACTTGGACACAAGACTGCTCTCTGAATTTACCTACGTTCAGGTCTGCCTTCCTGTCTTCAGCTCACCCACCAGAACACGACTGTGCCTGGTGGACACGCACGTCTTGCTGACCTCCTTGCTTCTGTCTGGACAGGTGGTCAGTCAACACTTGGCATATTAATGCAGAGCAGATCAAAACCATCATTCACCTAACAGGACGTGTATGCAGCTGATCTCATGCTCTCTGAGTCTTGGTAGTGAAACAACTCCTTTCAAAAGTCTTTGCTTTGCTCCAAGCATTCATTTAAAGCTCCTGACTTCTGCAAAGGCTTCTTCAGTGATTCTTAGTTATCAAGGTTGCCTCTAAAGCAACCACTCCTTGAGTTAATCTGTTTCCATTATATTAAATGCCTCCTTTAACCCAGAGGTCTTGACACAACCTTCCAGAACCGTGAGGAAAAAACATGGAACTTGAAGCAAAAGAGGACAAGTAGAGGGAGGAGATGAAGCTGTTCTTAAGCTTTGCATCTCTTTATTGCGAGGGCAGAGTATCCCTGCTCTGCATCTGGACCTCTAAGGCGTGGTTGTGAAGTGAGTGCAGGTCCTCAAACACAGACTGGAATATTCAGTTACAGCACATTTGAGGGACATCCAGGACTAGAGTTAAGTTCTTCATCCCAAAGCCAAAGACTGAGAAACCCAAGTTGTTTGAAAAATGCAGGTCCTGTCTTTTTGTATTTTTAAACATACACACACACACACACACACACACACACACACACACACACATGTATCTCCAACCCGTTGAAGGTCTCTGTGAGAAGTGCCTTGCTTCACTACTCGAACCAAGCTGCCCGTGGTGAGCACAGGGCTGAGGGTGGGTAGCTCATAGCCACGGTCCATCTCACACCTGTGCTGCAGCTTGCAGGCATCACCAGGAGCTCCCTCCCTGCTGCAATATGCTGCGCTTGCACTGCTTCTCAGCAATTATCAGGTTTCTGACTTAAATATGTCTTCCTGTCCAACAAAAATAATTCTTGTTTATGAGGCTCTTCTGAATTTTAAAACCTGATGGCTTCTGTCGTTCTTTCCCTTCATCTCCCCTTTCTTTTTTTTTATGTTATTGTTTGTTTCCAGTGTGGCAGTGCATGTGTCACATACAGAGGTGTATTGGGATTTTTGAGGAGAATATCGAAAGTTCAGTGTATGTTCATAAGGAAGTATTAAAGAGCCTGTGGGCAGATATTGGAGATAATTAGGAACTGGCTGGAACTGCTGCAGACTCGAGGGATGTTCGCAGGCTGCAGAATGTTCCTACGGGAAAGAAATTGCTCTGTAATTACAGGCAAGGTCAGCACAGTCAGTTCAATGGAAAAGAGATGGTGCGAGCTGAGGCTTCTTCCCATGAAGGTCTTTGAATGTTATTAGTGAGACACAGTTGTTGCCACTTTTTGAGGAAGTGCCTGGTGAAGTACACATTGTCTAGGGGTTCTCTGTGGTGTGAGGTTGCAGCCTTTTCTTGAGAAAGAAGATTGGCACTTACAAGTGTAAGTATTTTTTGGTCACACTTCACATTTCTTTGAATCTCTAAAGCTTTTGGATGTGCTTTTCAGTGGTGTGAATCTCCAGTTTTTTAAAAGGCTAATATGTCTTATTTGTGCATTTTTATTTTCTGAAACAGGTCTTTCAACATCTGTCTGAGGTATTTCAGCTCACTTCTGTTTATTTGACAATGAGGCATATTTTCATGGCTGGTGGGTAGCTTTGGCTCCAGGACATCCAAGCCATCTTAAATTCATCCTCAAGAGGAAAAACTTTGCTTCCCTTTCTTCAAAGGACAAACCGCTGAGTTCAGAAATATTCTGTACCCAAACTTTATTATCAACAGCCTTCAGGTGGCAATAGTAGTTGCAAGTACTCCTCCCTTCTGTTTCTCACTTATTTTGTGCCTTTTCCAGTTTGCCAGTGCAGCTGAATGTGGGACAGCACTGGGACTGTGTCAGGGATTGATTCAACTTAAAAGAGCAAAAACTTTTGGGCACAGTTCAAACTGATTGAAATTTATTGCCACATTTCCCAACCCCTTTGTGCATGGTGAGTTCAGTAAGGGAAACTCTCTTAAAATCAGTTGCTGGTTTTGGAGAGTAAGTTTTCAGCAAGATCAGCTTCTTAAACTACACGATTGAAAGAGCTCTGCTGCTTTGTGTTAGGAGAGGCAGGAGAGATAGGGTTTGTCACAAGGAAAGTTGGGAGTGTGGCTGAATCTAGTAAGCCAGATATGTATTGGTCAAGTTATGAATCTTAATTTCTAAAATTTTTTATTGGATCATTTCTCAGATATTGAGGCTGTAGCACTTTGAATGGTCGTTCTGGCTTAAGTGAGTGGCATAGTGTGCCATGCTAGGGATTGAGAAAGAAGTGATTAGAGGAGTGGGAGCAGAGATACCTTGTTTGTCTTACAGCTGAATGCTTTGTTTCATTAAGTCTAACCTTCAGTTATTTTTCTGGTTTGCTTCCCTACCATGTAAGCATAATACATCTATCATTGTTTGACCCAGAAATTTCCCATGAGCGTGTTTGACCAGTAACTGATTAAAGGGACTTGCATCAGTTCTTTCACAAATGGATCTATTATTTATTCAACAAAAGTATATAATTGTTAAAAAAATGTTTCAAAGCCAAACAACAACAAAAAGAATTTGGATATTCTCTCTTGCATGTTTTGGTAGGGTCAGATATCTCAAATACCCTTGAGACTGAGTTGGTTCTGCAGTACTTTTATATTTTCTAACTTCTTTTCCCTGTGAACAACATGACTTTTTACCTCACTTCCTGCATAGGTAGGATTTTTAACAACCTGCTATATTTTACATCTGCAGGCCTCCACCTTTTGGAGAACGTGTATAAATTTGGCGACTCACAATTGGTAGCTTCTAACAGTTTGCTTAAAAACCGTAGGTGTTTTTCGTGAAAAATATTTTCCTGAAGTCACTGTAAAATTTGTTCCTTGAGTATTCTTTCTAACAGTTTTAAAATTTAGCTCCCATTTAGTCTGTTGGTGTAGCATCAAGAATTGGAAGTGTAATATGTATAATAGTTCTAGAAATAATACAAATATTTATCTTATTTTTCATATAAGAGCTGTAATGAAAAAGATCTTGCACTTTAAAAAATGTATGCGACATAGATATATTGCCTTCTCCACTATTACAGGAACCCAGGAGGGTCATTCAGCTACTACTATTTTTTATTTTCACTTCTCTGAGCGTGTAATTTGGGGAGGTGGTAGTAAGTTTGTCAGAGTATTGCGTTGAAATAAGTTTTGTCAATATTCACAATGAATGTCTGCTGAACAGCCTCAAATGCAAGCTTCACTTCCCAAGAAATAAATTTTCAGTCAGTTTTATTTGCTTAATGATGTATAGGTACATGTAACTAACATTACAGTGTCTATATTAATGGGCTGGCAGTTATCAGTGTCACATCTCAGTGCCTGGCCTTACACCTTTGCTACATGTCTGGTTTTGGGCAGCTATGCTGGAGTTGCAGTTCTTTCTGCATCTCTGAATGACTGTCTTGCTCAGGCTATCTCCAAGTAAGGGAAGAGCTTCTGGAGTTACAAGGACAAATACTGTGGAGAGAAAGCCCTTTAAGAACAACCACAACAAAAATCAAGCATCTTCTAACTTCCTTTTCATCTCCACTCTTTCGTCATTTTTCTTGGGGCAGAGAGCATTTTCACAACCACTTATTGGTATTTATTTAGAATCACGTCCTCCAAATTAATTTTGTATTGCTCTGTAATATGCAAGGAGGGTGTCAACCTCAGTGACTTATGCCACAATGGGAGGTGAATAAAGTAAAGACAGATAGAAGATGTGAGTGAAAGCAGAGGAAAACCAGTACCTATTCAGGTCAAAATTACGTTTTTCCCCACGGAATTGGCCCATTTTTAATGGAAAAAAGTCTTTTATGTCCAAGCCAGTTAATATTTTCTTCAGGCATTTTAGAACTGTAGTTAGTTTTGTTAAATAGTTTTCTTTCTTTTTTTTTTTCTTTTATAGGATTATTTAATAATTTTTGTTAATTTATAAAGTGGACTAAATAAACAACAAATTGTATCATCTTACCAGCTTCTATCTCTGTAGTATTTAGCCTGTAATACAGTAACTCTATTACAGGATGTGCCAGTTGTGTGGTGTAGTGTTCAGCAGTCACCTTGGAGGTTGCTCCCACAGTCCCCATTTGATAGCTGGTGGGATCATCTGCCATCAGCTTGTGCCAAACCAGTTGTGGCTGGCACTTTTAAAATACCTTGCTCTCTTTGTGGACACTGATACACATTTTTTCCTTCTTAGACTGTGAAGGGAGGGAAAACTATAGTTTCCTTTGACCTTATGCAGATTTCACAGGAAAGAAATCTGGTTAGACTGAAAAATCCTGAAGTCTTTGAAAAGACTCTTTATCTTATAGTTCTTTCCTTAAGATGTTTGGGCAGTCAGAATCTTCCAGACTCAGGCTGTGAGTCCTTATTTGTTTTGGTTTTTTGGAGATAATAATTTAGAAATAGTGTGTACTCACTTCAATTTTCGTTCTTTGCTTTCCTTCCCTTTCCAATCCCTTTTTATCCTCACCTTCAGATTCTCTGCTCCGGAGCCTTGAAGAGTAGGGGTTTGAATTAACATAAAATACTGAAGAGCTTGCTGCAGTATTGGTACATTTGGCTGTGCATGACTTCTTTCTGTCAGCAAAGGAGACACCTCAATGAAAGATGCATGAGAACAAACAGATGTTTTTCTGGTTGTCCAACTGTGGCTTAACACACTTTATATAAGTTAACGGAAACAGTTAGAAGATAAAAATGATGAGTTAAATATTGACACTACAATAGGAGAGCTACTGTTTATAAGCACATTTTTTAAAATTAGTACCTAAATTTTCTGTCGTGCAGAAACATAACTTGCTGCTGGCTTTTGCATTTGAGAAGAGCTATGCTTTCAAAACAAAATGAAACAAAATACTTGTGGATCCTGCTTTCCTGTGTCACAGGTCTAATATGTTTTTTGTCTCATTAGGTGTCTGTACTTAAATGTTTTACATCCCTGGGTTTAGACTCAAAACAATATTAGAGGATGAGTTCAAGCAGCATCTCCCTTTGTTAAAGGGAAAATCCAGAGAAAAGGTATTTTCAGCTACCTTTTAAGTGAGAGTGAAAGTAGGCAATTTGTTGATATTTATTGAGGTAGTAGTGTTAGAAATAATTTGCCAGCAAAATCAGATTGAGGTGTACTTCTGTGATTAGTCCTTGCACTGCTGTGAAAGGAAAGGTACATAAAGTTTGATTATAAAAAATCTTCAGTTCAAAATTTAGTTTGAATGAGTTCCATCTGGAAGGCCAAGTTCTCTTTATATGGTGAGCCCAAACTGACTTTGGACTAGTGGTAAGATTGTGCAGGTAACACCCAGCACTTCTATCATGCTTTTTATCCTCTGCTATTGCAGACACTTCACTTCAATAGAGGTGGAAGCCATTACCCTGGTGTTCTGTGGTGGGGAAAAACAAGACAAAAAGCTTGGTTTCAACATATGAAAAGGAGCAGAATTGTGAAACTGCTGTAATGATGGCAGAAGGGGAGTGTCTGAATTACTAATTTTCTATAGGGAAGACTAGCACTTGAATCTTTTAATTAGGTTATTTCTTAGGAAATACAGAGTGGATGGAAATTAAGAAGAAGGGAATGGAAAGAGTTAATATATAATATATGTAAACTTAATTCAGCCTGTATTTTGAGTGTTTGATACTATACTCTTAAGTCTTTTTTTTTCTTGTCTCTGAATGTAACACAGAGGTAGTGTCAGTCCTCAGTGATTTAAAGGTAAAATATTCTCATAGGTTGTATTGTATTGAGAAAGTATTTCAATAATGCATTTGAATAATGGCTGATTTTATTGCTTTTGTAGCTATTTTAGATTTTCATCTCTCCCTGTCCAGCATTTCTAATGCAGTTAGGATATTCTTAAGAGGAGAAGCCTTTGGTCTGTCTAATCTTGAAAGTGATGGTAAATGGTACTAAGGTGAGAGAAGGGTATTGACCAAGATGCAGATGAGTCCTTTTCTCAGACTTGTTAATCATATATGCAGTGAGTAAGGACAGAGATTGCATACAGATTTTATGCAAAGCCACTGCATCTATAGTCACCTGTATTTAAAAATCCACTTGTAAACTCATGGTTCTTGTACAGTTCAAACAATTCTGTTTAGTGCTTGCCTTGTTCTGCTCTAACTGATACTTCAGAGACTTTGTTTTCTCAGTAAACATTTTTTTTTGTTTCTCTGTAAGATTAGTAAAGGCTTGCATCTTAATACTTATGCTGCTAATATTAAATGTCAACTCTTTAATGCAGATGTCTGTTAGGAAGGTTCCAGTGGGTATGGAAACAGTGGCGCTGATCCTTCAGAGGATCAAGTTTACTTAGGGAATAAACGCAGAAGTTCATCTGCAAGCCATTGTGCTCTGAAAGTTTTTCTGTGTTTTCCTGTATATTAATTTCTTTGGACACTAATTGAGAAGCACCAGAAATTTGGAAAGGTGACATTTCTCATATCATCATCTTACCATGATGAAAAAGAAATTAATAGCAGCCATTCTTTTTAAAACTACAGTGAATTGTGCTGAAGAGGTCTGGCAGTGACTCACCAAATCTCACGGACAGTGTTTCTGATAAGTCAGCCAACTGTGCAGTGTTGTAAACTATGTTACAACTTTGCCTTTATATCTATAAATTTGTTTTCTTATCTACTCTCTTTTTAAAAAAAAAAATCTTATTGAGACGTCTATGCTAGAATGAAGTAAGTACTTAATTACAGGAAACATGAGGTTAGTATAGTGCTTTATGTAATAAAACCAAGACCCTTTTACAGCTCTGATAAGTGTTATGAATGCAGCTCTGAATTTAAATGAGCTCTCTTTAGCACTAGCTGTGTAGATGCAATAACTGTGCGTATGTGCGCACTTCGGATGCAACTTCTGGAATATCCTCAATAGCCTTTTGCTTCATCTCTTGTGCTTTATTTACACTCTTCTGTATAAAACTGACTTTGGGGAATTTTTCTGCCCTTTTTCAAATGGAGATTTAAGCAGGATTTGAATAGTTTTTAAATTCATCTGTATTGATTCAGACTTTTAAGGTTTAATTTTGAAGTACCTTAAATCTCCTTAAAGCAGCGGTTTCAGCCCTGGAGGATTCTTCCCAGTCGCTTTGGGACTGATAAGTTCAGCACTGTACTTTCATGGTTTGGAGCATCTTTTCTACGAGGAAAGTCTGAGAGCTGAGACCCTTCAGCCTGGAGAAGAAAAAGCTTAAGGAGATCTTTTCGTTGTGTACAGTTGATGGGAGGGAATTAAATGAGAGAGACAGGCTCTTAACGGGGCTGTCCAGTGACCGAACCAGAGGCAATGAGCACAAACTGAAACACAGATGGTTGCCTCTGAACATCAGGAAACACTTTGCTGTGAGGGTGACTGAGCACAGGTTGCCCAGAAAGTTCATAGGGTTTTCATCCTTGGAGATAATCAGAAGCCACCTGGATACACAGTGGTTGGACCAGATAATGTCCAGAGGTCCCTTCCAGGTTTGCCATTCTGTGATTCTGTTTGTGTGCCTCAGGGTCTAGCACTGTGCCTGCTGTGTCACTAACATCTCTCTTCCCTATCCTCACTCCAAAGCTGTGAAATCTTTAAGAGTTTGCCCCAGAGACTGTGACCAGAAGAAAGCTTATTTCGCCCCCACCCCCAGCCTCTAATGTATCCTTCCCAGATACATTTCGTCATTTCATTAGCTATACATGTCCATTGTGAAATGTTTTGGGAATTTTGAAAGTGAAAAAGGAAAATTTGTAGTTCTTCTTTGTTTGTGTATCAAATACAAATACATCAAATGTGTATGTCTGAATGATGTTTTTATCTATATATAATATAGATACTTTATAGGAGTATATAAATCCAATATAAAATCCTTAATCATAATGCTTTGATAACTGTAACAGTAATACATCTTTAAGTTGTTTTGTGACTTATTTTATTCACTTTTTTCTTTGTGTGTGTGTCTGTGTGTATGTGCTTTGCCTTGCAGAGTTGGAAGAATCCAGGAATTTCAAGTTCTGAGTAGCGGGCATCTTACAAGATTACCACACCTAAACTGAAAAGGCAGGTGCAGCTCTGAGTACCAGATTGGTGTGTGCACTGCATGTACATGAAAACGCACATGTTTTTGTCATCACGTAGACTTGCTCTGGCAGATTCCTGAGAGCTTTGCAATTGATGAAAATTAATGTGAGAACCAGATGGAGCACCTTCGCAGCACAGGAATCAGTAATCCATGGAAAGACACCTGCCAGTAATGTTCAACTTTCCACATGGTCTTCACGGGTGAAAAAAGTTTGCAAGAAGAGGAAGAAAAAACACCCTCTGTGCAGAAAAAGCCTAATAAATACCTCCACAATCTAAATCAATAGCTGTGAGGGAAACAGAAGAATCAAGAGGGCAGAGGAAACTGATTTAGTTCTGGCAGAGGAATAATGTGTGGTCTTCGGCACGTTTTGCTTTGGGCTCAGTAGATTGTGAATGGACTAATAAATTGTGACCTTCTGCTGAGTAATGATGACTGGAAGTAAATAAGTTGAGGAACTATGGGACAAGTCTGGGCATTGAACTGAGCAAACCTCGCCGTCCTTCTTGAGTTAACCAGGTCATCAAACTTGCATATTCTTTCTCCCTGTCCTTTTTCCTCTTTTCACTTAGTGTGGTATAAATACTAGCTAATTGAGCTCATAAATGTTATTCAAATAAAACGATTGGAATACTTCATATGTTTCCTTCTTGTAGAGCTGCAAATGTTGTGTCTGGAACTATGAATCTGTGCTGTAGACAAGCATCAAGAAGGAAAGATCCGATCAAACAAGCAAGGAAAATACCTAGAGAAATAGTGAACCCAGGAAGTCAGATTTTTAATGCTGCTTCTCTTTCTTTTTTAGATGATTATATTTCTTCCTTCCTTGAATTTTAGAAGATTTTGAAAGAGTGCTTACTTGATGTGCTTTAATTCTGGCATTTGTTTTTTATGGTAGAATGAAAAGTCTGTGATTCCTTGTAGCAGAAAAAAAGGGAAAAGTGAAGGAAAAACAGCTTGACATTTTAGCCTGTTTCACAGGAGAGAGAACTTCATGGTTCACCTGAGGCAAACTTATCTACTTTGAAAGCTAAAAGCTTTAGAGCATTTTTGATTCTGCTATAAATGAAGAGGGGGTTCTTTTTCATTCGTGTGTGGCAGCAAAAAGTGGGAAAGCAGGCAAGATAGCGTGATAAACAGTTCAGGCTGTGTTGGGTCTCTGGTGGAAAAAAAGTGCTGCAATGAAAATTGGATTGGCTTTGGATTGCAAAAACTTTTGAGTCCAACGAGCGGTTCAGTACCAAGAGGGATTTCCCAACTGGCCTGGCACACCAGTGCCTGCACAAGTTCGGGTCTGTTGTTTCACACGGTTTGTGTGCCTTTTTTTCCCTTTATGCAATCTCTTTCAGCTTTAGCAGCAGAAATACATCAGATGGAAAAGATATGCCAGAGGGCAGCTTGGAAAAGAGGAATGTCATATATATACATATATATGTATGTGCGTGTGTTTAAATTTCTGCAACTGAACTTTTGAAGAAAATCTGACTGGAGGAAATTTTAAAAGCCTTAAGTTACTTGAAACCTACACATTTGCAACTCTTTGTCTCTGGAATTGCGTTACGCTAAACTGGAATCTCAGGCTGTATAAAGATTATATCAAGTTGAGCAAAAAGATGACTTAACCATTTCTTGAGCGCCTCTTATGAAGTAGCTGTTTCTCCAAAGGATAAGTGCACCCCCACTCTACAGACTCAAACAAAAATGAACCTGAATTTTTTTTTTAAGTGTTACTTTTTCTTAGCCAACTGCCATCATCTTTTATAGAGGAATTTTTCACTATGCATTTGGTGGATGTTTATAAACACTGACCCCATCCTCCTCCCTTTCAATGATCTATCCCAGGTCAGTCTTATCAATAAAAAAAAAAAAAATTGATTTAAATTTTGTGCACTAGACATATTACTTTCTTATGTCAAAAAATAAAATATTTAAAAAGCATGTATGCAGCAGTGGAACATGGGCCTGTTCTTTGCAGCGATTCCAACATCCTCTGCCTCTCCTGGAAAGGGAGAGTCCCCAAAAGTGAGAAGGAGAAACCAGTGTGCAGGAGGCGGTACTATGAGGAAGGCTGGTTGGCAACAGGCAATGGCAGAGGAGTTGTAGGCGTCACTTTTACTTCCAGCCATTGCAGGAGGGACCGGAACACCCCTCAGAGAATCAACTTCAATTTGAGGGGCCACAACAGTGAGGTAAGCAGAATGTGTGTTACACTTTAAAGAAAATTATAGCTTTTTGCTTTTTTTTCTTTTTGTTTGTTTTTTTGTTTTGTTTTTGTTTTGTTTTGTTTTAAATACTTCAGCTTGAAATTTGACAGAGTGGTATGAAGGAGGCTCAAGACTAATCTAAATGTGGTTTGGGTCAATTGAAGTTTTTCTGGTAAATTCAAGCATGTAAGACTGATGGTGGGAACTTCTCTGGAAATGTATCTGGTTTTGGTTTGGCCTGCTTTGTCCTTCATTCCCCAGCACCTGCTAGTTTCCAGGCATTATGCAATAAATGCATGTTAATAGGAGTTAAAAGTTGTGATAGTTGACTGCTTTTACACAGTACTGAAGTCTGGCCTGGAAGACTAATGGAAAGGCAGGGGAATGGGAGAAAAGCTTGGTTGAAGTCTGCCAGATTTTCAGAAGCTGCAAACTGGAACTGCCTGTGACAGGAGATAGCTGTTGTATCTGGAAAAACTTGATTTTGTTCGAAAAAAAGCTGAGTGTGACTTCTCAGAGAAATGCTGAGATGCCTTGCAGTAAAGTGCTGTAACTTCAGTGTGCAAGGCATTGTCCTGAGTACTATGATACAAAAACTTTTCCACTTGTGTTTTCCAAAAGGCTCTTGGTATAAACTGGTATTTCAGCTGTGCTTTATCATATTCCTGACACTCGTCTCTTTCTATGTATAATGCTTCATGGAAAGTGCAGATGATGCCTAATAGCATACCAAGTGTCTTGGACAACAGTGAGGTCTTTGTTTCTGCTTTTTAGTTAGGATGTGTTTGGATGTGCTCTTTGAGAAGGATCTGTGCAAATCAAAGATTTGCCGCTAGGTTGGTGGGTGGAATGACGTTTTATGTACTGAAATGAAAACCAGAGATACAATGTGTTTTTTCTTGTCTCTTATGGTACTTAGTGGGCAGACTGTAATATATGTTGCCCTTTCAACACAAGCTGCGCCAAAGATTCAGGAGGGGGTAGTTTTGGTTATTGTGTAGCATTAATAACAATCCTCTTTTTAAGGAAAAAAGGGAGCAGCCAATGAATACTTAGTCTGAAATAATTGGTTCCACATGCTTTGTGTATATGGAGGTGTGTGGGTGTATGGTAAATCATACAGACTTCTATATGTATAGATGGGAGACAGATTCATCTATATATTTGTATCAGGTTCATTCAAAAAAATTACAGCCACGTTTTCCCAAAGGGAAGAGTGATGTTGGAATCCAGCATTTTGGTTTGAATGACAGCTAGTTGTCGATTTACTTTTCAATTACAAATTGCATTTTATTTTTTTAAGTGTGTGGCACGATAATCACTTTTCATTTGTCCATATTTTGTTGCCTAACTTTTCTGTGAGCCTGGGCACTTGTTTTTCTTCTTTCATGTAATATATGTTTTGGGAACAGCATAGGAAGTGCTGTTTGCAGGAATGTGAAGTCTTATTGCAGTTTACAGGAATGTGCAGTCTTATTGGAGATACAAGACTAGGTTTCAGTATGTGTCCAATTAAGGGGAGAAGATGCTCGTGTGCATGCTGCCCTTTGGGTTTGGCTAGTTTTGCTTTATTTACTCAGTTGGCCATTAGATTCTCTTTCTGGGTCACTGCATCATTGCTGTGTGGATTTGGCTGTGCTGTTTGGGCAGCCTTTCAGCTAACAGTGATTGGCATGAGAGAGAGCCTCAGATGAAATGAAAATTTTCTGTTTGAATCTTTTTGTTGTTGTTGTTTGGGTCAAACTTGTTATTAATAAAGAGTTGTGTTCCTTTAAGTAATCTTTCTGATAGCAGGAACTGTGTGAATGACCAGAGTAGAGACTGCCAACTTACGTCTGTAAAACAAAACTGTTATGGTGGGACACTACCGAAGGAAGGGAGGAGTGGCTTTAATGGAGCTAGATTTCTGTGATGAGTCTGTGGCTGCTATCAGATTTTCCCACTGTCATGTGTTTTTGACCATCATTGTAAGTAAAAGTTCTTTCTTACAAGATGGTGTGTTATGCTCTTCACCAGTCTTACTGAATTTGATCCTTTTATAGGAGAATCCAGTGATTTGGATAGGAATGTTAGAGATATATAGTTGAATGGACAGTGAGCTTTTTTGTTTAGAAAACACCTTTTCTTCTGAATCTGTCTGCCAAAAGATTCTTGAAAGAAAATATTGAACAGTGGTGCTTATTGCTCATATTTGCATAAGAAGTAAATGTTTTGCTTTCCCATTCTTCTGTTAAAAAGCAAGCCAAAACCAACGTTGTCTCTACTGTGTACCACCATTCATAATGGAAAATGCTGATTTTGCAAGCACATCCTGGAATGTGTGTCTGATTAAAGCCACGTTTGTTGTACAGAATGGGCCCTTAGACTGTGTTGTTTTGTTAACTCTCAAGAGCCTGTTTGATTCGCTGACCAGTTCTAGAAGCATATTGTATTGTTTTGTTCCCAGAAATGGTGATTTATACCTATTTTATAGTTTATTTGTACGTGGTGATTTATACCTATATTTTTCACTGGGATAAAGCTAGGCTGCCAAGTGAAGTTTATTGCTTTTCAGTCCTACAATGCTACTTCAACATTAGTATGTGTTTGATTATAAAGTATAAAATGCTGAAATGAATGGAATGGAAGAGTGACAATACAGAAGCTAAATGCTTTCCATTTAGGGTGTAATTAACAATATGCTGTGGGCAGAGCAGTACATTGTATTTCAGTTTTAGAGTGAAAATCTAGAAGAAGAGGTAATGTGGCAGCGCTGTGCTTTTGGCAAGAATGTGAGACTATTTTTAAGTGAGTCAAGAAGGTGAATGCTTATGATGTATTTTTGCAATGTTTTTATGACTGCTGAAGAGATTCACAGGAATCTTTTGGTATAGTTTCTCGACTCTAATAACATGCCTGTAGCATATCAGAACAAACAAGAATGAGGAATCCCCAGGACTGAATTACTGACATGCATATTACAGTGGGGGATTTGAATGGCTCATCATGTTGAATAATAATTCAGAATTACAAGCATTGTAGTGTAAGCCACACTTTTGTTTCTACAACTGCTTTGTTTGGTTGTTAAAGTTTGCAACGACCTCATTTCTCTTTTTTTGTAGTTACTAAGGAGAATCACAGGAATTAAAATAAGCATATTCCCATTTATTCTGTGGCAAGGGCTGAAAATACTGCATTTTATGATACTTTTTTTTTAACGTTGGCATTGTGTTTACAGTCCTGAACCTTATGTAAATAATGTTCAACCCTTTGAAAAGAACGAAAACTTAAATGGGCACGTATCAAAAGCAGAAGCAAGTTTGATGCAGAAGGAAGGGGAGATGTGAGTTGTGCAGCACTTGTACAGCTACTCCACTGCACATGTTGTAGGAGGAACGTGATTCATCTCTGACCATGGGATGGGAGGTGTCTCTGTGTGAGGGTAGGTAGTGGAGGGAGCAGATGTGAATGACTGCAGAGACACATGGTTCAGTCTGGCTTTTGGAGCATTTCATTTGTTCTGAGGTAACAAACCAAGAGAGGCTGGCAGGGTTTTTATCTGGCAGAAAGGTTAGAGGCCAGGAAGATGTGCCATTGTACCACAAAGTGTGTTTGAGCAGCCAAGGAGCAGAGCTGTGCTGGTCTAAAATACCTTCCCCTCCCCTGCATGGGTAAGCACAATGCTGTGCAGAAATTAAAGAGTGAAATTTAGAAATCTTTGATTTTGACCTAACTTGATTTTCCTTGGCTGCACTGGGAAACTGTTTTAAAGGAATTGAACACATTCCTCTTATGACTCTTATTACTTCTGTGATAAATTCAGGATAAATGATAAATATCTGGTGACTTCAGCAGGGTCAGGGTTTTATCTAGAGTGGCCAGTAGGCTCTGAAGGTAAGACTCTGAAGTAGCCTGGCTCAGTGCCAGGCTGAGTATTTTTTTATAGTGCCACAGAGATACCAGCTTTCAGGATCTGATCCATCTTGAGTTTTCTGGGGAGAGATTTTCAGGGGGCTCTGTGAGATATAATTAGAAAAAAAGCCCAAACTTAATTTAGGAGGCTTCAATTAGCCTTATAGGGATTTTCCTTCCAGTGAAATATTTGTATGATGTCTGCAAATCAAATTGGTTGGATGGTGCCATTGTAGGTGTTTCTTCTAATAGTTTCTGTTGTCTCTAGTGTATTAAGAGGGTACCAATTTTTATGGCACTTAATATTTCTTGAATTACTAGTGTTTAAAAAAGTGTTTTGCAGGTGTACATTTGCTTTTGACTGTGCTAACTAAAAAGATATCTTTGATATATTTAATAAGATTCAGTATGCTAATTGCTGGACTGAAGCATTAAAAAGTATTGCAAAGATATGCAAATTAGATGCAATGAATTAAGCAACATGCTGAATACGTTATTGAGCATATATAGCATTTTTTACTGTAAACATAAAGGAAATTATTTATTTACTTTTGTCATTATTTGAGTGTTCCAAGCACATGTCTACAGCTGCAAAAAACCCATCTTGTTAATTTAGCAGAGGTTTTAGAAGTAGATAGGGATGTAAATGTATCTCAGCTGAACTGTCAAATGAATTAGTTACAGCTTTTCAAAGGAACACTGTCCTTTAAAAATATTCAATACATGTTGGTTTTCATACTACATTAGTTATGGAAATCTGCACAGTTCTTGGCTTTGTTTTGGTTTAGAGTGGAAGGAGCTTAAAAATGGTTTTTCCTGTTTTAAAAAGAGAGAAAGCTTTTCTTTATTCTGTCCCATCTTTCTGAGGTTGTATGTATCTTGCAGAGCAGTTTTTCCCAGAAGTCTATTGCTTGTTTATGAAATAAATTTAAAAACCCCAAACAAATAAGCCCTTTTGGTGTAGTGTTTCTTGGTTTGTAGTGTCACTGGTAAGAATACAGAAAAACAATACAGGAAAACTTTTTGTTTGTTTGTGTAAACTTTGTTTTAATGTAACCGGTATTTCAATGTTAAGTGGGATTTTTATTATGATTCTGGGACAGAAAAATCTAATCAGCACGTGAGTCTTGACAGCATGGATCCCTTGTATCAAATGTTGCCTTCAGACACAGCTGGAACTGATGTTACTGATGAATAATTAAAAAATCTAGAGGTAGAATGATGCCATGATGATGCCTTTTGGCTTTAGAAGCCTCAGTGCTACAAGACATACACTGTTGTAAACTGTAGTGGTACTGCAGATCTCTTTTCTGGTTTTCTGTCACTGCACAAAGAAGACAGGACGTTTGTTGGCAGAAATACTGTCTCTTTGTTACAGCAGCTAGTGTAATTGGAAAAGACAGACAAGCTTTTGGGCATACAAGGTCCTGAAGAAAGACTTGTATTCTGAAAGTTGTGTGGTTTTTACAACCCTCTTACCTGATACAATGCTGAATCTGTCTACAAACCATGCCCTTCCTCTGTCCTTAAACTATTAGGCTACAGAAAAATAGTGCTGCAGAGAGAGGCAGAACTAGTGGGAAGTGGCTTGTAGGATGGCAGTAGGTCCTGTGCCTGACTGTGCTGGCTCTGTTGGATTTGTGTTGTGACTGGTATTGCCAGGCTTTTCTGACTGCCTGTTTTCAGAAAGCACAAACACACTGGGCTTTCATGTAGGCTTCTTATTACACCTTCTTGAACTGTCAGCTCTGCACTTGGTCTGGGTGCTTGCGTGCTTTTATTTCATAAAGCAAATATTAAAAGAGCCAAAATACATTTTAAACCTTTTTGATAGTCTTTTACCAATCTTGTCAACCTTTGAAGTTTAGATGTGCTCCATGGCATGCAAAGGTGTCTTTCATAACCTTCTCTTAAGAGAATTGTTAAAGAAAATAAATGGAGCAATAAGTTGGAAAGGATTGATCCTTTTCCCTTAAATGACAAGTAGCAGTCTTGCTGTTTCCCATGTCTGTGCCCTGTATCAATTGCAAATGCAATGCAAAAAAATCAAATGCAAATGCAACCTGTATGGCGTAAACTTGTTTACCAGCACACCTACTGTGTAGTTTGTTCACTCCAAGAAGTGACCACTTTCAGTGTGTCTTTTCCTTTTTCTTTGTGATACTGTTTTTTTCTAGCCACACCCAGCTCCTACTTTCACAAATATTTTTTGTGAAAGGCCTTTTCTGTCTGTTCATTTTTCTCAATTGCCTCAGAATCCCAGCCTCTCTGTTCAATGTTTATTCTTATGCAGTTGTGGCTTTGAAGCAAACCATCCAATATTGCCTCAGTTGTTGCTGAGTAATGAGAGTTGGTAATGCTGCATTGATGTGCTACTTGGAAATTGCTCTTGTAGGTCATGCAGCAGTTTGTTTCCTGCAAAGGTTAGGTCATCTAGCTTAGGAAAATTTTAAATTAAGAGTTTTTCTGGTTTGTGGTAATAAGCATCTAGACAGTTACCCCAGAAGTTGGGCAAAAAAAAGGAATATATGATGTGAAAACAGTACTGTCAGCTTTTAAACAAAAATAATTATATTTGTAAGTGGGTCATCCATGCAGTTTTAAATGTTACCATGCCATAACATGTAGCTAAAGTTCTGTTGTTAGATAATTCCACTAAAAAAAAGTTTGAGGTGAAATCAAGCTCACCTATACCAGAAATTAACCCTAAGCTTTTATTCCAAATTGCTGAAAGATAACAATGTGCATATTTTAAGATAATGATACACCTGAGGGGCATTTCTTGCTTTTTGAATTAGGGTGAAGATCCTTTGCTGTTCTGTGTAGAAGCAGTTGTGTTCAGCATGATAAGTTTTGAGTTCAAGGAAAATGAATGTATTTTCTTTAACAAAAGCTTAATGATGAGGACCTATTGATGTACTGAATAGATGAGATTACTCACCTATTAGACAGTTGATACCTAAACTTGGAAATGAGCACTTTCTGAATAAAGTGTTCAATAAAGAATTTAGTATGAGATTCTGAAGGCCTTGTATAGCATACATTCATATTGAGCATCTGAATAGTGGAGAAATTAGGTTTTATGATAGCATTTCTGAACCATAATAATCATTAAGGACACTGCCTTGGTTTAAACAGTTCCCAGAGGAATTAATCAAATTACAGATAGTGTGAGCAGATAAGATACCCATTACAAACTGTAAACATTTCACAATATAATTGAATGTAGAGTACCAAGTAACTGCTTATCAAGTATAGCTAGAATGTAGTAGGACAGACAAAAGAAATTTTATAGACACTTATCCTTGGGCAACCAGTGCCTCTGCTTTAATAGCAATCCTTTGTGAACATGCATGAACTTCTGAGGGAGTTCTCAGTATCCTCTTTGCATTAGGAACTTCCTTAAAGAGAGCTAATCCATTTGTATAATACAAGTATTATGGGAACTAATGAAAATGAAGTTAAATTGGGGAAATTCGTGTGACTTTTCAGAAAGAAGTGCTGGTTTAAGGTTTTCATCAGAACTGTGCTGTTCCAACTGTGATGTCTAGAATTACTTGACAAATTAGTATACTGGGAAATAGTATCCTTATGCATTCATCTTTTTTTTTTTCATTTTAAGGGAAAGAAATGTATGTAGATGACTTTACTAATGATTGTTTACCCTAATCAGAATGTTTAACATGAACAAGCAGCGTAACCCTTACCTCAAAGAGGGCAAATATTGTCCTTGGTGACATCAGAAGCATTGTCAGCAGTTTGAGGGAGGTGATCCTCATGCTCTGCACAGCACTGGTGAGGTCACACCTGGAGGGTCATGTTCTGGGGTGGGGGCTCCCCAGTACGAAAGGTCAATGAAGGGCCACAAGGATGATTGAGGGACTGGAGTACCTCACCTGTGTGGAAAGGCTGAGAGAGCTGGGACTATTCAGCCTAAAGAGAAGGCTCAGTAGGATCTTATTAATGTATATAAACACCTGCAGGGAGGGTGCAAAGAAGATGGAGCCAGGCTCTTTTTAGTAGTTCCCAGTAACAGGTAAAGGGCACAGACTAAACCGCAGGAGGTTCTTCATGAACATCAGAAAATGGTTTTTTACTGTGAGGGCAGGTGGCTTAGACAGCCCAGAGAGGTTTTGGCATCTCCATCCTTGGAAATAATCAAAAACCCTCTGAACACAGTCCTGGGCAAGCAAATCCATGTCCCTGCTTGAGCAGGGAGCTCAAAACTTCCAGAGGTTCAACCCCAATCACTCTGCGACTTTGTGAAATCTATTTGTAAATCTAAGTGAAATCCTTTGCACAAAAATTGGTGAAGCAGCATAAAAAAACCAGCTCTTCAAGACAAGCAGGAAGTGCTAAATATACAAGAGTGTGGAGAGAATCCATTCAAGTTTGGCTAAAAGGAGAACGAACTGATGTGCTAGAGGAGGAGGAAATTTTTTTTTTCTGAGGAGAAATCCAGATGGTTTTCCAACTAGTCAAAGAGTTGGAGAGCATAGTCAAAATCCTCATGCAGAATTACAGGCAGAGGTTATTAAAATGCAGAAGGAAGTCAAAGCTGTTGGATATGAGAGTAACTTCACACGAGAAACAGAATTTGGGAAGGAAAATTGTCGCTGAGCTGAAGAGAAGGAACTGTTTAGATGCACAAATCGTGCTGTTTGAAAAGTTTTAGAAGAAGCTACAGAACGGAAGTCCGTTGTAAGCTATAGAAATCTACAGCCCTGCTTCAAACAAAGTGATAAAAAATGCAAAATGTAGACACTGAAAGATCAGACTTCTGGAGGAAATTGTATCACAGGGTAGCAGTGCCCCAGTTACTGAGTTGGCTCATCTGCTTATAAGGAAAGAAAATGGCAAGTAATTGTTTCATTAGGGAAAGACAAGGCAGGACTGCGAAGAAACCTGCAGCAGCAGATGCACACTGCTGGGGAGAGGTGTGTACACGCACCTGCCCGTGTGCAGCTGGAGTGCAGCCAGTCTCAAAATGTTGTCTGGGTGGAGAATGGCACTGGCTTTTGTGAAGCTGAGCAAACGTCTGGGGGATCTGGCATGCACTGACAGTCAGCAGAAGGCAGCAGTCAGTTCCACAGATGTAGTTTCCAGAGGGTAACGGCCAACAGCAGAAGGCTGATTATCAGCAGAATGGTGATGTCCTGTTGATGTGTTGAGTGGTGTCCTGGAGACAAGGCCAAATGTAAGGACCTGCAAGAGGTATTGGAGAAACTGGGAAAGAGTGAGTATTTCAGCCTGTTAAAGAAGAAATCCAGTCTTCTGAGTAAGGTGGCAAAAAGAAGGAGAGTTCTTCCACCCAGGGAAGAGGCACCTTTAAAGCCTCGAACCTGAAAGAGCTTAGAGGGGGTTGAGTTTCACAGGAAAACCAATTCTGCCAAAAGGAATATCAAGGTCATTCTTCAGGTAGAGAGGCACAACAGAGAATTATGTCAGTGGAAAAAAAGAAATGTAGGAAGGAGACTCAAAAATCGTGATTATTTGATTACAAAATACTAAAAGTGGAGATATTTGACCTTAAGCTGCGCCAGGGGAAGTTTAGGTCAAACATCAGAAAAAATTCTTCACTGAAAGAGTGGTTGGGCACTGGAATCGTCTGCCCAGGGAGGTGGTGGAGTCACCATCCGTGGACGTGTTTAAAAAAGACTGGTTTAGTTGATGAGGAGGTGTTAGGTCACAGGTTGGACTTGATGATCTCAAAGGTCCTTTCCAACCTAGTTCTTTCTGTGATTCTGTGTGATTTGTACCTGCCCTAATGAGGGCCTTTATTGAGGAATGACCTTATCTGTAAAGGGTGCACGTGTCGGGATATCCCAGAAGGCTGAGTTGAGGATACAGTGAGACTGCTTTCTGATGCTCTGCTTTGGGTAAAAGGAGTGTTGATTGCATACTAGAGAGCGTAGTTTATAAGGGATACAACAAGGTATTTATATTAGGGCTGTCACAAGGAAAAGGGATCCTGTTTCTTCTTTCCCTTCCCCCAATTCTAATTTGGTCCTGTGCAGTATTTTTTGAGCCCGATAATACACAAATGTCTTGCTTCTCATCTGAGCAGTTTCCTGGGAGCATACGATGGAACTTTGTTTCCAGCTGCTGCACAGAAGTGCGAATGTCAAATGCCTGATTCATTAGTAAAGGGTGTTGCTGTGGAGGGAGTTGTGTTTATTGTAAGGAATGGATGTTCGAAATGTTTAGTTCCTTGAAATAAGGTGTCTTGAAAGTATGCAGAGGACTAAGTGGCTAAGAAAGGCTGCAGTTTGAGAGTACCTGTCACTTCCTGTTCTGGTAATATCTTGAGCTAGGCATGTGCTTGATGACCTAAATGGGACCAGCACTGAATAAAATGTATGAAATGGAAGAACATTTGATGTTCTTCCATCCAGGCTCAGATTGCTTTACTGTACAAAATGAGCCGTTAGCATAAGTTACGTTTGTCGGTGTGTAAGACAAATGTTTTCTCATGTACATTATCTTAGCAATTCTACTTTTGCCCACAAGACACCCCACTGATCACAGGTGTTAGAGTAGGAATTGCTGTTTTCCTATGAAAAATCATCATCTACAGGTTTCATTTAAATTTCACTGCATTTCCAGCATTCTTACTGTTTCCAGAATAATACTCTCAACAGTCTCTTCAGTTTTAGTAGTCCTTTTACTAATTAGAGATTCCAGACTTCTGCATCTCACTTGTGAGAGAAATCTGGTGTCATTAGCTTTCTTGAATATTTGCAATATTTATGCAAGTTATAGAAATGTAAACCAAGACTTGTTTATTGAGAAATACCTATTCGCATATAGATGTTGTTCTTGTTCTAAGGAAAGCAGAAGTCTTTCGAAGCAGTGCTTCAAGTTGAGAGTAGTTCATAATGACAGAATTTGTCCTGCCTTAAGTTCTTTCTCCAGAAGAAACAAATCCAGCAGGGAGGTTAACAAATTAGATTTTAATATTGTCATTATAATACATACTATTTATGAAACCAATTATACCTTGTTGTTATGCCTTATGGCTGCCATACAGTCATTCTGTTGAGTAAACAGATTCAAATTAGGATTTGACACAATGTTATTATGTGTTCTTGAAGTGCCTGCCTGAAGCTGGTGTTTCTTCGGGTTAATTGTGGTAAGGATTCTAGTCTCTGTGGTCACTGAGTAAGTGTTAAAATTGTCCTCCCTCAGCCAGCTTCCTCCTCAGTTGCCTCGGAGTGGAGAAGTGAGATGTAGTTGTGATTACACTGGTCAGGGAGATGACTGTTTAATGCAAGGCGGTGGGGGGTTAGTAATTACAGGGGTAGGTCATTTTTCCATCCTGAAGGTCTTGCTGCTGACAGCTAAAATCAGCCGTTTAAAGACTGAAATGGGAGAGATGCTTCTCTAAAAACAGGTGATCCTACTCTACCTTTTGAGGCAAATATGTTTAATTTTGTTTCCATACATACAGAATATTTTTCTAATGCCTCATTCACATTTTAATTGCTCTTTCTGCAGCTTTGATGCATAATTGTAACAGTAATCAGAACTGGTTGTCCGGATTTTAAAAACTTCCATCTTGTCCATAAGACTAGAAAGCACACTATGTAGAGCTCATATGCTATGCACTAGGCATTTTATCTCTTCATTTGAGATTTTTTCAATGCAATTTCTGAGCATGAGACTTTTGTATTGAGATACACAGAGGTTTAATCACAAGTATATCTCCTGTTTGAAAATAATAAGACAGAGACTTAAAAGATTTTAAACTTGATGGTTTTAGGCAACTGGTTTTTTAAGTTTCTTGTGGCCTTTATGTTTGTAATCTTAAGGACATAAATTTGAAATCTTTTTAATACTGAAGGCACTCTAGTCTCCTAGGTTGTTTTTTCTAGAAGTACTAGTAGTATTAGAAATACCTTGCTATTAAAATTTAATTTTTTAAACTATGGGTGCAAATACTGGTAGCAACTGAATTGCTAGCATTACTTCTACTCACTCTACAGAAATTGTAAGCTTTCCAATATTATTATTGTGCTATTGAGAAATAGATGGTGTTACCTAGTGGGCGCCCATTATTCATTTACTAGCATTTGTTCAGGCAGAGGTTTTTACTTATTTGATGTAGGCATCTAATATGGTAACTATTTTCACATTAAGTGATAGCAGCTTTTATGAGAATAGGGAAAGAGCTCAGAATATAGGTAGAAGTGGGAATGAGCCTGAAATGCAGGTAGGGTGGGAGTTTTGGGACTGTTTGGATTCAAGATGCAGGAATACCTGGAGGGAATAGGTGGCAGAGAAGAGGGCAAGCCTGCCTGCTGCTTTTCTGATGTGACTTTCTGCCAGGCCTTGGGCTTGGACCTATGGTTGTGGTATCCTGAATTCATAAACAGCTATCAAATGTGGTCACCGTATCTTCATCCTCTGCGGTGAGTGATCCAAACCAGAGATGACAGCTTTAACAGCTGTTAGTTAAATGTAGGTAGGAGATATCAGTCCTGCTCATCGCTTTGTGGGTTGATGGTGGATGTCAGGAGCAACATGTAGGTTTATCCTACTTCTTTTGTAAAACTTGAGCAATTTGTCAGACAGCCATTGTGTATCAGAGAGAAAGATTAAGCTATCAGAAGTTATGAAATGTCAGCATCAGCTGCAGTTGATTTGCCGTGTCAGTTCATTTCTTTGAATGTGTTGGTGCATTCGTATTGTGATTCAGTTTTCAATTACCTGAATACTTACTATTTTTTTTTTTTTTTTTTTACTCCTTGTCATTCTCTTCCATTCAGTGCCTGTGGATGAGGGAAAGTTGCCCAAACAAGTTTATTACTTGTTTTGGAAAGTGTGCAGTGAAGGGCATGAAGAAAAACAAAGTCTAACAGTTGGGCAACTCAGTGTTGCTGTGAAGGATTTTTTTTTTTTTTTTTTACACATAGCTTTTCACCATAACCTGGATGGATTTCTCATTTTCTGAAAAATGGTAGTTCTAATTTTGCTATCTTTGGAACTGTGAAGATGAATCAATTAATTTTCATTAAATGATCAGATATAATTCTGCGCAGGTAGCCAACATTTCTTGGCATTTGTCTTTGTCAGTTTAATCTTGATATTATTCTGGGTATCTGATTTCACAAGCCAATTTAAAAATAAATTTTCATGACTCATCTTCAGAGTTTGATCATGAGTAATATTTGACCCCACTGAATGTGGGCACCCGTACAGTGAGGTTTTTTGGTATATATTTAGCTAATCTTGAGGAATTCCTCAATGGACACCATAGCTACTTTCAAAGCTCAAAACTTAGGTGTATAGCAGTCAGAGTAAGGGGATATTTAGCTATGTTTTACATCCAGCTTGCTGTGATTCAGTCAGTTCATCAGCTTAGAAATCACCTGTTCTGAGCTTTAGAACAATTGTAATGGTGTGGGTTGTGCCCAGAGGATGGATAACATGATTCATGTTAATGAGAGGTTTTAATAATTGAGTTCAGTGTTGTTGATGATGAGATTAGAGACGTCAGATCTGACATGTTCTTGTTAAGTTTGACTTTTGGAAGTATTCTAGAAAAAAAAAATCTGTGATGTACTTATATGCTGCAGTGATTATTAAGACTGAGAATCGCAGGTATTTGAGTCTGAAACCTGGTATGTGACTCCCTTGGGTATGTGACTTTCCTTGTGAAAGCTAGAAGAAAGTCAGATAGTAAGTGGAGTGAAGTTTCTTATTGCCAATTAACTCCAGAATCACTTGAGAAATGCAGTTTATCAGCCAGCTTACTGTATCCTCACCACTACAGCAAATACCTCCGTGGTCCAAAAAATCAAATTGAGCTTTTAACCCTCACCAGTAATCAAGGCTTTGTAGGTTAATGTAGGTTTGCTCTCCTATATCATGTGTTAAGCGTGGTATTTCAAACAGGTTTACATGTGTTTAATGGAACGTGCTGTTGCATTTATGGGTAAAGCTATTCCTTTTGTTGTGAGAGAAATAATAAATATTTTACCTTTCTCTCTACTGTGTTAAGTTTGAGGTGTTAACTTTTTATCTTGAATGTCAGTGGAAGTCAGTTTTGAATACACATGGGAGCAAATTCATTGAGTAAACAGTTGCTGCTGTTAAATAAATCAACCTTAAGGCTGCATTTTCAAGTCCTTACATTGCCAGAATGAGGCAGAGGCCCATAAAATAACCTGTGGAAGGTGCATGAACTGTACAGGAGGCTTTAAAAAGAGGGTAAAATGTCTTTTAAAATCATTTTTATACTTCCAGGCTGTTGCAGAGAATGCTTTTTGGGTTCTCCGTCCAGTGTGATGATGGCTGACTTTGCAAATTATTTTTACAAGTGTTCTTTAGCAGTGACAGTTCCATCACACTGTGCTGTGGCACTCATGGGTAACTTCTGTCAGTGTAGATTTGGCTACTATTCTTGTGAAATTGAAATTTTCCCTAATAGAGAAGGATGGGTTATTATTTTTTAAATATTCATGAGGATGGCACTGCTTTTAGTGGAACCTGTTAGATTCTGTAAAATTTTAATCTGATCTGTTTATAGTGACAACTTTCTATTTGTTCTGGGTTTTGGGAGTTTTTTTAAAAATTGAAAGTATTTGAACTTTTCACTTAAAACACAGTTTTCAAAAGCCCTTTTGCTCACTCTTCATCTTCGTATTTCTGCATAAAGAAAATAGTCTGATGCTTTCTTCATTCACTATTTGGGATAAGTAAGGAGGGAAGCCTTGAAAACACTTCATATAAAATTGAAGACACAGATTTCTATTTATGTAAGCCAATAATAGTCTAAGTTGAAGATAAGAGGCTTGTTTTGAGGATTTTTGATCAGCTGAAAATTTTTGGAGTAGCTCTAGTCACGACAATCACAAAATTGTTTGATGGAAGGCTGCTCACCAATTTGTATTCATTTTTGGGTGGTTATTAGCAAGCTAATAACTCTGGTTGCTCTTTTGAAATTTCCTGTCATTTCATCATTGTTCTGGAAGCAGTGGTGTCTTTCCAAGGGATTAGCCTGGCATTTTATACCGCATTTCTCAGAGGTAATGATGAGAAGTGCAGTGTGTATAGACCAGTGTTGGCCAACGTTCTACCCAGACGAACCAATATCTTATTCAGGCACTAAGAGAAAATTGGGTGCTTTGGCTTCTCCTCTGCCACATGACTGCACTTTGTGTGGGGCACTACTGTGATGTCCTTTCCAGAACCAGTGAAAGTGAACAGGTACCTTGTACCAGTGGGTTGTGTTTGTCCCTCCGGTGGAAGCTACCTGAGCAGCGGCTGTAGAATGTGCTCATGACCGTGCTTTGCTGGTGGTCCGTATGAGGAGCTTTGTCACAGCCCTGCTGAGGAATGAGGCGTGGCTGCTGTCTCCTTTGTGTTGTTGCCACCAGTGAGGATAAATTGTTACACCTTACACGGCTGCAAGAGCCACTGCAGGGCTACAGTGGTCGCACTCTGTGTTGTAAAGGGCTGGAGCTGATCTGTCCCTGGAGCCAGGCTGTCTATCCCTGAAGCTGAGCTGGAGCAGCTCTCTGTTTGCTTCCCCCATTCTGCAGGGCTTTTTTGCAGTGGAGGATCCCAGCAGTAAGCAACCAAGTCAAGCTAGAGAGCAGAAAAGATGGAGGCAGGATCTCTCAGTCACGAGGATGCCAAACCAGCTGACAGCAAAAAGCTGTTAAAACTTACAAGTATATGGCAAACTCTAGTAGAAATAGAATGCTGGATCTTTTAGAATATTAATCTATTTTATGATCTCCCTTTTATAAATAAAGCTGTATAACAAAGTGCGCCAGGGTCCTTTCAGATGAAAGGCATTAGATAATGGCGCCTTTAGATGTTTACCTCTTGTCTGGGCCTGTGAATTTGTTTATCACTGAAATGCTTTATTGCAACAACACTGTTCTTGCCCATGTGTGGTGTGAAACCATTTGAATGTCATTGTTATTTATTTTAGATAATTTATTAAGTTTCCTATTGAGGCCTCTATGGCTTGAATTAAAACACTGAAAGGAAATCTCTACATAAAGCTGCCAAATAAAATACATAGCCAGGCAAGATTAAAAATAAATAAATAAACACATAAAAATCAGGCAGGAGGCCTATTGGGCTTGTCCTTGTACAAACCACCCACAAAGGGATTAGTTCCCAGTTACTGAAAGGAATGGAAAAAACACGGGTAGCAGATAAAAGAGCATAGGGAGGGGATGCAAAATAGACAAAAATAGCTCAGTTGAAATAAACAAGTCTTGCAGAAAAGGGCAAGAAAAGAAGTGCATGCTGAAACGTTAACATGAAAATGTGAGTTATTATACAGGAGTGGAGCTCATGATGCAGTGGGGCATCCTGGGCCTGGATCTGATCCAGAGCAGGCAGGGTGCCTTGCTTACATGCGGACTGCAGGCTGCAGTTCGGTTTTGCCTGGCCCTTTCAACCTGCCCATGGGTGACCAGCTGCAAGAAAGGAGATTGCAATGCTGATACAAGTAAGAAAGCTGCTTTTCTGAAACACAAGTGTGCTTGCTTTGCTTGGAATTGGCATATTAGGGCTCTTACATGCCCACTAAGCACAGAATACTCAAGTAATTCACTGTTTTGTAGCACAAAGCCCGGAAGTGTAAGAAGATGAATCCTTTTGAGGTTTTGGATGTTACTTGCCTGAGTGATATCTTCTTGCTATCTTTCCCAAGGAAAGGCTTTTGGAGCCATCAGAATGCTATAGGCAAATGGAGATCAATCACAAGGGCTTATCTAAAACATCCTGGTTTTGATTGATTTCTCCACAAATGGACCTTACTTGTCATAAGATCATTTAAATGAGATCTGTGTTGCTGCTATGGTTGTTATCTGAACTGTAATCCTTCACTTGTGCCGAATTATTGTCTGCAAACAGGTTAAATTATTGAGGGCAGAAGAAAAGTCTGTAATGTGACTTAGTACTTTGGAAGGGTCCACCCATGTTCTCAGTTTTAAATTTCAAAACAGACACACCCTGAACATCATGTTATGCTTTTATTATACCTTCTCGCAACCTGTGATTGGTTTCTGCTTTGCATGGCTGCCACTTCATGGTGGCATTATTGATGGGGGTTTTTTCTGCATGACCCTTTTAGATCTCTGTTTAAAAGGTACAAATAAATGATGATGATGATGATAATAGCAATAATAATAACAATAACCTTCATCATCATCATCTTTAATTTCACTGCTGCTTTTTCTCAAGTAACATTTCTGTAATTTTCTCTTCCTGCCCCCTTACAGTGTCATCCTTTTCCATTAAAAATCTATTAATAATTAAGTTACCATCTTTTGCCTTTTCTTCTATTCATTTTGAATCCCTTTATGTGAAATCAGTGCTTGTGAAAAGCTAGAAGTTGACTATTCTGAAGGATAATCAGAGAGATACCAGTTAGAGTGGGTATGCAAAAATGTGACAGCTGTAAGAATTTTTTTGGCCTTTCAGGTTTTGTACTCACCTGTTGCCAGCAGTCCTGGTGCAATCCCTAGTGCCAGTGCTGGGGTGGCTTCTGTGTGGCATTCCCTATACATTGGGATCAGGAGCACACGTATAATTGTCTTCTAAGTGAAAGATTTCAATTATTACTGTCCTGTCTTAAGAGTGCATCCAGAGGCAATCTGCAGGTGACTAGAAAGATGCCACAAATTCTTATCTACGGAGTCTTGTATAAATTGGAGAATTGCAAACCTGCTGGTTTATGACTGGTATCCAAGGGTTGTTGTATACAGTATGGCTGAATTTTTATAAAGTAGGGAGACATTGCATATTTCGGTTTCTCCTTACTAACCTGTGTTTGGTGTTTGTAAGCTAAAAATAGAATGGCTGTTTTCATTTAAAATATACATTAATTAAAATAGCAAAAAAAAAAAAAAAGCAGAGTGATAATTTGTGTTGTATCAAGCAAAGCTCTGACTCTATTGAAGCTTTCTTGAACAGTGCAGTTGTCTTTGTCAGTCCAAACTTGGCATACCTGTGTGAAGCATCCTCTTCGTTGTAGCATTGCATGGATCCACAGATGGGTGCTATGCCCAGATATTCAGTGGTGCAGGTAAAAGGAGTGTGGTGAAAGAAGTGGTCTGCTTTACACCCTTGTACATAATGTGCTGTTTAGGACTTCTCAATTCGTGGTCTTCACTGGTGGTATACTGTCAGACTTCCAGAAGTCTGTAGTACTGGTTTTATGGTTGTGATAAAACAATCTTCTGAACTTTCTGAAAAGGTGCTGTTTGAAAAATGGAATATATTTTTTTTTCCTTTTTAAATTCTGTCATTAACCATACTTGAATTTTGCTCTTCTGTTTTCCTGGTATTTTTCATTTTGAAATTAAACTCTTCAGCTTTACCTCGTTCTTAGTGCTACTTTGTCTGGCTCATCTGACTCCTTGTCTTAATTACATCTGCTCCAAAGCCCATCCATATTTCTGAAATGGCTCAGTCCTACTTTCTGTTGTGCTGTTTAGGCTCCCACTGCTTAATTATTTGGGCCGGAGGTTTCTGCCTGAACTTTATGGTGTTGACAATTTAATGAGTTCCAGGTGTTCATTAAGGTCTTCAGGTGTTCATTGCAATTGTGATTTGAGGCATTTGGTCTGGTAAGGCTCCATGCTAGCATGTTATAGAAACAGAAGTATGTTAAGCTGCCTGTGTTGTTATATTAGCTTGCTTATAGAATAGTGTTCTTAAAATATTCCTTGACAGAATTTTAACTTTATTATACAATTGAACTTTCAATGCGATGAGAAAAAAAAGATACTTACAACTTCAGATATTGACCTTTTGAAAACAGGAGTGAAAAAGAAATACAGAGCAGATTTTGCCAGAGGCAGAGAGAGAGAGAGAAAAGAAGTTGGTGTTGGCTCTGGCAATTTTTAGAATTAATTCAGAATTAATCCTAAAATAGAATTAATAGTAGAATTAATTGTCACTCACTTGAGACAGGACAGCATGAAGTTTTACATGTTAAAGGCTTTATCCACAGTGGTTAAGAGCATCCACAGAGTATCAGATCAAACATTCAGATGGCATGGTGTCCTGTCTCTGGCAGTGACTGGTAATCAACACACAGAAATGAGTTTAAGCACCAGTAAGCTCATAATTATGCTTTTCTGATACAGATTCAGGAGTCTGCAGCTCAGCAGCTTTCTGGGCCAGGTACATGGGCCTTGTTCTTATTACGACTTCAGTGAATTTGTGTCCTTATGTGTCCTTATGTTTCTTCTGTGAATTTGCCTTGTTGCTTTGCATCAGTGTAAAATTTTGACCCATCCTGTATAGTGAATTGTACAATTTACCTGTGGGTTGTGTGGAAAAAGTATTTCTTTTGTTGTTTGAATATCCATACTTCTGATTTTATTCAATGATCTTTTTTTCTTCTGCACTGGAAAAGGTCATAACAGTTGTTAATTATTTATTTCATGCTGCTCCAGTAATTTATTTTCCTGTTTTGAATCGTGCTAGTCTGTTGCTCATACAGAATCTAATGTACCCTTACATCTGAATCATCTGGTTTTTCCCCCTGTTCTGAGTGTTTTGAAGTTGATGTATATGTGTTTTGAGACTAGAGGAACAGCAACCCCACGTAGTACAAATGAAAACCCATACAATGGCATAATGCTGGTTTCTGTTTTCTCTTTCTCCCCCACCTCCTTACAGTTGCTAATGAAGGCCAGTGTAATAATGACAGTTGCCACTTGTTATAGTTAGGGCTGATGTGTTTCTTTGAAAGAAAGCCTAGTGGGGAACATTTTAACTGGTGACGGATAGAGGACCTGACATGGGCTCCCAGTACAGTTCCTGCTTCTTTGTTCCATGTAATAATTGTCAAAACAGTGGTGATGAATGATGATACGTATTTATTTTCTTTTCTGTGTGAAGGATGGCTGCATTCAGCACGCACACAGGCACATAAAAGAAGTTGAGCAGCTTCAAAAGCTATGTCAGTCAGCCTGTCAAAATCACATTGGCAGACCTGGAGTCCTGTATGTACAGATGGGACCTGAAAGTGAGATCTCTACTCATTGGGGTAAAGGGAGCTTGATTTGATGAGACTGCTACAGAGAACAGCTGGCTTGCTTGGCTGTGACCGCATCTTCACATGCCGTGTAAGAGGCTTGCACCAAATATATATTTTTTCTTTTTCTTTTCTTTTTTTTTTCCCCACAAGCCATGTTTCTCTCTTGGAGATGTGCAGCATTCGTGCACCATGTCCTCTCTGGGGCACCAGCTACCTTTGCAGCCCTGGCCCTGCCCCTGGGGTCCTCCTGAACTGCTCAGTGCATGGGGGCTTCATGTGAGGGGTGAAGAGACAGGAAAGCTGCAGTCACAGTTTAACTTTGCTCATGCTCTGAAGGGTCTGCAGGGAAGCCAACAGAGGAAAAGAGGCCACTTTTCCATGTAGCAGAGTTATGGTAGGAGAGCACAAAGCAAGCAGGGTGCAGGCTGTGAACCCTCATTCGTCCAGGTACCTGCATTTTTACTGGGTTTTGTGTTGAGGAGATGTGTGCCTGTGCTCAGGAAATCCATCCTACATCCCTTGGAGAAATCTTATTAAGTGGCATCAAGCCTTGAAGCTAAAGCAAAGTCACTTACCTGCTGGCTAGATCAGGGTTTTTTGTTATGCAGTTGTCAATTCAGAGCAGCTCTTCACCTACCGAGTTAATGGAAATGCGTGTGTTTGAAATGTTGGGAGATCCTTCTTTCTGCCATCTGTAGCCTTTATGTATTTAATGTTGTCATATAATCAATTATCTGTGTCTTTTACTTTTGTAATGAGAAGTAAGATCATCTGTTTTAAAATGTGAGCATTAAAAATTTTGTGCATGTAGGCAGTATACCTGATTTATCTCTCTTGACTGGGTAATAGGTATGAATTATTTTGCTAGGCTTGGTCCATGGTGACACTGATGTACTGAAGTATTGATCTGTTTTCTGGTGATTGGTTTTTGTGATTGCCTTTCTCAGAAAGGTTTCGTGCATTGAGGGAAAGACTTGTGGGCCTTACTACAGGTGTCCACTTCCCTGACTTTGATCATGCTGCGTGCAGTGCATACTCTGATCTTGGCTACTTAATTCAGTAACATTTGTCCTCCTTGAAAATGGTGAGCACTTTTTAAAGTTCTTTTAAAAGTTTTAGCGAGGAAGACATTAAATGTCTAATACCTGTGTTGTTGAATGTAGTAAAGTAAATATATGGAAATGATGCAACTTAATGAGCATGTTTCCTTGAGAAGATACGACAATGCAAAGAGTAGGTGAAGGACACAGGCACCTACAAACTAGAGCAAATGTACAAAGGAACAAAATTGCCAGAAGATAAAGATTTGGAAAGAACAGAAAAAAACTAGGACACAATAGTAGTTAAAGGGATAAAGTCTATAAAGAGTCATTGTATTGGGAAATGGAAAAAGATAAATTTTGCAAGGGAATGCAGACATTAACATAGATTAAGTTCTCACAGCATAATTGTTACTTAAAATGTTCTTTAAAATGTCAGAGGCACTTATTTTTATTGTCCTTTGAGTCCTTGTAAATTCTGATTTTTTTTAATTTTTGTTTTTTGGCTGAGTAGAGAGCTGAGTTCTGCACAGTGACAGGCCCAGAGGTGATGGGTACAAACTGAAAGCCAGAAGGTTCCCTCTAAACATCAGGAAATGCTATTTTACTGGGAAGGGGACTGAGCTCTGGGACAGGTTGCCCAGAGAAGTTGTTTGCTTGGAAATACTGAGCAGCCAACTTTAGGTGTGACCCTGCTTGAGCTTGGGCTTGGGCCAGATGACCTCCAGAGGTCCCTTCCAACGTCAGCTGTGCTGTGGTTCTGCAAAAAAGTCCTTTAATTATAAAAAGGAACATTTTATTGTTATTTGCATATAAAATGCTCAGCCAACACAGTGGATGCTTGTAAAAAGATACATTCACCTCTAGATACTAAAATGAGCTTTCCAACCAAACAAATGTTTAAAACTGTTTATTTCAGTGATAAACAGGGGCAAAAGGGAAGCTTCAGACCAGTGTGAATTTGGGGCTTTATGTTCTCTAGCTGCAGAATAGAGGTTTTGCATAGCACTGTTGATTAAACATCTTGTTATGGAGGATAATATTCAGAAACAACCTTGCTGGGGCCTTGTTAGCAGCACTGAGTATTCAGTGTTTATGACTCACTGGGGTGCTTACTAGTGTATTCTTGGGTGAGATCTAAAGCCTGATGTTTGAAAAAATTTTTTTTTAAAGTAGAAATGCAAAATTAATGGAGAGATTAATTGCTGTCCAAATCTGATTGTTTGGCAGGGCTTCATGTGTAAATCCATTGGCATCAGTGCTTGGTCTAAAATTATGATGATATTGACACTAAAATGTGAAGCACTGGCATTTTAAGATGACTCACTTTAGGAAGAAATACTCTTTTAAAATCAATCCTTCACTCTGAGCTGCGGGCTGGGGAAACGTTATTTGCTTTTGATAAGGGTTATGAAAAAGTATTGATTGAAGTTTTACTGAGAGACAGAAATGTTGCAGGCATGCAAAGTTAGACAAGGTAAAGCCCTTTGGAGAGGACTGTAGAGGGAAAGCCTACTTTCAAAGACCTAGAATAGTATGTGTGATCCAAGACAGATACAAGCTAATTGGCTGACCTTACTGCATTTTCTATGAGGTTTGGCTTGAAAAGCAGAGAAGTAACTTCCAGTTGAAGGAAATTTTCTGTCTGCTTCTTTGAACTTCATTCTATGACTTGCATTAGTAATTGTCAGTGTAGCTTGAGCTGAATAACGACTCTTTAGAATGGTACGGTATTTTTTAATTTTACTTAGTTCACATTTTCATTGTTTTGAATGTGAAAGAAGCTGTGGAAGTGCAAAGTATTGTGTCTTTGGACCACTAGTCCTAATTTATTTACTTGCATTAATTTGTGCTCCAGTTCCACTCTCCCTGTGATTTCCCTTTATCTTCGTATCTACATCTTATGCAGCTTGGGATAGATGTCTTAACTGGGAATAAAGCTGAATATTTCATCATTTTTCTCAGAATCACTTAATGACTCTTTGTGATGCTAGTTTCTGTAAGGGATGCATTCATATTTTTCTTAGTTTTTTCCTTTTTCTGAGAGTATTCAAAGCTTCACATTGTTTCCCAATGTCTAAATCTAAATTTTAGTATTTATTTACTTTTTTTTTTCTGAATGGCAAAAGTATCTTTTTGTTACTTAAAAAAAAAAAAGCACACCTAATATGAAATGCTATCTTAGTTCCCTGATATGTGACACAGCAGTAATCAAATATATTGTGTTTCATTTTCCATATCAGAGATTTACATAACACCTGAGTCTTCTGTGACTGTGGAGTTTAATAAAATTTAGATTGCATCTTTGCTTTGATATAAAAGTTATTGTTTTTCAAGATACTGGATTTTGCTTCTCATATTTCCTCTCCATATAACTGTAACTGATGGATGCAAATCCATCTGCAGTTCAGCTCGCTCTCTTGCTGCATGCTACAAGGTAAATTTGATTTTTATGGAGCAACTTGAAATAATACTTCAATAAGAAAGAATGGTTAAGTTTATGAAAAGAATATTGCTTTTTGCTGTCTGAGAAACCAGACTTTGCCTTTGTAGGTCTCTTTGAAAGAAAGAGAATGCCATGGAAACAGGGGGTCGTCTTAATATCGGGGGGAAAAAAAGCAACATTGGGTTAAGCAACATCTTGGTTACTATTTAGTTGGCCTATTTGAATTTCAGCATTTATGGGAAAAGGTGCTGTCTACAGTTTTTAGAAGTTAAACCATCCAATTACAGATTCTGTACTGGTTCATAAATGGAAAAGATTCAAAAAGTTAATTGCAAGTGAAACTAGTCAGTTGGGATTAAATTGCTTCAGTCAGTAGAAAAAAAGAAATGTTTCTGGGGAGTCTGACATATGTTTGCTTGGAAAAAAAAATTAGTGATAATAATAATGTCCATTTAGCAGAAGCTATTCACAGCAGGAACTTCACTTTAGAAGTCGGGTAGCAAGCACCATGTAGTTAAATGTTTTGGCTTGCTGGGGGAGCATACAGGATGCTGTCTCTGGCTGCTGTGCAATGGCAGCAGGGTTTTCAGTGTGGTGAAAGAAATGAGATGGGAGAACAGAGCAGAGGAAGAAAGGAGATTAAAGCAGAAGCGCTCACTCCAATAATAATGAAAAAGAAAATATCCTGCGTCACCCCTGTTCTCTTTGTCCTTCCTCCCATTTGATGGTATTGAGAAGTAGTGTTTGAACCAGAGCAGGAAACAGCCTTTCTTTTCAACAGATGTCTTCCAGGAATTTCCAGTAGTGAGTAAATAGATGTGTTCAAGGCTGGGACTGCATGTTTCTTTTTATAGGCAGACACTATTTTTGTTATGATCTATTTATAATGCTTTACTTTTTTAGTTCACTGGAGAAAAGCTTGTTTTTCATATGGGCATTTTTTTGGTCCTCACATTTTCCATGTATGGGAAGCTTCTGCTGAGTTGTTTTAAAAGTTTGGGGGGTTTTTTTAATAATTTTTTAAAAATTGTTTGGTGTCTTGAAGCTGTAGTAACTTCTAGTTAGGCAACCAAGCTGTTTGGTGGTTAATATGCTTAATTTTAGGTGATTTTAATTTTCTTGAAAGATCTGTGATGGTCAGCACTGTTCAATTCTCTCATTATTTGTAGAACTCTGCTTTTGAATGTTCTTTCCTAGGAGTCCAGTAGGAAACAAACAAATAAGCAACTCTGTCTTTTTGCAAACATTAGAGAAATTGGTGAAAAAAGGAGGAGATATTGAAAGCTGCAAAAGTCAATAAGCTTGTGTGATATCCTGGAGAAATAATGTAGATATAGCCTGCAGGTTGTCATTTACATAAAAAAATTTAATTTGGTGCTAGTACTGTTAGTGTGCCAGTACAAGCAATGATGATGAGCTCTTTTAATCCTCATGTCAGCATTTACATCATGAGTTACAAGAATTAAACTCTTCAAAGCTGTAGGAGCCCAAAGAAATGGGACAGTGCATCATCAAATTTAGCCACCAGTAGGTCACAAGTTCACTGCATAATGCAGTAAGTTGGAAATTGATCACACAAGTTGTATCAGATAAAAATTTTCTCTTGCAGTTAAGAAATATCCACTCCTTTTGTCTCAGATGTTGCAAGTTTCTATTTCATTGAGGCAATGAAAATTGTAAGTCCTTGCGAAATTTTTTTCTTACCTCTAAGTAAGTATTTAGTGGCAACATCATCGATAATCTGTAATTGCTTCAAAGTACTACTGAAATACTGACTCTCTCACATGTAGCTGTCAAGAGAAATGCAGAGAGCTGTTTGATACAGATTAATTGGTAGGAGTTACTGGGACCTGAAGGCGGTCTGCTTGTAACTGTGCACGGAGATAACTGCATGCCCCACTCCCACTATTGTCTTCCTCATACTGTCAGAAGTCTTTTTAGGTGTCTGCTACTGTTCTAATGAAAGACTGCAGATATTTCACAAAATCAATTATTTCAGTCTTTTCCTCTGGGCAAAGGGAAATTGAAGTAGTGTTTCATGTGATTGCTGAATTGCTACCAAAAGTGCCCCCAAATCAATCCTTTGTGTGAGAAGATGTCTCAACACATGCTGCCTTTTTCAACTTGTATGTGGACTATAGAGAGATCAAAATACAAATGCAATGCAGCTGAGTTACACCTTTTAAACATAGTGGGAAAATCACCTAAATTATCTGAAGTTTGTACAAAATTAATGCATTCAGGTTGTGTTATGAAAAAGAAAAAACTTGTCTGCATAATAGCTGTTCTTGGAAGTATATGTTTACATTAATCGGTTTGTTTTATACATTGCCTATTTTTTTAGCTTAGAACAAGTACAGAGATTGTCACCTACAGTATTTTTAGGCTTTAGGGCGCTTTCTAAAGGAAGAAAGTAAATTATTAAATCTAAACACAGCACTCATTTGTGAGCAACTTGGTGAAAATCTATTTCATTGTGGCCATCCTCCTTAACTTGATTTTTATTCTGCCTTTAGGGGAACAATACTAACATGCATTTTAATAGTGTAAAGTAAGTTATTAATTTTGGGGTGTTAACTTCATAGTATTTCTATGCATTTCTATTGCTATCTCTTATGGATTGGTTGTGGTTCTTTTATCTTTTTCAGTCTTGATATAGGCTGGGGCTTGCTTCAGAGCCTATCACCACTGGTTCATATTCAAGCAGAAGAATGACAGCCAAGCTGGACACTGGGCTGAGAGTGCAGCTCTGTAGCAGTTCCAGCTCCTGCAGTCCCAGGCAGGCAGACTTTGAGAAAAAGAGCCAAATTTTCCTCTCCGGAAAACTGCAGCCACGTCAGTGAAGCCACCTGGATTGAAGGCTGCTTAATAGTTCTGTAAATCAGGTTGACTGTCCGTGCCTCCTTTTGGCTATGCTATGGCCACTTCTGCACAGTGACAGTTGCCATGGATAAGAGAATTACATTATTTTTTTCTACTTCTCTTGACATACAGTGCCCGAGCAAGACACAAGAATTGGCTTCAGAGGCACAGGAAGTATGTCAGCCCTCCAGATGCTCAATGAAAACAATTAAAATTCTCTTCTGATTGCAATAGAATCAGTCATGGTTTTATCTTCACAATAAATAATGTATTTGTGAAAAGATACATAGCCTTAAAAATTATTACGTGTAATAATTGTTGTATATTAGGATTTTTCTTCAGGAGGATGAGCTAGCAATAAAAGAAACATTGCTACATTTTTATGTAATGTTTTATTGCTTACAGCATATTAATGACAGATGGCAGTTGTCACTAATTATGTTACTACAGAAGAAGCAGCTCTGGAATGAGCTGCTTTTTTTGTGTCTTGGTTATCTTTTATTCTGAGAGGAAAGTCCAATGCCCAAATGGTTTGGTGTATTGAAGTTGAAAGCATCTGTGCTGGTAAGCCAGCTTCTCACTCATTAAATGCTTTCGTTTTACCTAGAATAGGATTGTACTAGGCTGTTGCTTGGCATGTTGCACCTGTTCTAGTGTTGAAATGAGTGGGTACAATATATTTTAAAAAGTGTGAAAGAACACTATGGCAGATGAAACACTGAGCGCCCAAATGTCACAAAATTCCTGAATTAAATTTGACTGTGACACAAGTTTCTACTTTATGCACAGGCTTCGTGAACAAATCTTTAATTACACAGCCATGTAGTGGGATTCCCTCTTTTCCATACAGCAGAATACGTAGCCTGCTTCCATTTACTGTGGAAGCCTCCAAAACCAGCTTGGCATCATCACTTATTATAATAGTTGGTGCTCAAAAGTAAAAAGACTTCAGAAAGCCTATGGAGGAGAAGTACCAACCTATGTGAAATGTTTGTCACTGCCAGTTGTCTGTGATAGTACAGGATCCTTGGCAAATTGTTTAAAATTTAATGTTTAAATCCCTGACTGGCATGCAGTAAGAGGTCTGTTAACAAGGTTTCAAAGTTAGGAGAGTTGTAGCACATAAGCACAGAAATTTATGTCAAGAGTTTTGCAGCTATAAAGAACCATGCCCATTTCATGTATCAAACTGAAAGGTGCTGGAAAATACAAAACTAATTGTGTTTCTACCCTGTATTATACTTAAAGAGGCATGAATTTAAAAAGTGTAAGTACAGGCTAATGGTGAAGAATCAACCTGAGTAGGTGTTGAAGAATTAGAATTGCGTTGTTAGTAATCAACTATAATAATTTTAAAATGATAATAAAAATATGACAATATATAAGATTCTGTAAGATATGACATATGCATAATATAACATACATTATATGTGCTATATAATATATCATATGTTATGGAATTATCATGTAATAATGCTGATAATAATAATAATATAGAACAAGAATAGGCTTTGATCTCATAGTTGACCTTGCTTTGAAGATTCTTGCAGTGATCTCTATTCTGGAGCCAGTTCCTGGGCTGGTGCTGTATTCCCTAAATGCTGCAGTGTGGTGAGTGTTTGCACAGGCTTTGACACAAGAGCAGAGATGATCTTAAGGGGCAAGAAGGCAGTAGTGCTCACACCAGTTTTTCTGCACCTGACCTAGTGCTCATTAGCTCTGGGTGGGGTCAGATGAGCTGCCTGAGCCCCTACAAAATTAATTTTGTAGAGGAATTAGTGCCAGTTCTTCTTTTTCTGAGGTTGCTGTCCATTTTACTTATTCGGATTATTGTGTGTATGAGCTGTTCACTGATTCTCTCTTTGGGTTGTGCTCAGCAGTTTGTGGGCTCCTCAGTCTTGTGCGCTGCAGAGATTAACCTGTAGAGCTCATCATGTGGATTTTATGAGGCAATGATTGGGTTTTAACATGGCCTTGTGCTTAGTTCTGAATGCCATTTGAGGAGGAAAGAGAAACACAAAACCATCATGTATTTTAGAGGGAAGTAGGAAAGGAACTGAAGGAAGGCTGTGTGTGGGAAGCAGTTTTATAGGAGTTGGGATCTTGGTTGCTCTGGCTGTTCAGGGTAAAAGAAATAATGCACCTATGTTACTGCAGCTTAGAAAATTAAGGGTGCATGGATTAAAAATGCAAGAGCAGTTATCCAATAAACTAAATTACCAAGGGAAATAGTAGAATTGTTAATTTAAGCCCATGTAATCATAGGATAGATGTGGCTCCCATCCATTGTCTTTGTTGTTGTCTTAGGACCAATGTCATTGTTTCTGAGATTTGGCAGCAAAAACAACTGGCTGAGGAGCTCTCCTAAAATTAAAATAAGAAACACATTAGGTATCAGTTATTTGATGGCTGTGGTAAACATAAAGTTCAGAATAAGCTTCTTTTAATTTAGGAGCTCTCATCGGAGCTGCATCTGTAGTGTCAGCTCAGCCAAGCAGATCTGGCTTATATAGGGAATGGAAAGGCTTTGCTTTTTTCAGTTTCAATCTTAATGTTTTGGGGGTTAGAGGAGATATTTTCTCAGTCATTTCCTTGCAGCGAATTGTTTCTGCTCCTTTCATTCACTTCTGGGTTTATGTGTAGATAAAAGGTTTGGGTTCATTTATGCACCTTGAAAGGTTGCTCCTTTATGGCCAAGAAAGTTTCTCCCTGTGTAGTGAGTGACCATGAGTTCTCAGCATTATCTATAAAAGCTTGCTGAGGAGAATGACAGTCTTTCAGTAAGCAATAGCTGATGATTTGGCAGCAGCTCCAACTGTACAGTCTTTGGTAAGTGACTGTTTTGGTCAGTCACTTAATCTTTTTCTGGTTTGATTTTCCCTTTATAAAGCATGAGTAATGTTAATTCCCTTGTTGCACCCTTTTATTCATATGTAGATTTTAAACTTCTGGGACGCTTTATTGTAGAGTATTTGCACAAAATCTAGCACTGTGGGATCCTTGTCTTAGTTGAAGCCTTAGAGCGCTATCGTAAGTAGTGGCAGAAATAATAAGCTCCATTCCCTATTTATAAACCTCACAATAAGTAAGAGAGCTCTTTAGGCTGGTACTTAGTGTAAGTCCCCACAGACTGATGAAGGCTTTAATCAGGAAATTGTTATCATGTGAACTCAACAGAACAAAAGTTGAATTTATGAGGGAGTTAATTTTTCAACCATATATTCCCAGTGCAGGCCCTCATTAAGATGAAAGTCATGTTTAGAATGTGCACAATTAATTTAGAGGAATCTACAAAAATGTTTTAAATACTGGGAACAGTACAGCCTGACATTAAGGAGAGAATCCCCCAAACATGAAGAGTTCTGGAGTTAATATTAAATTTCATGTATTTGGCTTTCTTCTAAGCCTAGAGATTTAAAATGTATGAACTAGTAGTCTTCTGTGATGTGCTTTAAGTGGTCAGAAGGTTGTGCCTATGAGTAACAGTGTTGTATTCCAGTCCAGATCAGTCTGGCTAATTAAAACACGTAGAAATCCATATTTTCTATGAGTTTTTTCCCCCAAGTTTATAGCCAGAAAACAAAGCCTTATATGTTGATTAGCAAACCCTTTCCATGTGGCATTTTTTCTTCCCTGTGAAGGGTGGTGATTGTTTTGAAAGAAAGGGACTGTCATCTTTCCTGAAGCTAGATTGCATCACTGTTCCTTCAGGTGCACTGGGATGTGGCCATCCCTCTGCAGTGTGGTTCTTAATGGAATTTTCTGCTACAGAGCAAAAGTCATCAGTCCCTGTTAATTTAGAAAGAGTGGGGGAAGATGACATAGCCATTAATCCTTAAACAGATAAATAGGTAGAATTTTTGAATGATGCATGAGATTTCAGGAAACTTTTAGAGTATGTGCGAAATTCTTACACTGAGATCCCTTGGGACACAGGAATGATTTAAAGCAAGATTTTCAGCATTTTAGTAACCTATTCTTAATGTGATTTATACCTAGGCTTACCGCTGAGTTCTGCATTTTGTGCAAGTGTTGCACTTGCAGATGTTGGCATATATGGTATTATTCATGTGTAACTGTGACTGGATTTTTGGTTTACTTGGAAAGCCTTACAACATATAAAAATGGTAGTTGGTATTTCTGCAGTATTAGAAAGATCAAAACTAGGAATTTGTTTTTTAAGATATAAATGCTCTCTCCCCCTCCCCAACTGTGTTGTTAGAGACAAATCTTGAAATACTATTTTTAGTCCTTGCTTAAACAAAACATGTTAGTAAATATTTCATTTTCTGATTATTAGCCCCTTTTATAATCTCAGTTCATAAATTTGCAATTCAGATTTTGTCTCACTTCATTACTAGCCTCATTTCTTACTTTTAAAGACACAATCTCCAGCTGAGCTAAAATATAAGTTGTCTGGTGGATAAAATCTGTTAGGGAAGCACCTGGGAAGACCTTCAGTATATCTACTTATTTGAAAGACAGAGATAATCTGCTGCAGAAATCAAAATAGCATCTGAATTATCCAGAGAAGTTGGAGAATGAAGCTACTGGATTAGAATACTGCTCATTTGTATGTAAATGTACTGTCTTTGTTCCTGAATTTGATCCTTAATATCTGTTAATATGGAAGAGTAAGGGATGAAAACCATTCTTGAAATTGATGCAGACAGATGCACACAGGTTGGTGCTGTGTGGCTAAATCATGATGTACATGGTGGGGATTATCTGAAAAAAAAATCTGTACTTGAAAAAGCCAAACTGAATGCCTTGGGAGAGCCAAGCACTGTATCTATGATTGCTGAGGCTGGTGAATCTCCATTACTTTAATCATGTAAAGACTTATATTTGCTAGAAAGTTTCAGTGCCTAGAAAATCAAGTGGTAGATGCCTGCATTTTAGTAACTATACCTTGCTGTTTGCCTGGGAATAAACATTACCCAAAAGTATGGAAATATTTTGTGGAAGGGGTTTTTTTTCTAACTTGGCTACAGGGGTTTTTTTCTGCATAAAATTGAGGGAAAGAAAGCAGGGGGAAAAAAGAAAGAAAAAGGAAAAGAGACTCCCTTAGAACTAAGATTTCAGCCAAACTTGCAAATAGTTATTTGCATATTTGAATCTCATGGTAGCTCTATGGCTGTGTTCAGTTCCCTGCGGCTTAGGCTCTCTCGACTGTGTCCTGGTGCCATGCACTTCCAGGCTATACTGGAGTTGTCATTTAGAAACTTGTGTCATGGAAATGTACCTAAGTAAGTTTACACACATGGCAGTGTGGGCTTTACATGGCATTCTGTCCATACCTAAAATTACATAGAGTCAGGTCTGCTGTCATGGTTGCTCATCATGTCATGGAAGAACAGTTCTGTGTCTTTCTGGAGCAGGAAAAAATCAGGAAACAAAAAATGAAGGAAACCAGAACTGCTTATTTGAAATAAAAGGAAGCGTAGGAAATCAAGAAATTGAGAAGTAATGTTAGAATTAAGACTATTAGTCTTCCTCAGATCTTCTTCATATGTGCTATGGCTGTCTGCAGAGATAGAACCCATTTCACAGGTTTTGTTCTTTGGGTCCTTTGCTCTCACCAGGACACATTTTGCGTGGTGCAGGCAAAGAGAGAAGAGTCAATAGATCACAGCTCCAGAGTGACTTTGATGGGTGCAGTGATGTGCCTCCAGTTGCTTTATGCCCCGCTGAACAGGAACACTTTGGTGCCTGTGGGCACAGCAGCCGGGAGAAGGTGCGTGCCCACTGTCCTGCTGTTCCAAAGGCAGCGTTTTCCACGGGCAGGAAATGTTGCATTCTTTCAGTTTAGCATTTTTTTCCCCCCTGAAATTATGTAACTTTTATAAGTTGAATCTAATGTTCTTAATGTTGAGAGAGAGATTATTTGCAATAATTTTTGCAATATTTGCAAATATTGCAAAAAAATATTTGCAATAAATAATTAGAACACTAAAAATATGTAATTAGGCAAATGACAAGAAGTTTGAAAGAGTTGGCATTTCCTAGTATTTGCATTATTATTTATTAGATTAAACTTGCAGTCAAATTTAAGCTAATAAATAATAATGCAAATATTTTTTGCTTAACCACACTTGATCTGTCTAATTAGTAGAATTTTTTTATAGCTTCCCATGCACTACTTGCAGTAGTCAGTCTCTGGACATGCTTTTTTGCACAGCCCTAATGTTTTGCTGAGCTGTTTAAGTTACATGGTTATTGGTCTGTAGCACTTGGTATAAAATTGAGAAAGGTCATCTGAAAATAATTGTCTTGAAGAAAGAAAGCATGCTATGTTTAGTGGGTTTTTTTGTCTAGTGCACTTCACAATCCGTTACCTCTTCCATTTGTGTGACTTGTTCCCCACTTAATTTTATCTTTCACGTCCCGGCAAATAGCAATTGCCTCAGCATAATGATGAGCAGCAGCAAAGGTAAAAACAATTATATTTATATTTTTCCCTGCCTCCCATATTTAGAACTGAAAATAGAAACTAGTTAATGTCTACTGTTCAGAAGGGTAACAAATAAACATGGTTTGGGGAAAAGGTTGGATATACTTCAGCATTTTTCTATACTATGCTTTTCTGTAGTATGTAAAGATTTTGTAAAATAATTTAGGAGTGATGCTGACAATAAAAAGATAAGCAGAAGGATAATTAGCTTCTGGAAACAATGTGTAGCTTTCATTTCACTGAGACTTGAGAGGCTCAACACTGAAATACGCTGAACTGTTTGCAGGATAAAGTGTGTGACACATAAAAAGCAGTGTAGTGCATGCAGAATGTTTGGAGTCCATCAAGGCTTGGAATAACATTTTTAATGCACATATCCACCTACTGCTGTTTAATAATTCTGCCATCAGTGCCTACTGTTCCTCCTCACTATTAAGTTAACCCTCTCAATACTGCAGCACAATTTTATATTTCCATTGTCACGTGGGTGATCAGATGCTGGAGGATGTTGCCCACCGAGGCAGAGGAGTCTCCATTCTTGCAGCTACTCAAAACCTGACTGGACACAGCCCTGAGCTGGAGCAGGGACTCCAGGTGATCCTGCTCTGAGCAGGGACAAGGTGATCTCCAGAGATCCCTTCCCACCCCAATTCTGTGATGAGGTAGCAAAAAGGGGTAGCTTTTATTAAAAAATGCTGGAATTGTTGGGTCATGCGCAGACTCTGTCTGCAAGGGGAGCTGGGGTTGTGTAAGGGCAGCTTAGAAAATGTTGGCAGATTATGGCCATAGATGTTTTTTTTTTAAATGTCTCCAGAACATCTGTAGAAATAGTAATGCTAGTAAGTAATCAAAAGGCAGGATGAGTAACCTAAAACTAGCTAGGGGATGGGTGTGACAAGGATGCTATCAATAATAATGATCAGCTTAGGTACAAACCCGATGTAATAGAGGGGTTGATCAGGTAAGTTAGCAGGTGCTTAAAGGTTTTGAAATTGAAGAATTGGTGCCAGATTGTCCACAGCTGGAATTTTCCACATACCAATCAGTGGTTTCATTCAAGTGAAAGGTGATCAAAATGGTTGTTTTAGCATTGCCTTAATGAACAAATGTTGATGTGTTTTTTTAATTCTTTTTCTTTTCCCTTCTGGAAAGCCTGAGAGGCAGGATGGCAGCAGGAGCAGTACCTTTCGGCTGGTACCTTGTGTTCCCCTGGCAGCCAGCTTTGGGCAACAGAGTGACTGGGGCAGCCGTCTCTGCAGGGCCACTGACAGTCAAGGCTTGCCGGTCACAAGGATTGCTGGGGACACGAGCTGTGCCAGGACTGTCTTTAGCACAACTTCTCTCCCTCTGGAGGACCATGAAGTCATGGGGCAGGAACTCTGAAGCTGTATTTTCTTTCAGGTTGTTCCTTGGCCAGAGGTGCACAGGCCTTTGAGGTTAGAATAGACGATTGTAAACATTCAGTCATGTCTTCTATACTCTAGGCCTTGGGGCATCTTTCAATTATTGTATTGATGAGGTTAGACATGGATTATCTGTTTTTAGGAGCTTGATAGATCAACTGTAGTTTAGCCTGGTAATTATCATCACTGTTACACATCTCCTCCTACTGATTTTCTTGCCAGAATCTAACTGGTGATGGATCTTTGCTAGTGTATGTGGATGTTGAAATAAAAAGCTCGAGGGCAAACTATGGCAAAATAAAACATACATTTAGGATTCAGTAATGGGTTAGAAAATGTTTTCAGGAAAATTGAATTTAAGAGGTAGATACATAGTTCTGTAAGCCTTTAATATTTTTATTCTTGGTGATGTAATTCCGAGGCCTGATGAAGAGACGTAGTCAAGAGTGATGATGACAATCATGGCTGTGAGACAGGATACAGTCTCCTGTACAGTGATGCCAATTTAGTGGCTGGTCACTGGCAAAAAGCAGGCTCCTCTTCTGCCACCAATTATTTTACCTTTTTTTTTTTTAATTTCTTTATTTATTTTTCACTTTCCTGCCAGCTTAGCCCCTAAAGTAAGGGCTGTGTGAGTGCCAGGAGAAAAGGCAGGACAGGAACAGTTCCTTTCTGGCTCGGCCTACAGCTAGATGGGCTCAGCAGTGTCATTCAGGTCTATGGGGCCATAATGAACCCTAAGGATCTGACTAGGAACAATATAGTTTCATCTTGTAGCAAAGATTTGAAAAATCTGTATTTTCTGAGATTTCCATTCAGATTTAGATGTCTTGGCTTTAAAATATTAAATTGAGAATGTGGAACATTACTGTATTAGGGCATTGCTGTGGGAGTACATTGTTAGTGTGGAACATGCAGAGACACTGAAGTCACAGGACTGACACTGGCATGCACACGATTTGATAACACCTCCTGAATAATACATGTGATGGGTACAGGATGCACTCACTGGTGTTGTATGACTGACATGGATGTGAGGAGAGGAAAAAAGGTCAGGGCAGCATGACACCAGAAATGTGCTTCTGCCTCTTTGGCTTCCTAATCAGGAATTGGAAGAAAAAGGAGGAAAAGTGGATGGTGCTTTGTCATCTTGTCTCACAAAATGGTTAAAATTATCGTATGCTTCTACAGACACGTACATTAGGGAATTTAGTAACACCGTCGTGTTGAAGGCTGCTCTGTAATTAGGCTTTTTCTGAGGAAGCTGTTGACCTGAATTGGACCTTACTTTTGAAGACAATGTAGGAGAGAAGAAAGCAGATTATTGCTATTTTTTTTTGTGTATATCCTGAAGTTTTCCATATTTAAGAAAATTCTTAGAGCTACATAATCCTGTTTGTCCTTCATTTACTTATTGATTGCACTGGAGAACCAGGTAATTTGTGCTCTTTCATACTTTCATGAAAAGCAGAAATTGCATGAAACATTTAACAAAAAAGGAATTTTTTTCTGGAATATTGTCCAGCCTGTATTTGTCTGCAGCCTATCAGAAATAAATAATGAAGAGTTTTATACACTGAAGGAAACAATATCTCCCCTTTTCAGATATTTTAAGTGTGTGGTATTCATATATGGATATATCTTTTATAGTGGCATAGAAGGCTTAGCAGTTCTGATATAAAAATGCATGGGATATTTTAACAATGAACACCACCACCCTGCTCCCCCATGAAAAGCCAAAATCAAACCCCTTCGTATTTGTGTGCATAAACATGAAACATGTAGTTATGTGTATGCTTATCGTGGGGCAGAATGGCCACGGTTTCCTTTGTGTCTGATTGTATTTCTGAAAAAAGCTCTTCCACTCCAACACCAATATTTGAATGGGATAAGGCCTCATTCTCCTGAGTTTACTCAAGTCTGTAACTATGCAGAATCACAGAATAATCAAGTTTCAAGGGGACCTCTGGAGATTGTCTAGTCCAACGCCTGTGCCCAAAGCAGTGTCAGCTGGGGCAGCCCAGTACTGTGTCCAGTCAGATTTTGAGCATCTCCAAGAATTGTGACTCTGCAACTTCCCTGAGTCCAAATAGCCCAGTATGTGGCACAACACACTGACTGTGGGACAGGAAGTGAGATGAAGAGCCAAGTTTTACGACCCACACTCCATGGAAGCATTTGAGCGTATACTTCAGTCTTACTACAGTAAACACAGTTTATGTTTGGGTTTAAGTGCAGTACTGGGCTAGAGTCATTAGTCATGTTTATTTTCATTTAATGGTGCTTTTGTTATTCTATTCAATCACAGAAATCAGGTGGACAATTGCCAGTTCTGCTGCCTTTATTCATGCTCTTTTATCTCCCTAATGTCAGAAAGGGCTACAGTGGGGACCCAGGTACAACCGCATAACTCTGTGGGCTTTGGTCAGTTTTATTACTATTGACTAGGAATATGTTTTCATTTTTATAACTGTAATACTATATAGAACTGTAGGAATTTATAATATTTGCATATGTAGAGGTGTCATTTATTTATAATGTGTGCAGTAATATTTTTTTTTTATGTCATAAACCCTTTACATAAAGCCTTTGAAAAAGTAATAAGGCTGCAGCAGGCCTGTGCAATAATCTTGTCATCCTTAAATTATTTTTCTGAAGCACTGCCTCTCAAGCTGTCATGTGGGATACTTTAATCTCTTTTGCTGATGGCATTCACTGTGTCCGCTTCCAGGGCAGCCACAGACAGACCTCTTTAGAAAAACAGATGAAACAGTTTATATATAGCATTCCATTTATTCCTAACGAAATCAAATGGCCTTGTGGCCAGGACTTGGGTTAAAAAGAGCAGTTTATTGAGAACCTCTAAATAGGATAAAAAGAGTAACAAATGGTGCTGTATTCCCTGACTAGTTGCCTTTTCAGTATCACATGGAAAATTTCGCTCTGAAATGGAAAGAATTCACCACACCCTGTTTAGGTAGAGGTGATTCAGTGCTTCCTTGAAGATTTTAAGAAAGATATACCCCCTGGGGCATTGGATGTCAGAACTGGGACACTAGAGTAACTAACATGTAATATTTATCAGGTTTCACAGTGTCCCTTCCTAAGCAGATATGTCTGACTGGATGTTATTTTTAATTGAGATGAAAGGACAATGTTAAAAAAAAATATATTGCAATTCCATTGCAATTATGAATTTGGAGGGTAAACCTGAGACTTGTTTGTATAACTGCAGGGCCATGAAGACCTACTGACCATGATTCCTCATGGACAGGGCTCTAAGTAAAAAGTGTGGTTTATCTGTCAGTGCCTGCACAGTGCCCAGGTCTGTAAGATTAGACACATTTACACAAATGCTGGTGTTGGTATGCTGCACTTACCAACTATAAACGGTGCTTTTCTGTGGACAGACATTTTGGGTTAGGATTGCCCCTAAGTCATTAGCTGGAAGAGATGCTGAAGGTACATCGGTGTTTCTTGGCAGAATGGTACATGAAATTCAAACCTATGAAGTCATCATCTGTTCACCTCATTGACTGTACTTTTATCTTGATAATACAGGGTCTAAATATTGGCAATCTGACTGAATTGTCTGCTTGAAAAGTTTGTTCATCTAATAGGCTTCTATTATAATACAACTCTTTAGAGTTCAATTAATTCTGTAATATGGCTTCATGGATAAAAATGTTAAAAACCCTCTGAAACAGAGTGATTTTACATCTTTGTAAATGTTTTTGCTGGTTTCAGCTGGGGTGGAGTTAATTTTCTTCACAGAACCTGGTATGGGGCTGTGTTTTGGATTTGTGTTGAGCAGAGTTGATAATATAGAGATACTTTTGTTGTTACAGAACCAGGCTTACACAGAGCCAAGGATTTTTCTGCTTTTCATACTGCCACACTGGCAAGGAGGTTGGGGATGCAAGGGAGTTTGGGAGGAGGCACAGCTGGAACGTGTGACCCGAACTGGCCAAAGGGATGTTCCAGACCATATGATACTGTGTTCAGTATACAGAGAGGGGGGAAGAAGAAGGAAAGAGGGGATGTTTGAAGTGATGGCGTTTGTCTTCCCAAGTCACTGTTATCTGTGATGGGGCCCTGCTCTGCTGGAGGCAGGTGAATGCCTGCCTGCCTATGGGAAGCAGTGAATCCTTGTTTTGCTTTACTTGTGTGCATGTTTTTTGCTTTCCCTATTAAATTATCTTAACCCACAAGTTTTCTACCTTTTACCCTTTTGGTTCTCCCCCTGATCCCGCTGGTAGGGGAGTGAGCAAGCAGCTGCCTGGGGCTTAGTGGCTGGCTGGGGTTAAACCATGGCAATGTTATATTCTATCTTGTTTGTTTATTGTCTGTCACTCTTCCACTTTGCACCTGCCTGTATGCCTTTAAACTGATTTCCCTTATAGGAATGCCTTTTCTCTGGATGCATTTCTTCATACATTTTCTCCAGGTTACCAGTGGTGTTTCTTCACTCTTTTCATCTCTTTCGATTTTTAGTACTTGGACACTTAAGTAATGCTAATCCTCAAGGGCCAGCTGATTAAGACAGTTGACTCGGACTTGCAATCAGGCTTGAGAGAGCACCTTTCATGAATGTATGCCTAACTGTAATAAGCCTGTGAAAGAAAATTATATGAACTTCAGCATCTTCACAGTTGAAATGGTGGTTATTATTTGAAAGCCACATTTTTTCAAATGCTAAGAAAAATACATTTTTTTAAAAGTGATTGAATTTACAAAATCTGGATGCTGAAGGTAACTTTTCATTGGCCCAACTGAGTGTTTTGGCAGTTACTGGAGGAAAGGAGTATGTAGCAAACTGGTCTTTATTAGCTACCATGGGCAATCCACTTTTTAAATGATGTAACATCAGAATTTACTGAATGAAAAAAATTTTAGATGCAGAGATTTTATTTGATTTCAGTAAGATTTATCTTTTAAATTTGATATAGTTTTGTGCTAACTTCAGTTTGAACACAAGGTTCGTAGCCTTTAACAGCCAAAGGCAGAAGTGGCCTTGGTTTCAAGAAGGAAACAAAAGTATGGAGAATAGTAGAGCTCTTCTTTCAGCCACAAGACACTGCTCTTCCACTTGTCCTCAGCTCTCCAACCTCACTTTTCCAATGGTATTGCAGGTAGTATTTCTGAGATTTCATGTTTCAGGATTTCTTTTAAAAACTGAAAGAGACCAACTGCAGAGAGCAAAGCCTGCCCTGTAGACAGATGTAAGCTCAGTTTGTTCATCTCGTTCCTAGTCTGTAAAGCTTTAGTTCTCTCTCATATATTGTTCTTCTTTGCTTGCCAACTCAGGAAGCCAGATATCAATATGAGCAGTACACTGTGTCATGTGGAAGATACAGATAAATACACCCACCAACCTGTAGAGATGGGGCTGGAGCCTAAGGATGATTACTTCTGAATAATGGAATAAGACGTTTTAGTGAAAACAAAAGGACTGCAGTTTTTATTTGTCCTTATTTTTCATCCTAAACTTCCTAAAAGTGTGTTTGTAAGCAGCTGGCTCCAGGGAGTTTTATAGCTCTGAGGTTGTGCTCCTGGGCTGTGCTCAGCAGAGACCTCCATGTCCACATCCCACCATGTGGTTCATGCCCCATCGGTCGCTCAGCCAGAGCCTGGCAGAGGCACTGCCATCCATCTGGTCCGTTTATCAGCTTTGGCTGTGGTTGCTATTTTGGAGCTTTCAAATAGGCACAGATAGCAAAAAGAAATTATTTTGTAGTTAATCATATGGTGCTGGAAAGCAAGTAAACCACTGAAATCATTGCAAGAATCAAAATGTAGAGAAAGGAGAGACAGGAGTAAAGAAGTGGGAGAGACATACACCGATAAAAGAGATGAAGCATCACAGACGTTAAATAGATGAATAAAGGTGAGGAAAATACACATGCTGTAGGAACTTGAATTTGAAATTAATATCAGTTTATATTGTAATATCAGGGTTATACTTTATAGCTGGAACAAGAACTCTGTCATAAATCCAGATTAATCTGTTTGGTCTTCAAGTAATGGACTGAGGGATGACTCACTCTTCCTCAGAATTTATGTGCTGTTATTGTTAATATAAGGATGCATTGCCTGTTACACTCTTTGGACATGAAGATGTTTTCCCAAGTATTTTGGGAAAACAAAATCGCTACATGATTACATCCCTAATCATGTTTGCCAGTGAGGAGGTTGGCAGTGGCCCAGGCTTTGCGCCACCTTCCTAGAATACCCTGGAAAATGTGTTAAAATATAGGTCTGCTACCTCCCTTCCCAGGCATTCCTTTAAATTGCCTTGAAATTAACATTAAGTCAAGTTAAGGTAAAAAAACCCGTGGTTTTATTTATAAAGTTCTCATTATACAATACAATGTATAACGTATCCCATAGACACAAAAAAAATGTAAAAGAAAATGAAACAATTATCTGCCTGTTAGGTTAAGTCAGGGCATTCGTCCTAGCCTTTGTGGAGTAGCTTACAGGTTTCCAGAAATTGATGTCCCCATGTCTGAGGAGATGTTTCACAAGGAAATCTCTAGAAATTGATGTCCCCATGTCTGAGGAGATGTTTCACAAGGAAATCTCCAGAAATTGATGTCCCCATGTCTGAGGAGATGTTTCACAAGGAAATCTCCAGAAATTGATGTCCCCATGTCTGAGGAGATATTTCAGGAAATCTCTGGTCTTTGATGTAGAGGTGGAAGAGGGTTAAGGATAAATATAAACTGCTAGACACCAACCATTTTTTGCTGTTTGCTGGTGTTTCATTTGTAGTTAAATCTTCTTTTCCTTCTCTCTCATTCTTACACTTGTGTAAGAATTACTGATCCATAGTTTATTCAGTTATAGATGCCATCTGATCTGTTAAATAGGGTGACTTCTTTGAAATACAAGGGTCTCTTTGGCTAGATTTCCTGTAAGACAGTAGACTGCCTTTTTGGTAGATGTTTTTCTCTACTTGATTAAACTATTACTAAAATGTTAATTCAATGAAGAGGAAAACCATGGTTCTCATCTGCTAAGGAAACAGAAAAATCTCTGTACAGTGCCTTTTCATGCTCTAGACCTCATGAGCATTCAGTTCAGCACCTTCATACAGTTACATAAACCAAGACTGAAGTATATATTGCTGACTCTTCAATTAATCTACACGTGACTCTCTATAGACCACTTTGGGGTAGAAAACTGCTTGAGATGACTGTCTTTTTTTTTTTTTTGTCCCTTCCTTGAAACTGTTTACCTTTTTTCTTCCTTGCTCCTTTTCCTGAAAATCATAGATCTGAGTCTTTTGCTTCTCATGTGATGGCAATGAAAAGTTGCAATCCCACTGTAGGCTTAGTTTCTCAGTCTGTGACTTTGGACCTTTTCTAATATAATGATGAATCATTTCTGACTGTATTAGCATATGGCCAGAGCAGTGGATCATGCACTTTCCTGTAGTAAGCTTTTGTAATTAAGGGTGCCAGGTTTTATCTTATGGACTGAAAACTGTTAGAATGCCAAAGCTGGTTTCCAGGGGCCTTGTAGGAGACATTGCATGAAAAATCTTTGCACAGCTACATGATTGAATTCAGCAGGTTTGCCCTTTGCACTTTGAAGGGAGTAATTCTCATGTTACTATTTTTGATCTTGTACAAATCTTTTGATTTGCCATTGCCTTAACTTTTGTAGAGCTAATTATAATTCCTTCTTTCAAGAAACCATTATAATAATTGGGGGGAAAAAAAAGGCCTGAAGAATGTATTGCCACCCTGAGCTATAAATGCACAATGGAAATGTGAAGTGTCATGCATAGATCTGTAATTTTTCAGGGGTAGCATTAGCCTTTGACGGGATCATTCAATGAAACTGCAGTGTGAACAGCTCTTTAAATTTAAGATGGTGAGATTTAAAAATAGATTTTGAAATAGAATAGAGTTTGTTGTAACCATTCTGACTGAAATGCTAGATTGATATTACCAGGTTTATTTTTACATCTATTATTTATATTTAGCAAGCTTTAGAGAAGTCCCATCTCCTGATGTTTCTTAGGTGGTTGGATGACTGCATTATATGTTTATGTTTTGATATGCTCCCTGTATGTCTTGTCATTTGGTGCTAGTTTGACAGAAAATAGGAGCATGCCTTGTAGTGATGAACCTTTGCTGAATGTGTCTTTGCTCTTTTGCTCAATATCGGTGTGGAGAGAGTGGGTGTTGATGACGGCAAGCAGCTGCTGTTCTTGCTGTTCCCTTAGGAGGTATTCTGTGTTCCTAACAGTAATCCTGGAAGTCAGGCAGGACCTCTGCAGGTCAGCAAGGTTTCTCCTCTTTGAATTTGATTGTAGGGTATCCTACAGTAACCTCAGTGCACTGTCTTATTAGTCATGGCAGCATTGCTGAGGGTATTTTTGGTATCTGAAAAAAACAACTCCTCACTTGAATGATTGCTGGATTTGTTTGTTTATTTTTTAGGCATACTGTTGGATGAATGACCTCCAATGCCTCAGTAGCTCAGGCAAAAAGGCACCGATATGGTTATATGCTTAGTTTTGGAAAAGAAGAATCCAGCATTGTTTTAATTTACATGGTGTCAATCCCAAGCCCCTCTTCTAACTTCATCCATGCATCTTTTTTTTGTACCTAATTTTTTTTCTTAGAGTTTCTGAGAGCAAAACACAGCCTGTAATTTAACACCAGAAAGACCCCTCTGAAGTATTGTCTTTAAAAGTAATTCACTTGCACTGAACTGGTAAATTGAGAACTCTGTTTGGCATAGCTTTAGTTTTTGATCTACAACCAGCAAATGCTGGAAGTTACTTAATAGTTATGCAAAAAGCAAAGAATAAATCAACAGCTGAATAATGTCCTCCTTTAATTACTTTTTGCTCTCATTTTATATTTAATTTTACATCAAATGAACTGTTCCTTAGAGTAAGTCAGATGTTGATTAGTTAAATGGATTATTCATGATAGAAAAAAGTTTAATTGAAGTGAAATCAAACATCTTTGCATATATGCGAACAAATCCAGGCAATATTTTTTTTCCCCATCTCATTTGCTTTTAGCTGACTTACAGCAGGAATATCACTGCTCACAAGGTAGTTTTTGTCATGTATATAGTTACTGAGTTCTCACTTGGGAACAAAATTTTCCTATTTTGGTGTACACTGTTTTTACATTGGCTGCTTACTAGAGAGGAACTGCTGGGGAAGAATGTGAGCAGGATTCAAAGCCTCTGATTTCTTGGTGCTCAGCAGGAACAGAGCCTAGAAAAAGAATACAGTAGGTGATGTAACTGCATGGAATACTTAACCTGCACTGGGAGCATTATACTGATTTTTTTCAAAAGTGTTTCTTTCTCTCCACCAAATTTTTGCCAGAAAACGGGGTCCTTGCCTCTTCTCAAGTTGTAGTTGTTAAGCTGTCTGGAAAGCAAAGCAGAGTAATTTTAATTTCAGAAGCATTTATCGTTATATGGCTTTAAAATTAATCTGTCTAAAGACAAATAGCTGTACAATAACAATGGATAAACCAGATACTGCTGTGGAAACTTCACTGGATATAATACAGAGAGATCTGCTTTGGTACAGTTGCGTTTAGCTTGGAAAATCCATATGGTGAATTTTCTGTGCAGAGGATGTATTTCAGGAGCAAAGCAGACATGAAGTTGTTAGGTATGGTGCATGAATCACAGAGAGGAATGGGTGCAGCAGACGTGTCCTCTGCTGCTCCTTGGAGTAAGTACAGGTTGAGTTTACAGCATGGATTTTGCTGGGAGGGGAATTTTATCTTAATGTCCTGAGTAAAGCAGCAAAGTACTCTCTTAGTTTATAGGCTTGCATGTTACTGAGGTGGTCTGACACTTCTTGTTAGGAGGCTGTGTTTTGCAGTGCCTACAGGTTTGTCAGCTGGGACCACTTGGGATGAAATGTTTACAACTTGTTTGTCTAGTTTCAAGATGATACTTCTTTTTTCTTTGAGTACTTCTGTTATCTCTATATCTAGGAATAGGGGTTTCTGTCTCTATATTCCCCAGGTCTGCTTTTAGACCAATTTATAACTCCTTGAAATGTGAGGGAAGCAATTTAAATTTTATCAGTTAAATCTTTTCCTGTGATGGTGAAATTGCACATGCATCCATCCCGCAAAGTGGCTCGGTGCAATGTATGTGATGCTCCAGGGATGAGGTTGGACTGTTTCAGCTTCAGCTGCTTCTGCATTGAAACAACCAAGCTGAAGGTGAAAATAGGGAAAACAGAGAGCAGGTGAAATGAAAGTGATGTGTATAATGTGGAGGCAGGGATGGTTGGGAGGGGAGAGCAGAATTCAGGAGGAAGAGCCATAGTGGGAGAAGACAAGTGAATTTGTCTGTGAAAGGAGACTGGAAGGTGAGGAAGGGCATAGCTGAAGCAGGGTTCAGAATGGAAAGCCCATCAAGGAGACTGGGAGTGGAAACTGTCAGGGGGGAAATAGAGGAAATGGTTGAGGAATGGTTCTTCACAAGGACGTGAGGAAGCAGAGGAAGGGAGGCTAGAATGAGGTTGGACAAGGATTTGGTAGTGAGAAAGAAACAGGATGGGACCCAAGCTCAGTCTGGATTGAAAGGGGCTAAGGAAATTTAAGCATGGTATGAAAAGGAAAAGAGCGTTAAGCACCTCAGCCTGCCGTTGCCATGATAAGCCCTGCATTCATGAGTCTCTGTTGTCAGTAAATGTCTGTGAAGGCCACCAGTAAAATCTCCCAGCGCTGTGCAGAGGTGGGGATCTGGGGTACAGCAGGCCACTAGCATTTAGTGTTAAAAAATGGAAGAATTTAGGTAGTTCTTTTGATCCAGTGAGGCATAGAACAACCTGAAAATACCAGCAGAATTATGACCACTTTATCCACTTGGTGCTATTTAAAGGGCAGCATTTGCCCTCTGTTACTCTTCAGCTGTGTCAGATCCTGCTTGTTCTCACAGTATAGTTAATGTAGAAACCTGCCACCCTGTTGGAGATGCTAGTGGTTTGGGACTCCAGATGCACAGGTTTAATCCCAAGCTGGCCACTCACAGGCTATATGATCTTGAACTAGCTAATTCACCATAACGTGCTTTATTTTCCCCATCAATAATTTGGGGATAATGATTTCTAACCACCCTCTGTAGAGGCCATTGAGCTCCACAAATGCCACAGTTCATGGAAGAACTGAGAAGTGCTGGTTGTGCTATTAATGACAGTTTCTTTCTGTCTGACTGGTGACTGTTTCCTTTTTCTCTTTGGACCATTGTGTGACTGTATTAGGACAGAAATTGAGAAGAAAGAAAGGAACTGCTGGGGATAATAGCTATGGTGTAACAGGGACAGCTTTCTGTCTTATTATCCATACTCACTGCTCAGCCAAAACTGGATGCATTTGTGTCTGTAGGCTGGACTGACTCAGACTTCGTAGGGAGTCATTTCAAAGACATACAGACCTCCCTAATGACACCTAGTTTATATGAAATAATTTTAAAGAATCTGGCTTTATTAAGTAATTGTGAACAACTTGGACCCCGGCGCCGAGTACTCATTTTGTAGCTGTTGTGATAGTGCTGCACGTGCTGTGATCTTTGGGCTGCAGGATCAGGCAGCGCCACAGGAACATGGAAGGGTGAGAGACAGGACTAGGAAGGGGGAAACTGTAGAATAGCACGTTTATTGTCATACATTATTACATGAGTGTTCTAAGAACTCTGTGCAGCTGCCGATCTTTGAATAAGAGAGCTCTTTTATTTCCTGTTTATTCTTGCCCTTCTTACTACTTGCAGCTCTCTTCGAGCAGAGAAAGCACCTCAGTGCTGTACTGTAGATGATTCAGTTGCTGATTTACAGTGTATATCTGTATGTATGAATTTGGATTTGAATTCAGATGAGAATCTGTGTCAATGCCATGGGTATCTAGCATTGAGAAGCAATTGCCTTTCAGTGGTTTATGTGCTATATTTAATATGATTCTTATGAATATTTCCGACCCTTGTCATTCTGTCAAAGTTGTCATTGAGGAACATGCTCAGGTCAGGAAGCTTTTGGTACGTCTAATTATTAGAGGAGATGATATCATATGTGGCATAGAGATCAAGAAAATGTCTCATTTACTACTAGTTTTTGAAGTAGCAATCAGTGCATTGCTGCACCCACAGGAGTCTGAAAGTAGTCAGGCTCAGAAGGTAGTTGGCTCAGGAAAGTGCAGAGCTAGTTCTATTAAGCTCTTGCAGTAACACCACTTCTTCTATTAGGTTAGAATCTTTCCTGCTCTTTTTGATTGTTTTTGTTCTTGAAATTCAGTGGCTTTTGCAAGGGCATGTAATGATAGAACAAGGGGGAATGGCTGTAAACTGGAAGAGGGCAGTTCAGATTAGATAATAGGAAGAAGTTCTTTACTGTGAGGGTGGTGAGGCACTGGAACAGGTTGCCCAGAGAAGCTGTGGATGCTCCACCTCTGGAAGTGTTCAAGGCCAGGTTGGATGGCCCTCTCAGCAACCTGGTCTAGTGCAAGGTGTCCCTGCCCACGGCATGGGGTTGGACCTAGATGGTCTTCAAGGTCTCTTCCTATCTCCAAACCACTCAAAGATTCTATGATTCTCTGTTCATGAGAGTGAGCCTGGCTGGAAGCCAGCAGATGGTAGACTGGCTCTGCAGCCCAGTATCTGTGCTGCTGCTTTCCTTCCAGAAGCTTCTGCGACTTTGGGCCTCAAACAAGCCTCCAAACCCTTCTGGGAAGTTGGTACAAGAGCAGATTAAAGTGCTTAGGTGTTCTTTTCAGAAACAAGCCCAATTCAGCTGGTTTTGAAGAACCAGATGCTCGTGAACTTTAGAGACTGGTATCTTTCTCAACTGTGGTATTTCTTTTAACCTCTTTCTTTAGTTTTTTCTGTCCTAGCCCTTCCTCTGTAACCTGTCCCTATAAGGTAACAGAAGCCAAAACTTGCATAAAAGTATTTTGACATTCTTTTGTCTCAAATTTGTGTGAAAAGGTACAGATGCTGAATTTTTTTTCAGGGAAAAGAAACTTTCACAAACCATTATACTGGAAATATATTAAGTAAATACGTATTTTATGTTGCATTTCCATGTAGTGTAGCATTACCTTTAGAGACCTCTTGCCTTTGTGCCATATGACACAGCTGTTTCTTACAAGCCTGGCTCTGAGGCTGACCCCCTTTCTTACAATGTGCCTGCGGTTATGCTTAGGAGTCTTAAAAAACTCCCTGGCAAGTTGATGTCCTTGCTTCTATCAAACTTACCTGTTGTCATAATATTTGCCTCTATGCATTGAGGGTTGAAAATTGTCCTTAAGCCACTCCAGATTTTTCAGTCCAGTACTGTAGAATGGTCTTCTTTCTACACTGTCCTCTCATTAGAAATTTCTTTTTTTTTATCAGCTCCTCTCATCTGTTTTCAGAAGACTGTGACTGTAATTCCTGAATGGTCTTCATGATTCCCAAGTTGAGAGTTTCTGTCCCAGAATAAGTATCTCCAGTGTCTGCCATTATCAGTCATTAAATACCTTGACCAGTGAACAAAATACAGTACTGTAAATTGTGGTTAATATCATGCAGTGCTGATATAAAGCGGACACCAAAATGTAGTTAGTGTATGCTTCAGGAACAGGGAATGTAATTAGAAAAGATGATTTAACTGCATTGGATTTTATTTAGCAAGAGAATTTAAAAAATCAAGAAGGTTAATGAAGTGATGTTAGTCTGTGGTCTATGGGAGCCTTTTAATCTTCCTTCCATTTCTTAAGAATAGCATTGCTGTGTCCTTAGCGTAGTGACTGTACATTAAATAGAAGCACTTTAAGATTTAAAAAAGTGGGGTTTGTCAATTTTACCCTTATTTCTGGAGCTTGGTTCTCATTTTGCTGGCTTGTGATAAAAATGAGAATTACTTAAATCCTTCATTCAGGGAGTCAGGTTTTGGACTCTGAGACCAGAAATGGCTAAAAGTATTATGGAGACTTCAAATGCTTGGGCCGTATGAGCAGGGATGAGTCTCAAATGAGAGCTTTGTTGAATAGTGAGAGTATGCACAGCTTGAGTCTTAGAACAGCATGGATTTAGCTCACAAAAAAACCAGTTGGGAAGAAAATCTCTTTACTGTGGATGAATTATGATATCCTCTAGATTTTGGGTACATGGTGGGAGGGTAAGTTAGCCTGGATCACATAGCTGTCCAAAAAGAAAGGGTTTTTTAGGACCTGTTCGTGGAGCATATGTATTTCTGGCTTTCAACCTCCTTTAATTCACTTCACATGAGAGTTGTGCATTATTTATAGTGAGTGTGGGAGATGGAAAGTGTACTGTGGAAGAAAGAAAAATAAACCTTTCAATCATTAATTCTGTTTTTGGCTGTGATGGGGCAAGATTCCAATAATTTTGCACCCAAAATAGAAGTGCTAAAATCCCCCAAAATTCACCAGTCTCACTCATGATCTGAATATTTTCTCAGATTATAGTTAGGAAGCAAAGCACAGAGTCTTGAGGCATGCATCAGCCTCATGATGAGAAGAGCAGATCATCCTCTTTTAACTCATGTCCTCCTGCTGCTTTGAAAAGCCTTTGATGGCCAGAGATGACCTCTGTGTTCAGTTGTTGTAAAAACAAACCACAGACTTCTTGGGTTTTGTTCTCCAGTGCTTGGTGCTCCAGCCTGGGCTGTACACGAGCAGCAGGCTTCATCTTGGCTGGGGCCATACGTGCCAACAGCTCCCTCAGAAAGCCCCCAGATTTTGGAGCTCTGTAGCCAGGACTGTAGCCTGTCTTCAGCTCCGGGGTTTAACAAGACAGGTGAAACTCAGTGCAGAAGTTGAGCAATGTTGGGCACAAGAGGCCACTGCCATCAAATGAATGTGCTCTACTGCACGGCCAGGCTGCTTCTGTCACTGCTGTGCTGTCAAAGGGGCATGGGTGCAGTTCCATGGGCAGCTTTGTGGTATCACAGCTTCTTCAACAAGTTTATTTTCCTGCACCGTAGTTCAGCAACAGCTTAATAGTTGTGAGAGATTCTTTCTGCGATTTGGTATGCTGGGTGACACAACTGCATCGGCACAAATGAAGGAACAGTAAGATGGGAACCAGGTGTGGGAGCAAGCAGCTGAAATGGGAATTTTGCCCACTGAAGAACATTCATGCAGCAGCTCTTTCTGAGTCTCCCACAAAGAATGACTCTTGGAGAGTTCTCTCAACCAACCTGTGAGGGTTTGTGTAGATCCTAAGCACTGCACTGGCACTATTCAACAGTGCCGACTTTTTTGTTCAAAGTATGCATCAAGTTGTACCATTTCCTGCATTTCTTGTTTCACTTACAGCTGAACTGTTTGTTCTGTTTAGTGCTGCGGTAAGAATTACTTGAAGAGTTGTTTAGAAAACAGAAGTACTGCATACTGTGACTGTCAACTCAGGTTACTTGTGAGGGAAGGCAATGCCCTGAATTGTTAAAGCAAGTCAAATGTTATTTATTTTGGACCTGGTTACAGCGTAGCCTAATAAACCCCCGTTCAGCCAAGGTAACAGAGAATGTAAAGCCATGTAATGCTTGAGAAGAACAAAAGGATCAAACAACATGGGCAGGGTTTTTTGTTGGGGTTTTGTTTGTTTGTTTGGGGTTTTGTTTGGTTTTGTAGTTTGGAGGGGGTACATGTTGTACTTTTAACATACTTCTGTGGCTGCTGGAGACTGCAAGGGGACGCATTTCGTGTTTAAAGTATCATACATCTAGACACTATGTAGATGTGATGAGTAGGGCAAAGAGTAAGACAGTGATTCAGCCTGAATCGCTTGTGGAGCTATTAACTCTCCTTATCTCGTAAGAAAAGGTGAGACTGGATCTATAGAATAAGGGAGATAAGGTCTATAGGACATAGACCTTCTCAATAATCTCATTTATTGTCTTAGGTTTCTTAGTTAATGTCTGTAGTGTTCATTTACACAAGCATTCAAAAGTCATCTCAGACCCAAAATGTACACATTTAGTGTAAAAATATTAAGCTTTTCCAGTTTTTTTTCTGTTGAGCTGTTAATATTTGTTATTCTACTCCTGATGACCACATTAAAATACTTGAATTCTTTTGTGTGTTAAACTATACATGAGATTACTTTGTAACCTTCTGGTGTGTTTTGAAATCTAACAAGTAGAGAGAAAGTTACAGTGAAAGTGTTCCCTTACACAGGCTTAAATGCCAGGAGCGTTCTTTCTCTGTAGAAGTGAGAGAAGCAGGGAAGGGAGAGACTATTCTTCCATCCACAGTAGATCCTGGGCAGTACCTCTGCTCTGAGATCCTGCAGCTGGGATGCAGTAACTTGATGCTTTTTTGTGTGCTCCTTGCCTGGAGAGAAGAAAACCACTGTCTTCAGGAGCTGTGTAGCTCTGAGACTCTCAAAGCAAAGTGAGCCCATAAGGTAATCCTACTGCACATAAAAATGGACCCCAAAAGGCCACAATACTGGCAGTGGAGCACACAGCTGAAGGAGAAAAAGAAACAAGTAACAGAGAGTGCTTTAAATGAATGAGAAGCTGTAGGTTGGTGAGACAACTGATGGGCCTGCTGAGTGGATTGCTATGCACAGAGGGAACAGTTCAAGAAAGCAGAATATTGCAGAAATGTTAAATTATTTATTAGTACCAATCCTCACTGCAGATTTGTGTCCAAATTTATTGAGAGCTCAAGTATGAGGTGGCTGAGGTATTGGACAAAATATATATACAGTCTTACTAGAAATAACATAAAAATAATCTGGAACTGTAAATGTGTTAGAAGGCTCTAGGAAGCATCTAGAGAATTACACCCCAGTAAGCTTATACTGGTAATTGGCAAATTAGCTGAAATAATAATTACTGACAGGTCACAATTCATAGCTTGCAGCCATCAAGACTGCACAGAAGGAAATGATGCCAAACTGATGGGGAAGAAGATGTTTTGGAATACAGAAAATCATATGATTCAAATCATGAAAGCTTTCAGAAAGGTCTGTTGCCCTTTGTGCATGGTTATTAAGAAACATGGTATGACTAAGATGACTCAAAACCTGTACTGAATATAGAAGCAAAAAGCACATTGCCCAGTTAGATCTTTTAACAGTGGTATGTTGATAGATCCCCACTTCGAACTGGTGGGACTGTTCTGTTCTTAGAGGCATGAAACAGCACTGTTGTGCCATTTTTCCTGCCCCATTAGCCTTGCTGAAAGGCAGAATTGGGAATTGCCTAAATGGTGTCTGATCCCTGAGCATGGAGAGCTATGAGGCTGTCAGTCCTACACCACCCCCTTGGAGAACTCCACTTAGGAAGGACCTGGACCTGAGAATAGCAAGCTGTTTTTCAGTATGTGGCTGACTTGAAAAATACAATAGTAATAGAAAAAATCCCGGTAATTTTGAAAACATATCACTAAGAATGGCCGTTAAGAATAGGAAAAGTAATAAAGAGCAGCAGGGAGAATGTTACCAGAAGTAAAAGCTGATATATCAAGAACGCCCTTGTCTCATCTCAAAATAGCATTCAGGAGTTAGTGGGAGTTCTGGGAACACAAGATGAAGCTGAAAAAGAATTGGGGAAATCTCAGTCGTGGAGAGTAACTGAAGAAAATTGTGACTGTTTACCTTAGAAAGCAGATGAGTCAGAGAAGAGGCGTGCTAAAACTGTATAAACCAGCAAATGGTAATGAGAAGGTAGATTGGGGTAAGTTTCTGTTTGCTTGTCTTAAAGCACTGAAGTAAGTGACTATTTAAAGAAATCAGAAGGTTGCCTATTCCAAAACTGATGAAAGGAAATTCTTGTTCAGATCTGTGATTAAAGTGTGAAAGTCACTACAGCAGTAAGTTGCTGTGCTGAAGAATTTAACAAGGTTTTAAAAAGGTTATTTTAATGGATGTCAGAAATATTTATGGCTGCCATAATCCATGTTAACCAATTCTGAAGGGAGTATTAGCCTTGACTTTTTTAGACTAGCTACTAGGGATATCTTTATATTCTGTTGCTGGTTGTCCTTCCTTCTTAGCATAAAGTGTTAGGTTAGTGGTGTAACTCATTAATAGTTGTATGCAATGTGTGAAATTAGTTCTGATTCTCAGTAACATGCTGAAGAACAGCCCTGTGTGAGTGGTGCGTGAATTCAGAGCGGTGTGGTGTCTTTTCAGGCACTGAAACAGAGTAACCCAGGTAAGGGTCGTTCCCAGCATCTCTTGAAGTTGCCGAGATCTGTGGCTAAACAGATGCATTTGGGAATGGGATTCCAGAAATGTAATGAGGTCAGGAACTGATGTGATTTTATATTTGGGTAGAAGGTGTTGAATTCCCTTTTTTTTGGTCATATGTGCATTGCATGTGTGAGTAAAAGATTTTGTCTCTTAAAAAGGCCCTAAAGCAAGAGAGCTTTCTGCACTTGTGTTCTGGAGTTCGTTTCACTTACAGTTAGTGGTAGGCATGATGCAAGGAAGTGTTGTCTTTGCCTGAAGTCTTCAGTTAAACTGTTAAAGGAAATAAGCAAACCTAGGCTAAGAAAATTATTGGTTTTGTTTGCCTGCAAAAGCGCATCTCGTTGGTGCAGTTCCAGTGCTCATGGTTTTCATGGATATGTGTGTGTGTGTGATGTGTATGTGAGTACATAGTGATGAGCAGTTAATCATTTTTCTCAAGATTTTGGTTGGATTAAATTATGTTTGTCTGTATATGAATTTGACTCTGACATGTGCAAGATATCAGTCAGTCAGTTCATGTAGTCCTGCCATGTTACCTGATAGTAACCTCCCCAGGAACAGGACCTGCAGTCTTACGTTCAAGTCAGAGCTGGTGCAGTTATCCTCTGAGCTGTGCTTCTTCCTAGGTGACGTGATATTTTAGGATAATTCAAAATATTCCAAGCAATAATTAATGATGTTGTATACAGATTTCAAAGGCATGAGTTAGATATTTGAAAATACCTTGGAAATCAAATCCTCCTGAGAAAGGAAAGCTATATGTGCACAAAGAGAAACTAATTCCTGCTTAATTGCCAGAAGATAAGGTAATTCCAAAATGTTAATGGAAAACGCTGATATTTGGCCTTCAAATGGCAAGCATAACGCAAACCTGCTGATTGGAATCAGTGAAATGATATGGAAAAAAACCCTCCCTACTTGAGAGTTTGGGGAAGTCAATGCCTAATAAATTGTGCATATGCCTATGCAGTAATAATAACAGAATTTTAGAAAGATTAAGAAGGCTGGCATGATTTCTGTTAAAATAGCGCTAACTAACTGGGTCATAAATGCAAATAAGATTATTAACCCTACATGACTGGCTTATGGCTACAGTGTCTCAGCTATCGGGTTTTCATGACATTAACAACAGACTCTCCAGTGCATGAGTCCCCATCACATGGTTTTATTTTTAGTACTGATAAATCTAATATTTCAAGATCCTGTGAAGCTGGGCACTGAAGGATTCTCAGTAGCTGCCTGTTCTGCACTCCCTCACTCTGCGGGGAGACACTGCCCAGGGCTCCTTGAATCATGCTCAGTCCCGCTCAACAAAGGTGTCAGCTTTGGCAAATGGCGCATTAGGAGCAAAATCATTCTTCTCATACTGAGTTTGGGATTTGATGATGCATGCAGCATCAGGATGGTTGGGAGCGTGGCTGCAGGCCAGGCAGGATGCCCCTGCCATGGCTCATACCAAGCACTGGTCAGGTGTTGACATCATGGGTACCTGGGCACATTTTTGTTGGTATTTTCTACAGAAACATAGCTTGAAGGAATTACTGTATAGAAATGATGACAAAGTGGGATATAACTGCCAGGATGTGGTTGGTGCTGACATGGAGGTTTGCTGAAGTACTTCTGGCTGGTGGGCTGGGATGGCAGAGCAGGAGGAGGCAGTGGTTGCCATGAGCTGCATATCCAACTTCCAGTTGAAGCTCTGGGATAGTGGATGATGGAGGAAGCTAGTAAATGAGAGCTGTGACTGTGGGATCTCTGTGCTCCACTGTTTGGGGTTGCTTAGCTGGAGCCTTCTCAGCTCAGCTTCATCTCCTGCCCTGTGCTAGCTAAGCTTGGTCATGAGTCTGCTTTCTGGGGCTCCTTCACTCCTGAACCTAAACGCTGTGGTACTCGATGGTCCCTATAGTATCCTTGCGTCCAGCATAGAGTACTCTTTGGTACTGCATAAAGAACTTCGGTGAAAATCACTCTCTGTTGGATCTAGGGTCCCTGTGTTGATTCCATGCTTTTGATCTGTGGCTCTAACACTCCGTTTTGCTTTTTTTGGAGAGAGGGAGACCCTCTGATTTCTCTGTTTTGATATCATGCACTCAGAACCACCCATACAATTAGCCTGCCTCCCAAGACCACTAGCTGCTTGATATGAACAAACAACTTCCAAGTAGAGCTGTTTGATCGTCGTGCTGGTGATGTCACTGCTTTAATTATTAAAGGTTTCTGAGAAAGTTAATGTTTTCTGGACTGTTTCACTCTGTTGCTGTGTAGGAAATGTGCTCTGGAAATGTAAGCAGACTAACATTTCAAAGTGTAACAGGAGCACGCACAGAGCAAAACTTACTGGAATGACTTATTGCTTGCAGGCATGAAAATAGCTGGCAGACCATCTAGACAGCTAGAACCTATACCCAAAGACTGTAGACAGACACAAAAGCGTGATTTAATCATAGTTTTATAAAGACACAGATCATTGCTCTTTACCCTCCTGCACAGGACTGTTCTATATGCTGTATAGTATAGGACTTTCTTTTTATCACCTACTTATCCTGAAATAATACGTCTTTAGTCCATATATGTGCAACACTTCAGCACAGAAATGAGCTTTAAAGTTACACTGTTCTGTAAAAGCATTAGAAAATGAAAATAATTTATGTTCATTACTAAAACACAATTATTTTTCTTAACTCTTAGTAAATGAATAAGAAAACAATGTTTTAATAACAGAACTACTGAACTGCAATAACCACATGTCAGTTAAAAAAAATTCCCTGCAATATACCTTCTTACACTATGTGAAAATTTGTATGAAGTGTTTCCAAAGGTTGGCTTCATTCCACCTTTTCCTTTAGAAGACTGTTCAACTATTCTTTTCATTTGCTGAAAGCTTTACTTGATATTTAACCTCAAATACAGCTTCCTGAATATCATCCTATTTCTTACAGTAACATTTAATATTGTGCCTTCCTTGTTTTTTCATGTCATTCCAGTACTTGCTGACCCTTTACATGACTACTTTGCCAGTATGGACTTTTAAATTTTTTTTGCCTCTAATATAATATCTCAAAACTTGGATTGCTTTCCATGCTTTAAAACTCTTTTAAAAAGGATAAAACTTACTTTAAAATCTGTAAATCATAAAGAAGTCAAAATCATGCATAGAATGAAGGTAAGTATTTTCTCCAGCCCAGTCTGAAGTAATGCTGTGGATGCTTGATAAGGGGTCAGTGTTTTCTGCTTTTGAATTTGAACTTCATTGGACTGTGGCAGTCAGAGACCTGCTGGCAGTGCTCTTCCTAATGCACCCAGGATATCATTGGCCTTCTTGACCACCAGGACACACTGCTGCCCCATGGACAGCTTGTTGTCCACCAGGACCCCCAGGTCCTTCTCTGCAGAGCTGCTTTCCAGCAGGTCACCCCCAGCCTGTGCTGGTGCCTGGGGTTATTCCTCCCCTGGGGCAGGACCCTGCGTTGGCCTTTGCTGAACTTCAGACAGTTCTTCTCTGCCCCTCTCTCCAGCCTGTCGAGGTCCTTCTGAAGAGGTGCACAGCACTCTGGGGTATGGACTACTCCTCCCAGCTTGGTGTGTCAGTGAAATCTCCAAAGAGGCATCTGTCCCTTTGTCCAAGTCACTCATGAGTGAGTCAAACAACACTGGGCCCAGTATTGAACCTTGGGGGACACTGCTAGTGACAAGCCTCCAACTAGACCCTGTGCCACTAAGTATGACCGTAATAATATATTTTAAACATTAAATATTCCATATGCTGGTTGACCAGCAAGCAACCTGGGATAGAAAACATCTGCTCATTTTGCCTGATAAAATTTTCTTAAGGATTTTACTGAGGGGAAAAAAAAAGAGCAGAAATGTTTGTACTTATTGCTTTTCCTCTCTCTTTTTTTGGGTGAAGCAAAGGATAAACTAGACTACAAAAATTACTTTCTAGTGATGCAGTGCATATAAGCTAGCTGGCTCATGCTCTTGGATACAGATCAGACTACTTCCATCTCTAGTCTGTGGTTCATATACTGGTAGGGTTGTTAAAGGTTGGATATTGTTGCTCTTTGGTCTCTGAGAAGCAAGTCAGTTTTACCTCAGTTCCTTGAAAACTGCTTTCTGAACCGCTGGTAATCAGTACATTTGTTAATATTTGCATTAGATAAGGTCTAGTATTGTCCTTAGTTAGATGTGTGTTACCTATCACCCTTACTGCTAACAATCTGATAGTCTCACAGTGACCCTTGTATCCCGTTGGGGTGCCCAGGCATTACATTCCCAACCTATAGTTTGCCCCTCTTGAGGGTAATACAGTAATTTTACAGTTCTGTAGAGCAAACCTTCCCTGCAGAGCTTCCCTAGCTGGGTTTTTGCTTTGTCTTCATGCCTAAAAACTCCAAAGGCTGTATTTGATCATAACATGTGCAGTTCCAACAACATGGGGGTCAGTTTTAGTTGAGACTTCTGTATGCCACAGTGGTAAAAAACAACAACAGTGATTTGTGCTTTCTGGGGTTGTCCACTTTGCCTGTTACTATCCTTCTGTCGGAGTAACTAATTCAACCCTGTATTTATAGTTCCCTTGTGTTCTCTGGGAAGTCAAACAAGTGAAATTATTGGTCACTTGGCCAGCTGCATCATGGTACAGTTTTTATTTAAAGGAGAAATAGCAAATGTAGATAAAACTTCTTACAGAGGTTTGCTCTGAAAAGAGTCTGTGCAGCATTGCAGGCCAGCCAAAGCAAGGATGGCATTTTCAAAATCTGCTATTTGGCATTTCTTAGAGTACGGCATTTCTTTATCTGGTATTCACATTGTCAGAAGTTTGTATCATAATATTGCAAGTTAAGTGGGCCAGTGTGTCTCAAGCCTGAATCAGAGCCTCCTTGGGGGTAATATGTGTGTATATATATATTAACAAAATAATTCTTGGTAGGTATCCGTTGTCTTATTTATTCTAATATGCTAAGCTGAATGTCTTGCATGTAAAATATTGGGGATTTTTAGTTATTGCATTGTTAATTTAGTTCTCCTTTTTGTACCTTTCTGTCCTGAAAGGTGCAGGTGCTCAGTGGCTGTTCTGCCCTTTCTGCATTCCCTGTTTTACTGACTTGCTTCCTCCCTAGCATTGTCCTCCCTGGAAGCAGACATTATTTCATTTTCTACTTTGTTTTCTATGTCCATCTCAGCAAGTATACAGTGCCTTCAATAGCTGTCCTAAGTGCCACTAGCTGAACATTGTATGAGTGACCCCACTGGGGCAGCCAGCAGATGGGGGTTCAGGTGGTGGCCTTGTGCTGGAAGTTAAAGCAGGTATCCTACCTTTGCAAAATCATGTGGTGGAATTTCCTCAATCTCACAAAAGTATTAGGGATGCACAGTCTCTGTGAGTCAAACAGAGACAGTCCAGGCAGTCCAGTGAAAATGATATAAATGCTTTATTTTCTCAGTGTCTGTGACTAATATAAGGTCACCAGTATTCCTCAGATGGACGGAAATGTTCTATAATGGTGTGTGTAACTCACACAGAGGTCATATGGTTGGACTTGATGATTGGGATGACAATAGTTGGGTATTTCAGATAGCAAAGTAGTCCCACTTCAGCAGTGAAGTGCCCAGCTGTACCATCTGTCTCCAATCCACCTTATAACTCAGTTTAATTACAGTAGTGCACAGCTATTATCACCTGGGAGATCATAACAGATTTGAAGAGCTGATCTGTGTTTCTACTGAAGTTTGGATTATTTTTAGTTCCTTGTGTTTGAAAAAAATAATTGGGGTTGAAGTATTGTAGCTCTTAGAGAAATAGTCATGCTTGGACAACACTCTCTGACACTTTCCTTGTGAATTTTAAGGTCTTTTCTGTTTACATTGCTGACAAAAATCAAGTTTTTACTGTCTCTTAAAGGGTGAAGTTCATCTCCTTAAAGAGGGCTTGCACAAATTTTGTGCTGCAGTCAGGTTCTATCTAGGACTTGTTTGGTGGACCTTTTACAGTGATTTCAGCTAAGCAGGTTCAAGCTAAATTATAGTCTAACCTCTAAAAATATGAAGAAAGTCACTGGTCAGCTTCTGATAATAAACTCTCCACCACGAATGCTAATGATGATGGTCAGAACCCTGGAATAATGTTACTTAATTGCTGTGCTGTATGAGTTTGAATATCTGACGAGCAAAAAGTGATCAGTCACCTTGGTGTATTTGAGATAGACAGTATATTTGATATGGGCAGATCCTCTGTGTGTGGTCGTGAGACACCATTATTTTTCTGGCACTTCTCAGAATAGACTCCAGAAAGTGAAGAACTTGTGTTACCTCCTTCCTCTTGTTAACTAGCACAGTTTTGTATAACAGAATTTATATTACATTTTTAAGAGTTTTCTTTTTAAATTTCCTAGTAGGGTTTTTTTTTTTCTTGAGTAATTTTTTTGTGATTAATATATGCATGTAAAGTTATAAAATTACGTTTCACTATGATATGAACACTTGATCAGAAATTTTCAGCCACCAAATTGGGAAGATTGAGTATAAGGGAGAGTGTGTCTGTCATAGTCACTTCACTGGCTTTTTCCAGCAATGCATTGCCCTGGGGGTATTCCTGAACAAGGTACCATTTACAAGATGGAAAGACAGTATAGGAATTCCTAAATAACTGCTGTTAGAAAGCAAAGTAGAGTTAGTTATTCTGAGTTGGATTGGTTTTCAGTAGTGTTTATGGTCTCCTCTGTTTTGTTCTGTTGTTTTGTTGGTGGTGAGTTTTTTCCTTTAGTTTTCTTGGGTTTTATTTAGGGGGTGGTGTTGGGGTTTTTTTATGTAATCTCTCGGTGTTCCTAAATTTTGGATATTTTTAAGAGGAAGAGAGACAAGAAAAGCCATAGGTTCTGTTACAGGGTTTCTGTATCTCTGCATCCAATATTTTTCTCTCAGGTAAAAAATGACAAAAGGTATTTTAAATTTGTTTTACATTTGGGGTGTTTTGGTTGGACTTTTCCCTCCTGAAAACTTCTAACAAAGATGTACATGGTCTCTGAATTCATACAGCACTGATGATGCATTGATGGATGTCAATGAGTGTTATTTTTGTTGTTAAAGCATGAGGTTCACCTACAATGAGCTTCTCATACACAGTCCAAAAGTGAATGTAAACATGGAGGTTTTTGAAATGGTCCTGATTTATACCATCTGTAATGTAGTTTTGTCAGATGTTAGTGAAATGAGCATTAAGCTCATGTACTTTTAGTTTAATGTAGACTAAATACCAGAGACTTTAAATCTACTGCTTTTTTTTCTTGTGGAAAATACTCCACCACAGATGCTCAAACCCAAGGAACTTCCAGCTCAGCACAGTTATTGCATGTGTCTTATTTTTAACAGGAAGAAGCCTTTCCTAATGGTGCTCATCAGTGATGTGCTAGAAAGAGAGGGAACTATGTTGTTCTTGGTATTTTGATCTTATAGCAAAACGGTTGTTCATCTTCAGCTAGAATAGTTGTCTCTCCTTTCTTTATTACAGTGTTTTATCTGTATGGAAACTACAACAAAGTGAAATCTTTTTTCTTTCAAAGGAAGGCGATGGAAGTACTTTTTTATCCTTTGCTCATCCTTACCAACATTCAGTTTTGATTTATTTTGATTTCACTTGGACTTGCCCCTGCGTTTATAGGGAGTATGTATGGGCAATCAAACAGAAGTATCTTACAGCCTAAGTACAGGATGACCGTTGACAAGAGACAGTGGTAGTAATGTGCATGCTATAAAGGCATTTCCCTCGATGGAAGTGAGTGTGGCATAACTTCAGAATTATTTTTCTGTGGAAACAGCTGTCTTTTCTGTGAAAGAGCTTTTGGGACTTGAGAATCCTTGTGAAGGGAAAGGAGTCAAAAGCACACCATAGACCTCACTGTCACACTGTTGTCTGCAAGATGGGAGATGAGCAGACCTCCACAAATTTCCCTTCCAAGAACATAATAGTGTGCAGCTATCTTGTGCATGTGGGTGATTAAGTCTTAATTTTTTCATGCCTTAATTATTTTCCTTCAGATTATAATCAACTATTTTCTTTACCAGCCCTTGAAGGAGTAGTTAACAAACTCACTCAGATGAGAACCAGTAGCTAGATACCAACATCTTCCCATCCATGTTAGACTCATATCACCTGTTATTCTTCTCTCACCTGCAACTTTCTGTTCTGACCTGTCAAATCTGCTGCTGCCCAAATATATGGACAGGATATACTTTGGATACAGCTAATTTCTGTTGGTGTGGGTTTTTTTTTTTTTAATGTCCCCCACAACTGTGGTTCTTTGAAGCTCACAATGGTGAGTCCAAAGTGAAAAGAGTAATTCCTTTAGAACTGCGAGCCACTTTATTCATAGGACCATTATAGTTCTTGTCTGGTACCTGTGAGGAGTCTTGGGGATGTTTTCCTCTAAAGTAGGCAATAAAACATTTTGTGTTCTGTGAACAAATAAAACGGTTATGTGGCAAATCCTTGGGACTAACAGACTTTGAGGGTGTATTTCTTAAAATGAAGTGTATCGCTTAAGGAAGGTAAGGAAATTTGTGAAGATTTAGAGCCTTTCTGAGTCCTCATCTTGGCAGTTTACTATCAAGGCCCCTAAATGTATTCAGTGAGATGTTGACAGTGTAGGTATTTTTAAGACAACATCTTACTCACACTAGAGGCATTCCTTCCTCAAAGTAGCTCTCAAAACAACTTCTTTTGCCATTGTCTATTTGCCAAAATCATTTCCTCAAGCTTTTAAAGATTAGACTGGCATCCGTTGGGGATTGGATGCCAACCACATGATACCTTTCAAAAATAGGTATATGTGGTGGGTTGGCTGCCAGCCTCAAGATACCTTTTAAAAATAGGCATGTTTGTCATTCAGCTGCAAAGCAAATAAACAAAACTTGCTGGGGAGCATCAACATTCTTCCCAGTGGGTGAGCATCCACACTGTTTCTTGCAGAGGGTACCAGCCACTCACACACGAAGTGAGCAGCACTGGGGGGATGGATACTTCCCCTGCCCGTACTCAGAGGGTTATTGCTGGTGAGCAGCGCTGCTCCTGCCTGGCCTTTCCTCTTTCTGCAGCTGCACAGATGATCTGAGTCTTTGTCAGCCTGATATGTGCCCTGAGCATTATGAAAACAAGCACCGAGGAGAAAGGGGAAAAAAATAAGAGCAAGCATACCCAACAAAATGGCACAGAGCTTCTAATGTATCCCTACATTGTCCTTAACTTCAGAGCTTCACCTGAGGGGTTTGAGTTATGGATTTGGAGTCGGGTTTCCCATGAAAGCCACAGAGAAGTCTGTGGTCAGAAGAAGGTACAGAGTTGGACCTGGACCTTTCATCTCCATTAAGGTCAGCACTTTATTGCTGGTCCAGGCTTCCCTCTGGTTTCAGTTAGCACGAGGCCAGGTCCCTAGGTGACATGCTTAGCTTATTGACACTGTTATACCATGAAATCACACTGTAAGCTTAAAAAAAAAAAAAAAGTCGAAACTCCTTTTCAAAGAGCAGAACAAGCAAGATGACAGCAGCTGCAGAATAATACACTTCTTTCAATGAGAATGTAGGATCCTGGGATAAAGGATGTACAAGTGGCAGTGGAAAGCTGTGCCGGTGGCAGCAGCCGGACCCCTGGGGGCTGTGAGCAGCTGCAGTGCCCTCGGCGCACAGCACCACTGACCACAGCTTGTCCTGAGGCAGGGATAGGGATATTACATGACATCCATCCCTCAGATATCTGGAGGCTGCTCCAGCCCTTCTAGGAGGAGAGCTCACTTTTGTTATGTAGACTAGAGAAACACGAAAAATTTGGATGGTGTTTTCTGTCTCCCAGAGCTCATTTGCCATTCATTTGCCCTGTCTGTAACCTGCAGCCCCTATTGTGAGTGGCAATTTTTCTCAAGAAATGTAAATACTGTTATAGATTTGCCATTCTTTAGCTGCAGCACGATGTTTGTTATTAATAGTAGTAGTTTCTTCTTAGTAATAATAATTCCTTGATGGGTATCATACCTAGGAAAGTGACAGCTCCACATGCAAACGAAGCACTTCCATCTGGGTGTAGTGTCACTGGAAACAAAAAGTCAGAGCTCTGCAGGTGTGGGAGAGGTAGGGAGTGTATCATTAGAGAATGCAATAGAAGACAAGGAGGGTAGGAAAGATGGGTGATGCCAACTCACTGTCTACCACATATGCTGCTTTTTTGTCTAGCATTATTAGTAGGAAAAATACTTACATGATGCTCTTTATGTGACTGAATTAGTTTGAATGGAGAGAATTACCCTGACATTATTGTAATGGCAAGAAATAAATTTCAAAAGTGAAGGTGAAAGTAAGAACAATTGCAAACAATCTGCAGCATGAGAAATTAGGAGAGAGAAAACTTAGATAACTTTTACTTTAAAAAATACTAGTATTTAAAAGACAGTTAAATGTTTAATTGAACTGAACATATGCAGAAACATTTAAAACTAAATATTGGTTATAGGTAAAGTATAGTGAGAAGCAATAGCTCATTACCTACAACTCTACTGCTTATTTTGGGTGCCTGTTCTAACTCTTAAATTATATTTTAGTTACAAAAATCCACTTCAGTTAACTAACTTCAGTTAGTTAACTAAGGAATGTACAGAGTTGGCACAGGTTCCTCAAGGATTTGATAGGGATGTGTATTCATGCACATACCTATGTTATATGTATGTAATGTATATACATGTACATGTATATATGTGTATCTGTATTTCTCTGTGCTATGGAGGGAGAGGCACTGAAATACAGTAGCATGTAGAGGTGGTCATTGTTTTCTCTGGTTTTTGTACTTCAGTGTTTCATTCTGTTCCCCACTGCACACCCATCTTTTTTCTTTGATAGATATACTTACACATTTCTTCAGCTCTGTGGCCATTAATGAACTGTAATGTGTACCAGTGTGTTGCACCTACTGTATGCACATATTTATCCATACTTGTAACCATGAATAAAGATCAATGTATTTATTAGGGAGTTGCATAATAGGACTACCTGATAGAGCAAAAAGGTGATGTTCAGTGGTTCTTGGTAGATTGTTCAGTCCCTTTTGCCAATGCTTTCTTTTAACCTTTATATGTTCCTTTAAAAAGTTGAGTACTTTCCTAAAAGTACAGGATTGAAAAAAGCCTTTGGATAGAGTCCTGTACTCTGCTACTGTAGGCAACAGCCTAATCTCTTTTGTTATTCTGTCCTGGGAACAGTTAGGTCTTTTGCTGTCACTGCTTGGAAGGTGGAACTATTTCAGCAGTTTCAATAGTATTAGAAATGTACTATGATCTATCTGGGGAGGGAAAGGCCAGCTATTCCATATGCTCAATGGAGTTATAATGCATCACATCCTGTGCACCCTGCAAAGATGTCAACTTCACTTGTAACTGCAGAAATGCTCGTGCCAGGTACAGGAACGTGGCTTTTCAGGTGTAGCAAATGGTGCTGTGATCAAACACTGGCATGGAGCATTCTCTGCTCTCTGTTGCTGTGGCAGTCCATCTGCAAGCACATCTCCATAGCATATGTGAAAATGAATGCTGGAGAAGACCTCTATCTTTAGAGCATATGCCTCTCCCCAGTAAAATGGATGGAGGATCAGAGATTTAAAAAAGATGAGTCACTGTGACTCACTACAGTATATCCATAATAAAATCTATCTAAATTGGGTAAGGAACTCTAGGAACTAATTGCCCTAGTTACTTACCCCTTTTATTTTTTTGTAGATGTTTGTCCCTTGCTTCTCTAGCAATTATGTACTGTATGTACAGAAATAAGATTTCAGTAATGACTGTTGTATGGTGTTCTAGATTAAGGACTTCTGCTCTTGCAAAACTGATTGGTGTCATATTTTTAGTCATCTCCTTCAAAAACTGTGATGAAGTTAGGAATAACAAAAGCTCTCAGAATGCTTTGGATTTTAGTGGTCTTGTGTTGTGTTAGAAAATAAGAAACAATTAATAAAAGGGTCCATAGAGTGTAATAAATTTAGATTACCAGACCTGGTTTCTGTTGGGAAGAGATCACATTTACTATAAATCACACATTTGCTACTCCAAAATTGCAGTTACTCAAAATTTCTTGTCTAAAATCTTAATAGATGATAACATCGTTAGCAGTAGTACAGTATACAATCAGTTCTTGGGTAGAGTTTCTAGCACCTTTAGGATTAATTAAATTTAATTCCTAAAAATCAGTTTGGCAATTAAGCCAGAGGTATTGAAGGTCCTGAATGCTGCACTTTTGAGACCATTTTCTTTTGCCACTATTCCTTTTATAAAAAGGAGCTCAAAGAAAGCATAAGACTGACTCAAAAGCTCACTGAACTTTGTGGAAAGCATCTTGTTTAGGGGAAATATGTCGGCCTTTACATTGTACTAATATCTCAGGCCAGGACTTCCTTTAAGTTTTACTCATGGGAGATCACATCCCGTGTAAGATAGTGGTTTAGAAGCTGATTAATACCTGTGATGCTTCTTTTTTTTGAAGAGCAGAATGACCAAAATTTGTATTTTTTATGGAATTTTAAAAACCCACAACCAACCAATCAACCAGCCAACAAGCAAAAGTAATTAGTCAATACAGAAAGGCTGTGTGGACCACAAATGGTCCACAGACAACTTACTTTCATGCACCAACGTTCTCACTCTTTTGAATACAAGATAAAACAGTTCAGACCTTCAGTACTTGTGTGAATATGCTAGGTAGAAAGCAGAGAACCATAAAGGCAGAAGTACAAATGGGTCCTCTGTGAGTTGAAGCTGTTAGTGAAAGTAATGATATCTTTGCATTTACGGGTTAGCAGTAAAATTCCTCTTAGCAGAGGGGTAATTTAAGCTTATGCGTTATTTAAGTGTGCTATCAATGGGCCATGTTTTCATATGCTTTACCTTTGAGCCAACATAAAAGCCAGAAGTCATCTTAATACTTAGGGCAGTCTTTCCTTTCTTTATCTCTTCTTCAGCGTCTTAAGTGTCTAAAATGAAATTGGAAATACTGAAAGCAGTTGTGGACTCAGCACCTGTACTCAGATGTTAAATGTAAATTATGGCAGCATCTTTAAAATTACCTCATAAAATAACAACAATTGCTCTATGTTTAAATGAGTTGAATTTTCAAATTACAAATTTGCTTCCGTATGAGGCTGTTATCAGAAGGCATATAAAAATCATTGTCTCACTTTCATTTCTCATTATAAAGCAATAGGTTTATTTTGGAAGTTACTAATTTGTATCTAATTGAGATGGATGGAGGCTCTAGTTAATCTTGTTTACATTCAAATGTACCCTTGGATGTTTTATCGAATCTAAACAAAAGACAGGTTGTACAGAATTTGAATTAAAATTTTCAAGTTTTAACAAGATTTCCTGTTTAAAACACAACAAAGTAACTGTTGTCGCTTTGCCCGTAATTTGTATTACAAAGTCAATTTGTATGTCTAATCTATAAAATTGTGTGTTTATCTCAAATCTTTGCCAGACTAAACAGGGCAATTTTAAGACAGGTAGTAGCATTCTTAATGGTGTTAGCTAAAGCATTCATGTTATTTGAACAGCTAGTTCTCTTTTTGTTCCTAAATTTTATCTAGCAATTCATAGTGGTATGATGCAGAATTGATTTGGTATGATCTGTGAAATGTGAGCAGTGTCTAAGTGTTCAAAGATCTGGTTTTTAGTGGCAATAAGTACCTTCTACTCATTAATAGTCATCATTAGCCTTAGCAGCTCCCTTAGCTTTTAAAGATGAAGACTTTTCAGTGTTATCCTTGAGTTTTTCTTCACTTCTTTTGTAACATTGTTAGGCCTTGCTGGCAACTACAGTTATGTCATCATTGCATTTTGCCTCAGGGTGGATGAAATTATGGCTCTGTGCATTGGATTTTTACCAAAATGAAAATAAAATTTTGACAAATCTGTGCTATTGTTGTTTAGGTGGAAGGGATGAAGTGAAACCTCCAACAAAGTGCATCTGCTCGCATTGCTATAATTGAATATTTTATTTACTGCTCCTCCAACGTAAGAATTTTTTTAAAAAGCTATGTGTGATATAATCCATCTAGGGGCATGGTATAATTTGCCCAGCTGGAAAGAGGACTAGTGACTTAGAGTGCAGCTGCAAGGTTATAGTTAAGTAAAAGCAAGTGGTTTTCTGCAAAATCTCAAATGGGATTCTTCTAAGCTGTGTAACAACAGAGAGGTGATTTGTCATACTTGCTTCTTCCCATAATCTTTACATATGAACGAATAAATGGTTTTCCTGTGGTTGTTTAATGGTTCAAGGGTTGATGCTTCGGGTTGGTGAGCTCCACTGATAGACGTGTTCTTAAGTTCTGACCTTGACACTCGGCGTAAGTGTAACACTCACTAAATAAGTACAAGATCATCCCTCAGCTGTCAAGTTGAAGTTTTAGGTATGCATATTTATATCCTAGTTCTGAAAACGACTGCTGATTTCCTTGTGAAGCAGGAAGGGTCTGTCTACTTAGAGCTCATCTTAGGACCGGAATCTTTAGGTGGATCATCCCATCTCTGTAAACAGCAAAATGTATTTCAGAAAAATTTTGCCTGTCTCTTTCAGATGATTAATTATCTATTTAGTTTTATGAAAAAGCATCATTAGAGCTGGATGTTTATTAAGTTGTTGAAATAACACTCTACTAATTGAGTATTTAATATATGTTTACTTTGTTTGCATACTCTGTGTCTCAGTGAAATAGCTGGGGGGGAATTTACTTGTGTGTGAATGTAAGGATCCCATATATATCTGCATGTTTTTGAAATAAAACTAATTTGGAAAAAAAGTTTTTCAAGAAAAAGTCACTAACAGAAGGTAAATGGTTTTACTGCTGATTTTTGCTTCAGGCACTAGGATGACATGCTTTTTTCAGTTTTATACTGAGGTCTCGAGAGATACTGTATTTGTTAAATTGGTATTAATTAAAAATGAGAGAGCAGTTTGGTAGGTTTAGACTTGATTAGATTGCCTAGAAAAGCCCAGATAGCTATAATGTGGAAAGAAGAGCCTGAAGCTGCTTTGTATTCCTTTTGCACTCAGTAGCAAAGCAACTTTCCTATGAAATTCCTATTTTTTAATAATTTGAGACTCTCAGGGGTTGTTTTGAATATGAGTATTCAATCTGAGTATTTAACTTGTGTGCAGAGCATGCTACTTTATTTGAAATCAGCAAGAGGTGATGATTTGATGAAGAGTCTGACAGTCTCTGAGATTACAGTGGGGGAATCATTTGAGGGAGTGTTGGATAATCTGTGCAGGGCTTCCTGTTTGCAGCTTCTGTAATGGAGTCCTGCATTCCAGTGTTCCCTATGATCTTATTGAAAGTGTGCAATGCCTTCCAAAAAATGCCTGACAGTGAGAGATTGTGCGTTTCCTGACAACTGTGACAAAACAATTCCAGCTGTTCTTGAGAGGTGCCTAATGCTGGCCTGAAAATTGCTATTTTGTGCATCTTTGGGGCTTAAATGCAGTGATATTTATTTGGCGGTGTTGTTTAACTGGTTCTTGTTAAATAGCTGTTAGCACAACATGCAGTTTTGGTAATGCTGGTTTTGTTTGTAATCTTCTAAGGTTGTGCTGGTGAGATGGAACGAACCTTTCCAGAAATTAGCGACCTGCGATGCAGATGGAGGAATATTTGTTTGGATACAATACGAAGGCAGATGGTCTGTGGAGCTTGTGAACGATCGTGGGGCACAGGTTGGTATGCATGTTTTCTCTGCAGTCAAGAGTGATCAGGTCCTGAGAGGCCAAATGAAGAGGACAATGAATGGTACTTTATACGTTTCAAAAAGCACAGGAGAAAATGTTGTTTCTTTATTGAAAGGAATATGCAAGAATGGGCTAATAGTTGGCCTGTCTCATTCTGTGCACTGCTGCCGTTTATTGAAACGGTAAAAAAAATCCTACATGGCCCATACATCTATTTTCTTGTCTTTGATATGCTAAGGTAAGCGACTTTACATGGAGCCATGATGGGACTCAGGCACTTATCTCCTATAGAGATGGATTTGTGCTGGTCGGTTCAGTCAGCGGACAAAGACACTGGTCTTCAGAAATAAACTTGGAGAGTCAGATCACCTGTGGCATATGGACTCCAGATGACCAACAGGTAATGAAAATGGGGTATTTAGGGGTGTCATTTGGGTTGCATTGGTAAGCCATAGAATACACCTCTTAAAAAGTTGTCAAGTAAAATGGTCACATGGTAAGATCATTTTCCATCAAAACTGCTGCTCCCACTGATACTGAAAATTTAATTCATCCTGTTTTTCATATTAGGCGAATATGATAGTGTAGCAAGTTACCCATCATCACTTTTCACCGATTCACACACAGTCTTACTCAAACTTAGTTGTTTGAGACAGGAATCTGTTAATTGTACCCTTAGTTTGTTATTTCAGCTATCTTATAAATGCATTTGAGCAGAGATACAGCCTGGACTGTTAAACATCTGACTGATAATTTCTGTGTAGATTTGTGCAGTCTGCACTTGCAGCAAAAGCAATTCCAGTGGCAGATATGGTTATGCTTTGCATTCACCTAAGCAAATGGATCTCATTGAGTGTTGGAGAGATGTCTCAACCTTATGCAAACAACATAATTTAAAATAAGGCCTTTTTTCCAACCATTGAGTCCAAATGTTGCTGAGCCTTGAAAACTTCCATTAAAAAAATCTTCTTTACCATTTTTCTAAAGAATTATAGGATACTGGACACATCACCATTTACAGCATGGCTGGGGTTGGATGACTGGTTTCATTTGCAGAGTTTACACTGGTCCCTTGCCTTTCACTGCTGGGCTGACTGGATTGGTCTTTCCTTGTGCATGCATGGTTGTGTATGTGTGTGTAATTCAGTGCTGGAGGAAATGATGGGAGTAGAACAGTGCAAAGCAAAACTCTGTTATGATCACAGGTGGACTGTTTTCCTTCCTTCATTTTACGCCACCATGGAAAGATGCTGGTTCAAGAGTCAAGGTACCACTGAATTTAGAACACTGTAAATTCATCCAAGGCAGAGTTATTTTGGGAATTGCTAGTGAAATATAATAGCACTAATAATATACATTTCTGCAGCAGCATCTAATAATTCTAGAGTGCTCTGCAAAGAATAATGAATTAATTATTGCGACATTGCTTTTTAAAGCCAGGGAGTCTAACTGCCTCTTTTTGAATCTAGGGAAATGTAAATCTTGACAATAAATAATTTACTTGAGATCAAGAGGAAGAGACAAGCAGCAGAAGTAGGAGGGGAAGCTAAGATCTAATAGTTCTCAGTCCTATGTTTTAAACATGAGGCTACCCCACTTGTGTGATGCTCAGTTGTTGCTGCTGTATTTGGAAATATCTTCACTTGAGTGTTTAATTTGGAGTGGCTGACTGCCTTTAATTCAATTTAGCCAATATGTTTGTGCTTTCTAATCTGGATGCTCCATAAGTGGTTATTCCAGGAAACAAACACTTGTTCGGCGTCCAGATAAATGCTTTCGAGCATAATGGCCAATTCCAGCTATGTGAAAATGATTTACTTGACTTGCAGACCCTGCTGCTGACAAACTCACTGAAATAGAGACCCAAACCAGCCACGAGCTTGATGTTGCTCTGCACAATTCTCCCTAACTATGTGGTTGCAGGGGTTTGCATGTTAAGTGGTGATGGATCTTTGTACTATTCTCCAGAGCTGGTGGAAAGAAGCGATCTTCTAAAATATATTTAGATGTATTTGCCTCAGGAAGCACGAGGAAACATGAATCACAGAGGTGCTGGGCGAGAGACTATGCTCAGTTCAAACTAAAAATAGCAAACAGAGTGGGGGGAAGGACATTGCATATTTTACACATAAATTAGTGTTTATGGAAATGGATACCTAGCTTATTGCTAGCTTACTAGCTTATTGCCTTACCTAATTTTTCTCCCGATTGGTGTATGTGCAAATGAGAGCAGAATACTATTGTAGTCTAGAGTGGCTTCAGCATCTTTCCTATTGCTTAAGGTACTCTACTTGTCAGTACAGTGACTGAAAGATAAATGTCGACATTTAAATTTATATTTTTTTGCTGTTCTTTTTGTTACCTCTCTGGCGCCATGAAGGTTGCTAGTGAAAGTATGCCTGGAAAATACTACACTCCGTGGTCCCATGACCTTTAACACAATTATCTTTAAAAGTTACATTTACAAAGGGATTGTATTGTTCAGTATCAATTTTCTATTGTCCTGATAGAAATTTGCTCAATGCAGTCTGTCTGTTCACCTCACTCTTCTTCACCTCACTTCTCTTAACTTTCTCCTTCATTCCTTTCTGCATGCATCCTCCTGGTTTCTTCGGTCTCCTCCATCTTTTTCGTGTCTGTCTCTTCAGCACCAGTAGGCTGTAGCCTCTGTCACTCCTTGCTATGGTTCTGTGGCAGCTCTGCAAGAGTAGGGTAATTTCCTACCACCACCTTTTGGTTGGAGACAAGAAAAGGTTGGAGTAACAACATTGGCAGCCATTGTCTTGTTTGACAGTGTGTGTGGCCTCTGGGTTTGTGTCCTTACTGTGCTTGAAGTAAAGCACCTTGGAGGTAGTGGCTAATGCACAGTGATGGGCTGAGAGCTAAAGAGGTGGCCAGGGTGGGCTACAGTCCTGCTGAAATTGAGCCTATAATTGTATATTTTAACTGATTTGGTACATATGCTGTCTTGATTAAGTTACCTGCTGATTTTATTAATACTAGCCTAAATGGTTCTGCATTTTCTTTTAGGAAGGGAGTGTTATCATTCTTGTTGTGGCTCAATTGTTTTTCAGGTTTTTTGAGCTCTCCCTGTCTGTTGGGGACAAACTTATTTTGAGTCATATGGTTGACTGCCGTGCTTTATCTCAGCATCATCTGTCTCAGATGAACTTGTCATGAAGGTCATCGGCAGATTTCTACCATAGTTCACACCCAGATCTTGAGTTTGGACTTTGAGCTATGGGCTTCTTCAGCTGATTCAATACACAGGCCTTTTGAATGTGATGCTGGATGTTTATTGTATAGGACTAGAAGTCAGTTTTCTCACTTCACTGTGTGTCTGTAGGCCTGCTCATTTAGGCATTTCCTCCTCCTGTACCCTATAACCAGAGCACACGTCTGGCCAAGACAGAGCCCTGTTGGGCTCTTGGGGATATACAAATGGAAGATTTTGTAAGACTGGGTTGTCTGTGTCTTAGGCAGAGTGCCATGCTTTTGTTAAACTGGGATGGATGGGATTAGTCAGGAGTGAAACTTTCCAGGCACAATTTTAAATTTTTTTTTTCAGGGCTACAGGAGGCTGTAGGAGTCGTGTGAAGTATTTTTCTAGTGAGCAGGCTTACTTAAGATCATGTAGGGATGAAAAATGTATTTGAAATTAAAAGGAAATTTGAAATATCAGAGAATGCTGTATCCTGTCTTGAGATAGTTCTGTGGTGTTGTCTCATGCTTGTTTTCAAAGAGGGGCTGTACATACCAGGCAGATTGAGGACTTCCTAAGTGAGAAAAACTTGACTTTTGTCTAGCCAAAGGGTTTATTTATAATTATAGAAGCAATGTCAATAAGTAATTGAAGATTTTTCCTGAGCCCACAAGTCATAAAACATCTTTCCAGTGCTTCATCTCCCTTCCTGTGTGTTTGCTGAGCTCGCAGTGACTTTTTTCTATCAACTTCTGCTGCCCTTAGGCCACCCTTTCCCTCTCCTTCTCCCGGATTTTACCCATTAAAGAGATTATCTCTCTTCATGATGGAGAAAGACACAGTGTCAGAGAACTGGATGAGAACTGTAGAGGCTCTGATTATCCTTTTGTTTATAGCAATATAGTGTAACTCCTTGAACTTCCCTGGGGTTGTTTCTGGTGCTGTTCCTATGTGTGAAAAGGAGAATGACTCTCCAGTAGACGAAACCCTCAATGAAAATGAATTAATATATTTTAATTCCTGGATATCCCAAGAGGAGCTAGTAACCTATATTTGTTCCATGCATCTCTGCTAGTACAAATTATTAGACTTTCCTGACAGCTGGAAGTGCCCATTTCTGTTTTTCCCCTCTCCCCTTTTCCTGTTGTGAGCTTTTATTTGTGGCAGTTCCGGGACTGGACAGGGTTCTGTTTGGCTAGGACATGACAGACTACAGGAATATGTGAACTTTGCCAGCATGCTTCCTTCTGTTTGCTTTGAAAATAAGTATATAGGCAGGTAGGCTAATTTGATTTGCATCCTGCTGGGTACAGCATTAACTGCTGTACATGGTCCCATTGCGATGCAACGTGCACGAGTACTAAAAATGTGTAAATACAGGCCCCAAGGTTCAGCCTCTTCTGTGCCTAATCAGACAAAATTATGCTCCTGGTGAAACAGAAAAGCAGCACCATGTTAGGAATAGATACCCTGTGCACTGAAGGTCTTGGAAGAAAACAGTGACACCAGTAGCAGATGAACTGCTTTGTCTCAAACAACGCAGGGTGCAGGAGTTCTGTACATTGTTTTCTCAGAATTCTCTTGTAGCTTGCAGTAGCTGTGCAGGGAGGCAGTTTCTAAGCTGTTACTCACTCCTGCTCCCAGCACTCACCATCCCTATTCCCATGGCAACCACAGAGACGCTTCAGCATCTTTTTTCTCTGACAAGCAGGAGGCAGGGACAGGCTTCAGCTCCTTCTCCCTGCCTGCAGTGCATCAGGGTGGAGCCCGGGACCCAGAACAGAGCTCCACGTGAAGAAGGGGATGCGTGTTGTCCCTGGGGCCAGCAGTGTGGTTGGGTGGGATCCATGTGCTAGCACAGCACGTGGTGCCAAGCATGTCCCTGAGTAGGATCAGCGCCGTGCTGGGCCCAGCAGCTGCTCTGTGCAGCCACAGCTCTCACAGGAGGTAGGAGCTGATTAACAAGAAGTGCTGTCAAATGGTTACCTGTGGCATCAGGTGTTTCATGAGCTTCTCTCTCAGAGTTGTTGGTTTTGGTATGGCTTTAGTCCTTGGAAGGAATTTTACCTGAAAAATCCCCTTTAGTACAGTCTGCTTTTGGATCCCCCATTTCCATCTGTGAGCTGTGATTTGCAGTTGTTACCACCTTTTCAGGGAAATGGTGTTCTGAACAGCTCCTAAGCTGAAAGTAAGGATAGTGGCCTTACCTAGCTTCCAGAACACAGCTTAAAACCAAAGAATTTGTAAGTATTTGAAAATGTTGCATCTGTTTGGGCCCTGCTGTCATCTTCTCACCTACATCTGCATTTGCCTGTGGCTCTGAAACAAGAGGTTTGTGCATCCACTCACCCTCTTGTTTTGGGTTTATTCAGATGCTGTAGCACGTCTGATTCAGGCAGTCCTTGCTGTTATAGTAATCACACTGATCAAGTTTAATTATTCTCAGACAACTGGGTGTGTGGAAAAAAATCCTGAAGATGGCCTTCTAATGAGTTGACAGAGTGTTGAAAGGGAGCTACAAAGGGGCAACTGGGGCAGTATGGGGAAAGTAGCTATTTACCTTAATTATTATGAATGAAAAGAAGGAAGGACAAAATGAAAAAGGTTACAGCCTGTAAAATTTGAAAATGTAAGCAATTATTTTGGTCTTTGTTAGAATAATTCTTGTTCCTATTAAGGGTTTTACAGGTTCACATAAAGGAATGCCAGGGAATAATTAGATTTTTGTGTCTTAACACACAAAAATGCATTGTTTTCTCCAGCAATTCTGAATGTAGATACTATCAAATGATGGTTACAGTGACTAGGGCCACTCAAAATTGCACTGTAAGATACAGTGATAGCTGAGGAAGATCTGAAAGCCTTATTTTCATTGATGGATGAATTACTCGGATTACTAGGAAAAACGGCTGGAGGCTTTTTATAGCATTGAAGACGTGTCATTAATGAACTGGGCAGTTTATTCAAGGCACAAGGACTGCAGACAATGGTTAAATCTCATATAAGCATTTTAACATTGCATGCTGCATAATTGAGCAGCAGCATTAAAATGCAAAAAGAGGACAGGGGAAGGAGACTTCAGTTGTCTTTCAAGATAAATCCAGTTGTTATATAAAACACAGATAAGACCCATCACAGCTTAACTGTTTAATATTTTGCACTGTTTTTAGAAGCATTTCAAACCTTTGTGGCAAACTTGCTATTAAAATTAATGATTTCTGCTTACTTGTGCTAAGGAGTCTGTAAATATTTACTATCCTATTTCAGCCTTTTGTAAACAAAAAAGGGGGGTTATATAAACTTAAAATGTTTAAATATTTTTTCAGAGACTTTGTATTCTTGTTTTATGTATTTATACATGCTGGAAGCCACTAACACTTTGTTTTTGCTCTTTGCTTGGGGACTTGATTTTTATGATGGTACATAATAGTGACAGATTTTGGGGGAAAAGTGATGTGAATTTTAAGTGCTATTTTGCCTTTCTTTCTCCCATCTCTTTTTATTATGTTGTTTTCCAGCTGCATTATGCTGCTATTTCCTAAATAATAGAGTTCTCTTTTATTTCCTCCCCTTTTTTGCTGATACCGGTGCATAGCTGTATTAGCATTGTTTTTCCTTTGCCTTTTTGTCTCAAGTAGGTTTTTATGCATCATTCTGCTGAGAATACAGCTTCCAAAAAGAAGGAAGGAGAAGACTTAGCTTAGTGCACTGTGTCATTTCTTGGTTGCACTTTCCTTTTTTCACTAGCAATGAGCAGCTATGCTGCAGATTTTTGTGCTCATATGAGGACTTTATAGGCTTTGCCTTGAGTTTTGGTGGCGGTAGACAACAAGGATGTTCTCCTTGGAGCCTTTGAGGCTCATCCACAGCTTCAGGAACTATGGCATCTCTCTGTGGGTTTATTCCAGACAAATTTTTCCTGCCAGAAAACCTAGTCTGTACTGCACAGTTACTGCACGGGTAATTGGAGGAACAGAGCAATAAGGTGATACTTCAATGTGCTTTCTTCTTCCCACTCGCTTCATCTGTGACTTGCCTAATCTTTCCCTGGATGCTCTTCATCCAGCCTGTAGAGGCAAGGCACTGAGAGAGCTAACGAGATGGTGCCATTTGTTCTAGTCATGAGAGCTGTAACATGGGGGTTGTTTGTGGGCTGATGGCATCATGGCTCGTTTTCTCAGTAGCTCCTGCAGTGTTTCATGTCAAGGCTGTTTCAGATTAGTCTTGCACAGAAATTTTTCTCTTAATGACTCTGTCTGAAAGGGGTAATACAACTGTTTTAATGTTTTGCTCGTCCTTGTAGACAGGGTGTTTGATGTTTGTTACTGCAAAAAGCAAATGCCTGAATGGATTTCTACATCCCTTTGGAAGCACAGTGTACTAGGATGTACAGATCAGCCTCAACAGTGTACCTTGTAACTTTCCCTGTGACACTCAGGTCACAATATTGCTATTTTCGTTGACTGGAATCTGAAGTTTAAATGCTGCACATTGTACCGTGTCTTTGCCTCCCTCAGGAAAGAAGGATGGCAGTGACTAGCCAGAGACAGAGGGAGAGATGAAAACTTGTGCTATTCAGTTAATGTGTCCGCTTAGCATTTTTATACCCGGTGCTGTTTTACATTTTTGAAGCATCAGTGTTTGAGTCAGCAAAGTAAAAATGAGCACAAATAGAAACAAGACCAGTCTCTATGTGGGAGGTGTCAGGAAGAAAGAAGTCGTTTGCCTCTCCTCTCACCTTGCTGGCACTTGTATAGAAAGATTTTGCTTATATAGCCTGAAGTCTTTAGTTCTTTGAGACAGGGAGTGTTTACTTGAACTTGTGGTTTTGAAAAGCTCTGTGCTATGCTTCAGCTTTGGGGCAAATAGTAAGAATGAGGTTTTGCAGTGCACCTCTGCAAGGGAGCAGCATGTGCTTATGCTGCATTTTAGGCAGTGTAGGGAAAAAATTGAACCTTCTGCAGCAAGGTGCTCTCTAAGGAGAAGCCATATGTAGGGTAGGAAAATTGCTTTAATTTGTTTGTTCGTATTTTGAACTGGTCAGGAGAGGGCATGGGAGTGGAAGTGTAATTCTTGCAGAGGAAAATCTCTCCAAACTGTGAAGGTTTTACAGCATTTTTCAGGAAGAGTCCATTATTCCACTGCCAAAGCCACTTGGCTGAGAATACTTTGGCCTCAGGATCCCTTTGGTTCATCCAGAGCTGTGTGGTCTTTTCAGTTCAAAAGAAATGTAGCTGCCAGCGTGATTGATTTGAACTTTATCATCACTGGTACTTAATCCATCAATTTTTTGGAAGTTAGTAAGAAGACCAGGAGCCAAATGGGATCTTGAACTTGGGTCAGATGTCTTCAAGCCTGTGAATAGTCTGAAACCTTGGTGCAGGAAACAAGGATTAGAGTGATTGAATGTGGAGGAGGATATTTGTGGATTTCTGGACTAGGTTTTGTCTGGAAAAGCAAGGCCAAGTTTCACAGTAAATGGCAGAGGAAAGGTGATATTTTTGGAAAGTGATATCACATAGTCTTTCCATTGAATTGACAAAAGGAAAGGAGATAGTATGCCAATGGAAAGCGGGAGCAATATCTCTTTATTCTCCAAAACCTTTCCCATCAATGTTTCATCCTGCATGGATTCGACTTGAGCTCTCTGTTCTTTGTCCAGGAGCCAGTTTCTTGTCAGTGTTCAGATGTTGAGGGATTGTTGGCAAGCTGAAAAGGGATTAATCCTTCCCTGCTTTCCTTGCTTTTTAAGAGAATAGTCATTCTTCTTCAGCGCCTTGTTCAGTAACAGTTTATTACTCAGCCCAACTCCATGTTGAGTCAGTTACACTTGACCTCGCCCATTCCATGCATTTCCTGACCACGCTGAGTTACTGCTCTCTGCCAGCACCCAAGACATAGAAGGAGAGGGCAGAAGTTGAGGGACTAACTTCCATTAGTGTACAGCTTAACCCAGGGGCTTCTTGATTCTATTTTATGAGATTCAAAAGAGCAAGGACATTGCTTCTAAACTGCTTTGTATTGCTTTTTCACTGGCTGAGAGTGCTGTCCTTGTTTCTAAGTAATACCATTTTCAAATAGGAAAAAAACACAGACCACAAAACCCCAGCAGAAACTCTCAGACTTCTAAAGCTCTGAATGAGATTTTAGCTTCAGCAGTCAACATATCTTTCAGGAAATAACTAAAACCTGACTTGGGAATAATGCAGGAGACTGCCAAGTGTATCAGTTGACTTCGTTTCCTGATTGAGTGGTTGTTGGTAAAACTAATTGCATTTTCCCACCAAATGTTGTTTTAGTTGCTAAGTATAATTGTATATTTGTGAAGAATATGTGTTTTCAGAGACATGTGTACTTTCCTGGCAGAGTTTTGTGAGGAATCAGGAAACAGCACTGCTTGAAGAATATTCCGGAGTACTTCTGCTGTGGGAGTTCAGTGGTCCAGGCTTGGAGTCCTGTCCAAGTTAATTGCCTCAGAAGATGCTCTGTAGGTGTTCAGCTGTTGGCTTTTTGTGCACTTTGCATTTGCATTTTGCTTCAAATATGTTTTTTTCACATTTTAAGTAAACTGAGGCATATCGTTAATACAGTAAACACTCTATAGAAGGGCAACTCTTCACTTAAAAGTCTAATTGCTATAGGATGCTTTCTTGAAAAATGTCTTGAGAGTCAAGAAGGAATATAGAAATGTGTGTGCCTGGAATACACGAGTCAGAATTAGTCCAGGTATAATTACAAGAATGTATAATAATCCGTCTTTCTGTGATTTTCCAGAATGCTTTCAAATAACATTATCTTTGCCTGGACAATTGCTGCTATCCCCACATGTCCAGAGTAGTTAATAGCTTGAGATCCTTGTTTTAAGACTGCTTATATTTTTGACTCCTGAAGTGGCATGCAAGGCTGTATCTCATTTACAGTCATTCAGCCACATTATGCTATTTTAGAGAGAAATAAAGCCAGTGCAGTTTGAATCCCCAGTTTTTAGTATTTCAGTATTTATTAGATGGATTTGTCACCAAGATCTCTGATGGATTTACTTTGCCTTCTCATTTGAGGGCTTTGTAATAGTTGTCTAGATCCTATGGACTTTGTAAAAGAGAGAATGAACAGGCCTAAAAGTAGGTAACTAAGCCAGTGCTGCTTTTGAAAGGATTAATGGCCTCAAATGAGAATTTCACTGCTGTGTGTATGTTTATATATGCAGTTGGCTGAATGATCCTGGGCTGTGCCAGCCATCTGTGGGGCTGGTAACTCCTCATGTCCAAAGGAAACAGAAACTCTTCTTAAGGTTTTTGGATATAAAGGCAGTCAGGGAAAATCTAGTGCTTTCCCCCTGAGCTTGGATGTGAATTTTAGTGATGTCTCTTTTTGTGTCAGTTCAATAAATCGCTTTACAGTGGCTGAATTTTTAATGGAAATAAAAAGTATTCAGCAGGAGACAAGCTGTCTCCCTCTCTCTGCTTTTCTTTATTTCTCTCTGCATTTTGAGGTAAAAAGAAGGAAAGCCAGAAAAATGACACTGAGAAAAAACAAACTTTCACTTTGTAATGTATCCTGAGAGGAGTTCGAAGCACTGTCTCCTGCTTTGTGATGGAGAAACAGTAAACAAGAAAAGCCCAAGGAATGCAAAATGCTAATGCTACATTTAAATGGACTGCAAAATGCTGTAGTTAAGCCTTGGCAACACTGACATTCTTTTGTTAGGCTAATGAATGAAAATAATTAAAGGCAATAATTTTCCCTCTAGGGAAATTTGTTACTAAGCCTACCTGCATAAATAGAAGGTTGATCCGTCATTTTGTATATTTATCACTTTATAGTTCAGTTAATTTTGAATCAGCAATATAAATTTATCTCTGTTAGTATGATGGCAGTATGGTGACAACTGTGAAGGCTGTTCCTATCATAAATACTAATGCTTGTTCAGATGACTAAATCAGAGCAAACAGAACTAATTCAGCTTCCTTGAACTGCTCAGCATCTTCTGACAGTGCAGAGAGTTGACCTTATTAGCATTTTTGCAAAGTGTACTTTCTGAGGTGCCTAGTTTTTCCAGTGGGGGAAGATGAGGGAGGAGACTCAATTAGAAAGCATAAAGACAGGTCTAAATTTTGCAAAAGTGAAGGTCAATGAAGCAAAACATAGAACGAGGCAGCTGCGGATGCAGAGCTGCGCAGGGCGAGTTGTTGGTGGCAGCATTGGTACAGCCTGGTACGATGGCACCAAGGTTTCAGCAGGTGTGTGTGCCTAACAGACACACACCCACGAAGGCAATGAATAAAATAAAATGCTGGAAGGGCAAGGTTTGCCAAGTGTATAGGAAGAGGAATCCTTCAAACTTCAGAAGTACAACCCTGGAGAACATTAAAAACCAAAAGCTGAAGTCTTTGTGAGCTGATTCGTGGTTTACTTGGTCACAAGATGGTCATAAGATTTCTGCCCTGGGCCACAAGACTCCTAACTGAGTCTAAGAAAATTAAAAGAGAGTCCTAGAACAAGTTAGTTTGAAATGCAGCAAATCCTTCTGTCTGAGTGGTACATCCAAATATTATGAAAGATCTTGAATGTGCATAACTTAGCTTCTAGCAGAAATAAACATATCTGTGTCCTTAGTCTTGAAAGGCAACTCTATTTTCCTGCATTACTTTTAGAAAAGGGTTTAGGAAGATTCAAGAAACGTGCAAATAAGGTTTACATATGCACCTCACAGCTGGTTTAGGCAAAAATTGAATAGGGGATAGCGAAACACCTGTTAACTTGTCTGAAAAACCTGGGTAGGATGTTTCTTCCAGAGGGAGATCACGATTCACAAGTCTCACAGAAATCTTTGCATGTGTCAGTAAAAGTGATGGCTAGAAAAAAAAATAGCCTAAACAGTATATTAAGTTCTGAAAAAGCCTACACATTCCAATGCAAATAGCCCCTCCTTAGGATTTCCTGACAGAAATACCTGCTTTGGCATTATGGTGATAAATCCTCTGCAAGGAGGAACTGGCAGGTATAGAAACCCCAGCAAATTGTACCAATACGTATTGCACTCACTGTGTTTGGATGGATTAGCAGGGCAGAGAACTGGCCAGGAATCAGTCTACAAAGGGGAAGACTGAGGAGTCAGTTTTCACTTAAAAACGTGGAGAGTGGGTTTGCCTTTGTCACACTCTGTTTTAAATTGTTTTTTATTTTAAAGTGCAAGATATTTATCTGCTTAAGATATTTACCCTTGTGGGATAGCAACACTTACAGGTTGCCTACACTTTTAGTTGTATTACTTAGGGCTATAGAATGCTTGAGCATTTCACGTCCAGTAGACCTCAGTTTGCTGGACTGGCCCAGTAAAAATCGTCTAGGGCACATCCAAGTCTTTGCTTTTCTAATGTGATCAGTCGCTTTCTGGAAAAACTTTGGTCACTTTGTCCTTCTAGCTGCTACCTGTCCTGTGGGAGAAGGAAGATCTATAACTTGAGAAATTGCTCAGTGGAGTTACAGACAGCTTAGCCACATCTTAGGGAAGATTAGAGCACTTAAGATTTCATGATTACATTAATTTTCAGAATGTTTCAATGTGTCCAGGAATTTATATGCAATCTGTTCATGCAGCTTCCTTAGTCCTACAAGGCAAGTTCTATCTGTATGTGAAAATTTGGGGATTTAACAGCCAGATTGTACTAGGATAGAGTTTGCTGGATTCATTTTCAATGCTGTTTTAATTAGTGGAGTCTATGAGTTCTTTTGCTTTTGTGAGTTGTTAGATGTATGTTCTTTGTAAAAAGTCAGAGAGGATCTGTTAAAAATCCTGAGCCAGCAGGAGTAAAACAGACACATGTTCCTTTTTTAGCATTCTATCGTCACAATACTGGAATATCTCACTTTAAAAGTGCTACCCTAAAGTAGCTTCCAATGGCTTTATGTTTCTTCCAGTAGCTATAGCAAATCCAGCTTCTAATGCTTCAGCTTCAGTCAAAGTTTTGGTCGTTTCCCTGATGCAGAATGACAGTCCCTGTTCTGAAAATGTATTGATTAGATTTCCTGGGAGTTTTGTTTAACCAGCAACATTAGAAACCTTCAGTGTTAGTACTAAATGTCATGAAGAGAGGCATCTTGTTTTATCAATATCTTTGTGTAACAGTATTGACTGTTCAGTTTGTACAACCAAAACCTGAGATTGGAAATAATTCTGTCTTTTACTCCTCATATGTAAATAGAGTCATTGAATACTTTATAGCTGGGATTGGAGTTATCCTTGATTATTTTAAAAGTCAAAGTGAATGTGGTTCTGGAAAGCTTCTTTGACAATGAGGACAGGCAAAGATGCAGGAATGGGCTGTGGCTAGGTTCTCTGCAGATGTAAATCAACACAGTTTCATTGGCTTAAGTCTATAAATCATAGCAATTTTGTTTTCTCAGCTGCTGCATATTATCAGATGTCGTGAGATGGTAGGATCTCCTCCCTTCCTACTGGGCTGGTGTATTCCAATTATCATAGAGCTTGAGCATTGTTACTGTAGATGAGTTCAATTTACTTACATTAAACCAAATTAAATAGCAACAAAATGTGTTTTGTGCAAAAAGAGCACCACTGTTTGAAAATTATACTTTTACAAATTAGTGAGCCTCCTGAGCTGGACCTTCAATGTACCAGGTCTTTGGTCACTTCATCGTGGCTTTGGGGATCTCAATGCTGCCAAACCTCTTTCTGCTGGTCCTGTGTCTCGTCCAGAGCATCACAGCACCTCAACAGATCTTACAGGAACCACGAAGTTCAGCACAGATCTGTGTGTAGCAAAGCCACCCAACACATTCAAGTTGTTTCTCTTGAGCTGAATTTTCAACTTCTTGGCTGTTCTAATATTCATCTCCTCGTAAGAGGAATACTTCAGAGCAGAATACCCCATTTTTTGCTTACCATATGTCTTTTAGAAATTGGTGTGTTTCAGACTGTTAGTTGAAGGGTCCTTGATATCTTGGGCATTTAAGGGGGTTGCAGTCTTGAATGGTAAGTTTCATGGATGGCAGTTTAAAAATCTTAGTTGAAAAACCTATTCATTTACCAAAACTAGGTTGTGAAACTCGTCTCAAGTTAGCACATAGACTAAAGAAGTCAGCACATTCCAGAGAAGGGTGTTTTTCAGGCATTCAGATTTGTTATAATAGATAGGAATCACCCCAAGCTTGGGTTTTGTGGAGAACTAAGGCACTTGTGTTTCAGAACTGAACCAAACTTTCAACTCTTGGTGCACTTGGAAAACTGTGTGTGCTATCCCAATGCTGTTTATCACAGTTTTCCCTTCAAAGCATGCAACATCTGGGCACTACAGGAGCCCTGCATTTGTGTGACTTTTAATCAGCTACAGCTTCACTGCAGTGTAGGCTTTGTCATGTCTGATGTTTTGTAAAGACATACTGTATTTGTGTTGTGGTACTGACTCACACTCGGAATGTATTGGGTGATTTTAGGTATTTGGTTATCAGATTTTCTGCAAATGCAATTCTGCGAGTGGAAATACATGTAAGATCAGTTGTAATAATGAGCAATGTGAAAGGAGAGGAGATGAGTCAAGAGAAGATCAGAACAAGGGGCCAAAGAACCACTTCAAAATAAGTAGTTGGGGTTTTTTTAATTACTCTTATTACCACTTAGCTTTTGTATTCAAGGGTTAGCAAACCACTATAACTTGGTTGTTACCTTTTTCCAGCATTCCATCTGACCACCTAGATCTGCAAAAA